>CM075190.1:4490000-5090000 GCA_037577475.1 Chaunax sp. Z400 | reverse complement strand
CACAATGTTGTTGAATGTTATTACACAAAACTGGCAATGCTTTTTTAATATTAAATCCAATAGAATTATTTAAGATTCAAAATACAAAGGTAATAATTATTTCCTTAATATAATTGAGAAAATATATTTAGAAGCTACTTTTTTAAAATTTTCCACAGTGTTGTCGACAGGTTTTTAAGACGTCTTGCAGAAGGAGGGCCGGACCATAAGATGATGGTATTTGGGGGCCTCGGCATGGAGAAGTTTGGGAACTACGAAATGAAATGAAAACACATAAGGTCTTGACAAATGGCAGAGGTTGGATTGATCGAGTGCAGCATTCAGACCTTTCATAAAAGAGTTTGGAAGCGATTCCGCTGAGACATTTTGAGGAGAACATGAAGGTGAGCGGAGCGAGTAGAGCGATGGTGGAGGCAGCGGGGGGGGGGGGGGGGGGGGGGGGGGGGGTGCTGTGTTTTTGTGAAGAGGAATGTGTTGTTGCAGCAGAGCCAACCAGCCATGACTGTGTGTTGTACCAGCGAGTACCACATTACACAGCCCTGATAAAAGACTGCTCCTGGATCAGATAGGGAGGCACCATTTCTTTTTTTTGGTAGGTGGGTGAGGACATATTAGTCCAAGAGAGTGTTCAATCAATCCATCAATATGTTCATATGCACATTTTGTGCATGAAAAAGCTGGATGGAAATGCCATAAAACTAGAAAACAACTCTACTGACCAACAGAGCATTGAGTCTGCAAAATCCCAAATTACATTCAGCATTTTCTTTTTCTCATGTCTGTCTACAACATATGAGCATGTCAACTTAAGGTAAGGGACACATCATGGTTATGAGGTATGGTTAGCCCAGTATAATAAAACGTATCCTTGAGTAAAAGTAAAGATACTGTGTTAAAATCTTACTTTGGTAAATGTGAAGTAACCGATACAAATAGTACTTGATTAAAAGTATCTGATATAAATATACTTGTGTCAGAAGTATGCATATATATATGTGAGAATAGTGAATACTAGGGGTTGACTGATTATCTGCCTGACCCATTATTGGATCCAATATTCAATATTCTGTTTAGAGGAATGTGTTGTTTTACCTGCTGGCCAGTGAATGTGCTGCTTTGGCTCTGATGCAGTACGTCGTCCACAAAGTAAGTAGAGAGTAAAGATTCAGTGATCCAATAGATGTAGTGCAGTAACTGGAGCTTAAGCCCTGTTCAGACCAAAGATTCACAATGACTTGAAACTTGCAGCTACTTGCAAAATGTCGATCTCCAAGGTTCAGAAAACCTGCCGTTTGGTGTTTCCATAGCAACACTTCTGTGCACTTCAGTTCTGTCAGGACATCTTTGTAGGTGAATATTATATGAAGTGTCTTAAAACATAATTGAGTGAGAGAGAGGGAGAGAGAGGTTGAGTAAATGAACTGCACTGACCTTAGAAAGACAGAGAATGAGAGCAAACAAGAGGAGATGTTCTCAGTTCAGCAGGAAATCTTAGTCTTATGTCTCGTCTCAAACAGACAGGACTATTGCTAAAAAATGATGCTCTCTTTTCTCTCTTTCACTCACAGGGAGCTGATTGGCTGTTGGAACAGATGATGTGCTTTACGTTTTGGAAGCAGCCACTGACGACCTGACAAGCTGAGTCACAGGAGAGAGCAGATACCAGATCAGCTGGCCTGAGTCGAGGACACCGCTACAAGTTTTCCCTGCAATTTCCTGAAATGGTTTTTGTCTCAGTGTGAATCTTTGGTCTGTTCTGCACTTTAGAAACTAAAACACTTGACTGATGGTTAGCGACAGATAGCGTTTATGGTTTTCAATAAACACAGTGTTGGATTGTACACTGTGGTGTCCATCTGTTATTGTTCTCAATATGTGCATGTGTGCACCTACATGTATGTATGCATATGTACGTGTGTTTTGTTGGATTTGTTTCCACTGTAATTAAAACTTCTATGATTAAAACAAAAGTCCAGGTTTTATCCACTAAACAGCTCAGAAACACCCACAGCTCTGCAGAAACTCTGACATGTATACCATTATTCCTCCACAGACATGACTTGTGTTTTACTACTTGTTTTTTACGTTTTACCACCGTGGCTCAGACTTTAAAATGTGATCTGATGCTGAGGTTATAGCTGGCGGATCTCCCCTCTACTGACTAAACAATACCAGGGGCTCTGAGACACACACTGCAGGTTTAGGGCCTACATGACATTCACAAACTTAATGTTAATCAGTGAAAACAAATACATTCACTAAAAAAAACAACAAATGCCATCTTTTGTGGGAGGAAGTGATGAAATACCACGATGCGTTAGGTCTACCAGATTAATAAAGAAACCTCACTAGATTGTCTTGCATATATTTGCATAAATGTTCAGAGATTTGCATATGACTTGAACAACATTTGAAACATAACTATGGAGAGCCTGAGGTCAGTGAGGCACATGGTCTCAATGGAAAAAGGTGTTTTCATATTCAGCAGTCAGAAAGTGAAAACGGGCCAAGGCTGCAAGCAGAGTAAGGACAGTTATCCCACTGTAGGGCAGGTCAACTGATCATAACAAAAGGATATCAATAATCAGGATTTTTTTTGTGTGCATTTGATCTAAATAGGCCAAATGGTGGGGAAGCTTTCCCCCTGCTTCTCCTTTAACACTCCTCCTTTTCATGCACTGACATTAACTTCTAGCCGCTCTCTTCCCCTGCAGAGTGGGCTCATGGATACTGGGCCTAGTGTTTCCAGGCCACTCATATACAGGGCTGCAGTGTGCTGCTAACATGCAGACTCCCCAGCAAGTGTATAATTTGTAAGTCATGTCCAATTCTGATCGAGTCAGTCTCCTGCTGACTTCCTGCCTCGGCTCACTGATGAAGGCTGGGAGAACAAGTCTGGTCCAGTACAGTCACAAGACCCTCACGCTGGAGCCAACAACCAGTGTGAGATGCTGAAGAATGACTCTATTTTGGATTATAGCGGCAAAATTTTGTTCTCTTAGTCATGTGACCAATGGTGACAGTTTGGTTAGGTTTAGGCATTAAATCTACTCAAATCTACTTTACAGAAGTTATCTCAGGTCAGCCTTTCCCTGTGGTTTCACCAGGGACATGGTCACTGGTCTCCTGGGTGAAAGTCCTGCGTCTGTTTGTCCCACCACCACCCAAACTCCTCCATGTGGATACTTTCTCAGTCTTTGTACTACGCCACCTGAAATTTAAGCTCTATGACATTCACACTTAATGTGATAACATGCAAAATGACGTGTTATAAATCAGCACTTTGGTGAAATCAGGCTGCAGAATTACATCTGCTCATGTTTAAGCTTGTAAACCAGGAATATTTGCTGCCATACATCCCTGCTTTGTTTTCCTGAATATAAACCCAATGGGTCAATGCAATAACTCAGAACTGTTGTTTGCCTGAATGCAGCCCGGAGGTACAGCTAAACATGGAGGAGTCCCCTCTTTTGTTTCCATTAGAAAGCCATAATCCTGAATGAGCAGCGGTAGTAGTCATGAGAGAGAGCACTGCATCTCTCCTGTACTTGCAGCCATAGCTTCCATGTGTAAGTGCCATGTACCATAGCAACCACTAATAAATAAACAAAAGAACGAATAAACGAACACAATGCAGGGGCTGCTGTTACTTCTGGCTGACTTCCATGAATGAACCACTAGCAAAGTGAACATTACCAACATTATCTGGTCTTGGCAAGAAACATTTTATTTGATATTAGTTGCATTTGCTATAGTAATCAGTTAACTAACACTTCCAGTTACTTTGATCTACACTATAAGACAGTCCATTAAAGTACATGATGAGATTAGATTAGGCAGAAAGCAGCAGCCTGTAGGGTACAGCGCGGGGGCTCATTTATAAAAGTGTTCTCATAGTTAAACTAGATCATTGATAACAGATGCTGATCATAGAAAGAGAAAATGTAACTTTTTGGAAGATGGGATCATAATGACGGTAGAGGAGACTGAAGAGAGGCAACACATTCATTATTCAGAGGTATAAAGAGTGGGTTGACAAACAAAAGCAGTGGGACTGTGTGGTGCTGCAGTGAATGAAGTGGGGCAGAAATACAAAAAGCTGATATTAGAAAGAAATGTTGGCATGACAATACCTCATCTTTAACTGCTAATTCCTTTCATATTGTTCATAAAAAAATTTTTTTAAAGTTTGCCACCGGCTTGGAAGTATTTGCATGCAAACCTGCAATACCCCTGCATACGAAGGAGGAAATCACTTGGTCAAGTGATCCTCTCAGGACATTTCGTGGCCAGTGGCAGACAGATGGTTAAAGTGGAAAATGGAGGCCAAACTTGTAATTAAAAATAAAATTTAATAAACTGTCCAGCCCAACACTAGATTGTCCTAGAATTCAGTATGAATATTCATGGTCCCAAGAGGATAATTCCTTATTTTTATGACCTTCTGTTACAACCTTCTATCATGTCAAAATCTTCCTTATGGCCTAAGACAAATAATTTGAGAAACTAATATGCAGATAACCATAAAATGTGTCTCTTGAATGTAAGTGTATCCCAAAATATAATGACGCCCCAACGACTGCCAATATGTAGACCTCTGCATTCTAACGATTCCAACATCACAACATCATGATCTATAAGGGTCAAAGCTATAAAACACAGATATGTGCTCTACATTGAGGGGATGAACAGGTTTGATTTTGATGACCTTTCTGACATCAGCCCCAGGGCCAACTTTACATCTCATCCCCTCTGCAACAAGAGCCTTAAATAGAAAAATCAGTATGTTGTTAGCAATAAGCACTGGGATCACTGGGGACCACCAGAGGGGCTTCACACTTTGAATCTTGATAATGAGAGCAGTATATAGTGTATATATGTGCTCTATAGTGGCAGACTGATATATATATATATGCATACTCTTCTGAACAGGCCCACACACAAGTGAACACAGCCACTTCACTTCTAACACAAAAGCTGCGTTCACTCGAACTCAGAGGTGCTACTGTTGACCAACTACACCCTCGTGTTTGGTTTCTAAATCTGATCTTTATGGGGAACTATGGTCTATACAGAATCAAAAGGGGTCTGGAGGGAAAATCACGTTCATGCAGACTTCAGGCGGCCATATGTGGCAGGAAGAGGCATTTTCTCAGAGGGTAAAACTAGATGTTGTTTGGATAACAAGCACCGAGAGGCTCTGAATATTCATTAGTCCTCTCATCTTTATACCTGTGTGTGTGTGTGTGTGTGTGTGTGTGTGTGTGTGTGTGTGTGTGTGTGTGTGTGTGTGTGTGTGTGTGTGTGTGTGTGTGAGTGTGTGTGTGTGTGTGAGAGAGAGAGAGAGAGAGAGAGAGCGAGTGTGTGTGTGTGTTTGTGCGTGAGCATCTGTGTGGATATGCATGAAAGCGATGCTAGTGCGACCACTACTGTAATTTCATTTTACAAACAAAAAATAGGAATAAGAAAATTCTAATTTAGAATAAAATAAGCCTTTTCCACTTTCAGTATTAAATAACTCATATAGGACTAAAAAAAGGAAATGATGCTTGATGATTCCTTACCACACCACTGTTATGCTTGACTAAAAAAATGTCTCTTCAGCTCTGTTAAATTAATCATCTTAC
Organism: Chaunax sp. Z400; assembly: GCA_037577475.1. Lineage (NCBI taxonomy): Eukaryota > Metazoa > Chordata > Actinopteri > Lophiiformes > Chaunacidae > Chaunax > Chaunax sp. Z400. The sequence continues at coordinate 5,084,373 of CM075190.1, read as the reverse complement.
TGTTTCTGATTAAATATTTTATTCCATTTCAGTTTGGTTCAAGTCATTTGCCAAAAACAATTGTCCTCTCATAAATACAATCTTATTTTTCACAAAAGAAATCATCTTTTTGATGCCTCTAAGATCCTCTAAGAAGTTTTAAATTACACACTGGCACAACATGCTTTTCATTGGCTGCAAAGACACAGACGTATCTGAAACGAGCCACGGCCCTGCATTGCTTTAGACAGCAAAGATACTGAATTTAGAATATAATTTAGAATAACGATAACCCAAACTAATGAGCCATGACTTGATACTTAATGAAGTTGACTGACAGTGGTTGCATTTGGGTCCAAATTTGTCAGGGTTAAGTCAGTTCGAAAGGCCAGTTTTGTTTTCCTGTTTTAGGCTCATGTAGAACTCCGATCAATGGATGAGCAGAATATCCAGGGCCCTCACACACCTGGCTCAGAGGTCGGCCAACATCGGACCGTTTGAGGATGTTGAATCGGCGGTAGAGCCTTTGATGATTGTTCAGCTAACAACTACAGTCGATCATTCCAATACACAAATATTTACACGATGACATGATCATCTGTAATAAAGCGAGTGAGGACTAACTGAAAGCATCTCAGTGGTGAGTGACAGTGGTAGAAAATGGTTTGTATATGTTCAGCCCTGGGTCTTCTGGTTTCCCTTTGTGACAACAGAAACACAGACTACCGCCACCTGCTGGTACGGAGGGTTTTTGCCTCTCATGCAGACGCAGACGGTAGATGGTGACTAGCCTCCAGCTAGTTGTCGTTGCAGTCTGTTAAAGGCCAACTTCTTGGCCCCATCACAGCGACGTGAAGGCAAGAGTGATTTTTTTTTGTCAGCTCAAGGTCTTTCTTGTCACTTTGGTGAGTCTGAGGCTTTACAGTGGTGACTGACTTAAGTTGTAGTGAAACTCCTCAGACGTTCCTGCTGTATTGTCAGGAACACTCAAGTCCTGTATTGAAGATAATCTGACTCTGAAAAAGCTGCCAGAAAAATACAAACAGAAAGTGGGTCACATCGCTGCAAAGCGTTCTGCAATCACGTTGAAATTTGCTCAATAAGTAGACGAGTCCTCATCTCAACTTTGTGCTTTGTACGCTACTGGATGCCCTTTTACTGGAACTGGAGCTTAAAGGCATATTTGGTAAAATTCTGGCACCTCTCTATTCTCTGCTACTCATTTTATGTATAACAGATATCATAGAGGGAAGGAAGCTACATAAACATGCATGCATGCATAAAGATTTGGCCCATTCCTCATTATCCCACGATGCTTCAAACCACAGACTGACAAAGTTGAACTAATTAGCATACTTTATTTGACACTAATTCACTCGGCCGAGACGTGAAGCTCCAGATCTGCCACTGTAGAGGAGCTGTTGGCTGCACCACATAAGAAGGAATTGGTTTTTCTTTTCTTTTTGGAGAAACAAAAAAGGAAGGAGCTACATTTACAATGCTCATTAGAGAGAGCCATATGGTGTAGGAGAGAGGAGGAGAAGAAAAAAAAAAAACTGGAGACGAAGAGATGGAGTGGAAAAGCTACGGCACCGTGTCTGCATCTCTGGAAAACATCCTCCATTGTTGAGATTTGTTTACAGCTGTTGGGGGACATCCACCTCTCTCTCACTTTTCATTCTTAGAAGAATAAATGTGTGCAGACGCCCAATACGTTTTTGTATTTCAACAAACAGCAGAGAGGAACTGAGAGGGTTTTTCTCTATGTGCATCTGACTTCATGAATGAAGGTTACATTAGAAGGAAGAAACAGAAATATATCAATAACCTTCTAGAAGATTGAGGATGACAAATCTTGCATGAAAGATGGAGGGATGGGAGGAAAAAAGAGGAGTCATTGTGACCTATGATAGGGTCCTACATGATCTCTCTACTTTCATTCTTCCTCTTTTGTTAAGCTCACAATCATCCTCTCATCTCCTCTCTTTGCGTCTCATTTTGGGATGTGATAACAAATGAGTGGAGCTCATACCCTGAAGGAGCCATGAGTGGAACTCCATCCTCTTCATCTGATACCTCCTCATCATTTCTTCTCTATGCCTTCTTCTTTCTGTCCTGCCTAACTCTGACTCTGCAGGCTTTATCACATCCGGTCTCCTGAACTGTACATCATCCCCACACAGAGTCTACCTATATCATGGTAGTTCCTGACCATAATGACACAGGGGCATCTGGCAAGTCTTGAAGCAGAGTCTTCTCTGCTCTGTATTTCTCCAATTCACCGGTATCCAAGCATCGACAGCCAATCTTCTGAATGAGACACTCTGGTTTGCTGTGATGGCATCCGCTAGAGCCAATAGGAGTGTCCAATTCAGACACGTGACTCTAGAGATCACCAGCAAAGCTGGCGAATGAGAACTGATGGATATACAAGCAGTTTGGGTTGAGAAATGCGCAAAAGCAGAAGGAATCTTTTACAACGTTGCACATTAGTTAATCGATAGAAGTCAATGACCCACAGACACAAACAGGGGCTCAATCGAAAGCACTGATTCTCTAGTTTACAAGGAAAAAATGACTCGTCTCTGGCTCAAACCATCGTGGAGTTATGAAGCGTGTAAGATAACGTGATATTTGGGAGAGTAAACACTCCAGAGGGCCTCATGGAGTTAAAAGTTACTCGATATGACTCAGGTAGAAATGTTTGCAGACCAAGTCAGGTTATGTTTAGTCGTGTTTGGCTTTCTTCCTCACTCTCTGACTCCCTCCTGGAAGAACAGGTGACAAAATTAAACGTGCTGTTACCTTCAATAAAAGAACGGATTTCTCTGCATTGGAACGTTGTTAGAGGACGTAACTACAAATATAACAGAGACATGTTTATTTAAGGCATTTTAATTCAGAAATGCTAATTATTATAGCTTTAAGGACATTATTGTGTACATATTCTTCTATTCATATCAGCTCAAGCAGCTCTCAAACATCGTAACACTCGGCGTTGAGTTTGAAAAAGACACTGAAGCAAAAGATTGTAAAAAATAACCAATGAAAGGTCACTGACCTCCATGACATACAGAAGGCTGTATCCATCTTTAACATAGAGCATAAATGGGCCTTAACTCATTACCGACCCATCAACCATTATAATCTTCACACCCTTGATACATTGATCATTTATATTATTGGCTCTAAAAGTTGGAAATTGATGTAACTCATAAGGTGTGGAAATCATCCGATAAGAACATCTTTAATAACGACAGTGTTTATCTGACATTCAGTGCAGTAAACTATAAATAATACCTTGCATGTTACTCTATTAATCAGCTAAATGACATCATTCTCAGAGCTGTGGGAGTATAGTTGGTGTTGGCGAATGACAGATACAATCATTTAGGAAAAGTGTGAAGAGAGAATGACATAAAGTAAAGAAAAAGAGCAAAGCCTCGCAGCACATTTTAGTATGAACTCTGCAGCCATTGAGAAGCTAATACTTTAAGATGCACACCCAACATAAATATCTGTTCACAGGAAACATGACACTTAACTGCTGCTCCTACTCTCTGTACGCTCACATGTCATAATGAGAGCCTGCAGCCCCAACATGTCCATAAAAGTAAGACGTAGATGGTAAAGAAGGTAAACAGCGGTGGAAAGTGACTGCAGACACTTTTCTTACTAGTTTGAAGAGCTGCAGTTACAATCTAGAGCTGCCACCACGCTTCTCCATGAGGATGAGATGAAATGAAAGCCCACATTACTGGCAGGGACTGACGCTGTAAAGTTATAAGAGGCAGTGGGAGAGGAAAACTGGCTGATTTTACTGAAGGCTTTCCATTTCTCAAGGCTACGCCTCCGGTTATCCTCCCCCAGACACCTCCTATTTCCCCCCTCCGGCTCACAGCAGGGATATACTTTAAAATCACTTTGTCCTCTACCTAGAAAACTAGCAGACAGGTCATTTTGTGGATGGCATAAATCTATTCCTTCCTGTTACTGAGCCAGAAATATTCTTTTCTGTCCTACTTTGTAGGTTTTGGACACAAATGGCTTTAACAGAAAGGGCACCGAGGTAGAACTGCACCAGGAGACAAATAGTGCTTTTACTATCAAGAGAAATGAATGCACAGCTATGAAGATTCCCCTGGATTTATCAAAATAAAAAATGTGTATGAATGTGCATGTCTGTGTTTAGATAAATAGTTGGCACCTTTACATTCTGGACACTGCAGCTTAGCTTTGCCTGCAGCTGTTATCTTCAAAGTGACACAGTGATGCTTCAGGGCCAGAGTGCCCTGTCGCCAACCTGTGATGGCTGACTGCACAGACATGCTGCAGAAAGGACGCTGCTTTGTCTGAAACTGAGCCACAAGACCGGTTACAGCTCAGAGAACAGCCCTCAGCCACATGACACCAGCTGTCAGAGCGCCGTTCAAAAAACACATCCTGAATTGATGTGGAAAAGTCAAAGATGTTGACTGTTGTTTATGAGTGAGGCAGGATAACAAGTAACAGGATGCATCAACAGTCTGACGTGTGAATTAAGACCATCAGAAGAACAACACTGCTTATGACTTTGTTCTCGTCTCATAAGTGATTTGGTGTGGCCCTGCAGAGAATGACTGTTGTTTCTTCAAAAACAAAACAAAACAAATCAATGGCACTTCATTCCTACAGATGTCTTCCTGACCCATGCCCCACCCCACCACAGAGTTTTGTGGAAAACGGTTCGGTAGCTTCTGCATAATTAGGGAAAATGTCAACATCTGGTAATAAAGGCTGTAACCGTTCTGGTATCCGTCCAGCTAGAGTGACCTATATTAGTAACACAGGATATTTATTAGCATAAACCCCAATGGTAAACCAATGATAATGGTTTTAGGGAATGTTTTGGTGCAGCAACAAGTCTGAGACAAAGTTTTTAGCACTCAAATGGCACAAACCTCCATCAAGGCAGCTCAGTTTCCCCATTATGTCATTGCACCTAACAGCAACAGTCCCAGGATAGTTTCACCCTCATAATGTGACTCCTGGACCATGAAAACCTGCCCCTAGAATCTGGATCACATTGGTATCATTAGTAGTTTGATAGTCATTCAAGAAGAAAAAAATCATGAATGGAGGTTTTCATCAAGATCTAGATCAGTAACTTTTTTAAGATCCATTAAATTTGACAATAAAATGAATCAGAACATTTCAGCTACAATCTGATCTCAGTTCAGTCTGTATCAGTATTATGTGTTATCTCATAGTAGTCTGTGAGCACTATAAATTTAAACATTCCCTGGATCTTGATCTGATGTGTTCTAAATCTTATGGTGATGTCATGTTGAAGCATTGTAGACATTATCCACGAAGTTAGAAGCAAACATCCTGTAATTACTTCTGTCTCATAATGGCGAAGAATCCTTTTAAAAGATTCTGGATCCAGATGAGGAACCGATTCTAATGGATTGTTCCAGGCTGTACCCTGCCCATCCAAAAAATTCAGCAAAATCCATTCAGAACTTTTTTTCAGTGATCCTGCTAACAGACAGACAAACCAATGGCAGGAAAAACACAACCTCCTTGGTGAAGACAATGACGGTCAAAAAAAACTTTGAATAGTGATCAGTATGTTGTTTAAATTTCGTTTCAAATCAATAAAATACAACACAGCTTCTTTGCAGCGTCCATGTTGTTCCCACATGTCAACATAAAAGCTGAATAACACGCTAGACGAAAGAATAGCTTCACAAGAAGTTCAGGAAATGGGACTGTCTGAGGAGCATGTGAATGCAGGGTAAGGGTACTGTGACTTTTTAGACTATGATTAAAGTTAAAATAGCTCCACAGATGCACCACTCTGTTTTGTTGCTGTTCTGCTTTTCCAAGGCCTTTTTGACATGGTCACATGTCTAAAAATGAATCTCTGTGTGACTGAGTCCTAACAGTTATGTAATTTAGCTATCTTAATTACAGCTGTCAATATTAACGCATTAATGCACAAGATTAATCTGGAAAGCTTCAAATTCATCACATCACCAAGTTTGACCGCCCTACTCTGCGTCTGATTGGCTCACACTGATACTCTTGTTGTAACCTGAACCAATCATCACCCTTCATGGCTCAAGTTTGGCACAGACCTTCTACACACAGCCTGTTCACTCCCTACTAACACCATTGTACATAAAATCAGCTGCAATCACCTAGAGGGGGCTCTAAGAATCCTAAATGAATGGGAGTGATTGGAGCTAAACGGCTAAAACAATTCTGCTAATGAATGCTGATCGGTCAGTTCAGGATCTACGAAAGTCTCCTGGAGTCTACAGACGTTTTTGAAATAAACCGACTGAATATCTAAAGGAGGACCAGGAGGACCTTTGTTTCTGACAGCCTATTGTAGATCTGGTTCATGTAATAGCAGAAATATTCCACTGACTATTAATGTTGTAAAGTATAGTGCTGTAAAGTGACTTGTGGTGCTACCAGAGTGGCTACCAATGCTGCTACTTAAATAATGGTATTTCACAACATTCGATAATAATGTAATGAAAATTGACGAAAAAAAATTTCCCCCCATAAATGTTAAATTTTATGACAGAGTCTCATTCATTTTAGACTACCTCGCGAGCGCCCCCTACATACCAGGAAGTTCTGAGAGTAGCATATCTCTACTACTATGAGAATATCTCCGACCTTAGCAACCCAAATTCACCAAGGCAACAAGTACTAGCCAATCAGAGACAGAGTAGGGCGAGACATGGCCCCCGGTGTGTTGAACGGCAAGTTTCATTTTCACTTTAAAAAGCCTCCAGATAGAAGTTTAGATAAAATAAATTTTGTGTTCACATTTTGCAGTGATGAGCTGTCTTTCCACTGAAGCACACATACAGTATTTGATGGTGTCAACCATTGGAGCAGATGCAGTGTGTAGCGTTCATCATACCAAGGGTAATCACAGTGACTCTACTGCTGATGCTTTAACCAAGTGCAGTAAAACAGTAGAACATTTCAAACACAGTCCTACAAACACAGCAGAGTCGTAAGTTCATCAACCATGCTAACCTCAGCTGGATATGACAGGTTGACAAAGTTAGTAAGGAAGGTTTAGTAATAAAGTTGTTCCTGATACTGTAAGTGTTGCTGGAGTTTTTACCTTTTAGACCTTTTTTCCCTTCTCCATACACCTTGGAAGTAAGTGAAGCTGTACCAGAAACCCCTACTGTGCTTCTACAATAGGCTGGCAAAGTTAGAAACACTGCTGGAGACTTGCAGGTACGTTGATATCCTCTCATAAATACTGTTAATATAATAGTCAATATGTGACACACAAACATTTTTACTGAGACAATTCTATCTGTAATTAAAAAACCATCAAAACTAAGATGAGATGTTAAGTAAAAATATTGTGATCTATATAACCAATTTATCATGCATTTCTTTATTCCAACAACACACATACATTTGTTTTAACTCCTCCTACAGGTACAAGTAAATTAAATCACCACTTATCTTAACGCATTCTCAATTTGTGACAAACTTAAATCAGCATTATTTATTTATCATAATCATACAGATGTATAGTCATACATGCTAATGATGTTTACTCTGTACAGATTATAGGGTAAACAATTGCCTTAACACTAGCGCTACTTTGAAGTTTTATGTAAGATGACCTGATAACCTATGAGACGCTGTTCTTTGGATTTATGCAAATCCTGACAAAGATACCTGCTACACTCTGTGTCTGTGTGCCTGCTGTTTGATGCTGAGGAGATACTGTAACGTGGTTTCAGCTGAGCTTTTTCACTCAAATCAGGGCAGCCAGAAAAACCAAAACAATCAGCTGAAAGATGCTAAAATGCTCCATAAAGAGGACCCTGTGGGCCTGTCACATTGCACCTCATTATTAGTTTCATTGTTCATCTTAGGATATTGATTAGTGCAGCTTTATGATCTCTCTAAACGTCATATCTCAGTATGAATCTGGAAAAGTTTATCAAGCCTCTGAAGATTTCCTATTAAAATACAACTAAATTGTTTGGATTTTGGCATTGAGCTGTTGATTTCACTTCTTTCATGTTGCTTTTTGCTCCCTGATTGAATCAATGTTTTATGCTCTGTTATGTATTCTGACTGTGAGCACACTGCTGTTCATACACTCCGGCTCAGAGTACCAATGAAGTGCGTTGGAGCTCAGAGACAGGGCAGCTGTCTCCCACTTGTTGTTGGGACTCGGAGTTGAACTGCGTGGTCACTGAGTGGATTGATGGGGGGAGCCGTTGCCTACCCTCGGCACTGAGTTGCATCAGCTAATCTTGTGAATAATGCAGAATCATGAATAAACATAGATGAATGCAGCGCAGCACTGTAAAGGAGACCTGCCCTTTTCCCGCTTTCTTCCCTTCTCCACCCCACCTCCATTTGTTCACTCCACTCTCTCCATTTCTTTTTGGCTTTCTCTTTTGTCCCCCTTCCTGACAAAATCAAACACTCCCACTATTTCCCCCATCTTCTGTCACTCCGTCCTTTTCTTTTCCTCTCCGGCCTCAGCAGTGACAGATATTGTAGTGCTGTAGTGTTGCTGTGTCTCAGTGCGGGCGAGTCAGGCCCGGCCTTCACTCTCAGCTCAATAGCTGCCCGGGTTTCCTCAAAGGCAGCCATCCAGCCAGCACAAAGCCTGCCCACTGGGAATAGACCCACAAAAGAGAAAGGGGCTGCTCGCCTTCTTTGCTGTGCTCCATCTGAAGCGGCCTGCCTCCACCACCTCCTATAAATAATACAACACCGCCGCGACAAAAAGAAACCCTGTCCTGCTCCGGCAAGCTTCCATTTCTCTTTTATTTCCTCCCCCTCTGTGCCTTCCCCCTGTTTCCCTTCTCCTCACCTCTTTTACGTCTAAACCATAAAAAACCGCCGCTTTAGCTAATGGGTTTATAGCCATCAAGTTAAATATACATTAAGTAATGGATGTGGTTTCTTTGTGCTCATTATACAGACGTTACGTTTTCACCCCTGTCTGTCTGTTAGTTGGTTGGTATTACTTATACTGGACAGATTCTCCACAGATTTTCCATAATTTCTCAGGAAACAACCCATAAATGTTGATGTTTTCTGAATCTGCACCTTGATCCAGACATGCCTCAAACTCGAGTTACCTCTTCTCATTACAACGGCTACCTCTCTGTGAAATTTCATTCAATTCCGTAGTGAACTTTTTGGGATATTCTCCTAACACTCAGCAGAGCACATACCTCCACCAAGGCCGAAGTGTTTTACACGTCTATTTACCTGCCTGGTCCATGTCTCTGTCCTCCACAAAGTTTTGTAGAAATCTATGGTTTTTGCATATTTAGGGACACGCCCAATTTAGTAATGTTAAAAGAATTGGAAAAATAGTCCTGGATCCATCCTTTTATCCAGATCTGCTTCAAAATGTAATGGATCCTTTCCTGACCCTTGCTCTCTATCTAATACCAAGTTTCGAGGAAATCATTACCTCCTTGGCAGAGATCATAATGTGCATAATTTACGCTATTTTCTATATTTCTTTTGTGGTAAAACTACCCTACTGGTTAAACCAAGCACACACTCCTTGATGCAGAAACTAAAAAATAGGATATCTAATATCTAATTAGTTGTCTGACAACACATGGGCTGCAGGATGAAGACTGCAGTCTGTGGTATCCAGGTCCAGCATTGCAGAAAGCCAAAGGCAACTTTTCAAATGTTGCACAATTATGAGATCATAGATCTGCTATGCAATAACTCATGTGTTTCCCATGCTAAATATTTTCCATAATTTACTTACTGACATTTTAACTGTCCTATTTCTCTAAGGAATTATAATAAACACAGAAATTTTGTGAATATTCTGTCCATTTTCCTCAGTTTTCTTCTTATTTGTCATTTAAATTTCCTTAGTGATTGGAATTATGATCACTTTATGGGAAACCTAGCTCAAATATGTGCATGTTGGTGTGAACGTATGAAAGGCTGTGTGCATGTTTCAGTGTAATTTGTCAGTGTATTCATGTGAACATGTGCACAGGGATTAAGCTGCTATCAGTGAGGCTCTCCCAGCCTGTCAGGCTTTAGGACAGGCCTGGACAAAGAAGCTGATTTCAATGTAAATGTGGCAGCTGAGAGGACACAGCACTCTCAGTGGGGTGACTTCCACCCTCCACACACACACACACACACACACACACACACACACATACACACACATACACACACACACACACACACACACACACACACACACACACACACACACACACACACACACACACACACACACACACAGAGAGATTAGTATACTCACACTTCAACATATTTACCAGAATAGCAAACATGCAGCATTCAGACACTCAGTGTTTAAAAAACATGTAGACTTTGTAGATGAAACATCTTCGGATAAAATGCTGAAGGTTCTCTCTTTGAGATTCTTAGTAAAGGATGCTGATGTCTTGCTGATGCTGATGCTGATGGTGTGTCTTTGCACCTGTCAGTCATTATAGATATAATCTGGTCCACAGCGCTGCAATCCTGAGTCCATCATTAGGCCATCTATTATCCCTGTGCCTGGCCTCTGCACCTCTTATTACATGTAAATAGTGCTGCTTTATCTGAGCGGTGAATGAGACCCCCATCTCTAAAGAACGGGACGGGACGGCCTCCTTTGGCCCCTCAAAGCCATTCCTCCATCTTTTACCACATTCTCCGCTTCAATGCAGACAGCACAGATCTCACGGCGTCAGTGGTAGACTTTGGAGGTTGGCGGGAGGCAGATAGGTGTTGATGACTGCTTGATGAACTGAACAGCTAATGATCAAATACGCATCAGTGCGTCACACTTAGTAATTTCACTTTTAAAATATACTGAGTACTGTCAAACGGAAAAAAGAAGAAATTTTATGGGTTAAAATCTACATGCTTTCAATGTTTAAAAAAATCATCAGCCTATTAGCTAAATGAATTTTCTGGTCTGAACTGCCACTAAAATGTACAACACTAGCCAGCATTCAGCTCTTCATACTTCATTCATACAGTGGTGGCAGAGGCTTCCTGCTCATCAGGACTGATACTATGATGAACACTCATATCTAGGGCTGTGTGAGATCAGGATATCTATCATCTGATGATAGAAAAGCATTTATCTTCATCAGATGATGCTTCATTTATTTCTTTTGTTGTACCACAAATTACCTTCTTTCCAGCAATGTTATGGCAAAGAGCACAGACTGATGTCACCCCTTTAATGACAGTAGAAAGGAGGAAGTGAGTCTACACTAAAGGCCCACCTATGCTCAACATTACAGACGTATATGGACGGAGCCTTCCATCCTTCCTCTGCGTTCATTTTCTACGTATGTATGGACGTTTTCAGAGAGCTTCCGGATACGAACGAGACGGAGCGATACCACCTGAACTGGTTGGGGGCAGTGTAGCTTTAGGTCAAGCAAGGCATGACAAATATGTATGGGAACAACAAAGAAGAAAAAAGTGCAAAAAAACTCTGCGTCCTCATGTCTTGATGTATATAATGACCTCACAGACCACCGCCAAGTACATCGCTACCTCCGCTTTGTGTTTACTGAGAGTATTATCACAGCCCTAAATAAGGGGATGTGAACACATTCTTCTACCATTTATTTTAAACAAAAAATGTAAATATTCACTGCCATATTTCAGACTGAATACCACACTCACTTAAACATATGATGAGATATAAAACTTTGACATTAAAAAGAAAGAGAAGTTTTTTTTCTTTAGGACCTGCAGGTTCCATGTTTCACTGCTCCAGTTAAGATCATTAAAGTGAGATCATCTATAGGCTACCTCTGTAAGCTTTCATACATTGCTTTTGAGTGTGTCAAACTGCAAGCTGCTGCAAGCTGGTGCACTCTTTCTTGCATGGTAATGAGCACGTACCTGTCAGGCAGGATGCTGTCTCAGGTCAGTGTTTGCTGCCAGAGGAGGCCTTTCCATGGCTGTTCCTTCGTGCACACACCTGTATGCTGTCCCCGCTCTCTGTCTGCAGCTTGACATTTGGTACAGTGAAGATAGAAGACACTGCAGGGGGAGAAGACACAAGTAGATCAGACGTGTGTGGGCTGACAGGAAGGTGAACGTTTTCAAGTGAGTTGTTAAAGATAGAGACAGTTATTATAAAGTGAATATTTGCATTTTTAGGCTTTAAATAGATGAGAGATTTCTTTAAAATGTCTTTTAAATTCCTACATGTGACATTTTAGCGTTTTTCACTTGCTTTTTAGTGATGGAAAATTCAGATAATTGCTGTAAACTTTGAATATCATCAGTGCAAAAGGTCTGATTGGTTGTTGCACAGGAATGTTCATATAAAATGCTTCCATGTGAAGTGTTTCGGTACATTGTCTCACCAGTACTTATTATATTTTCACTGCTGGAACTTGAGCCAAAACCTGAGGCTTCCCATAACCTGAAATAACCCGTAACAACGTGAAGATCTTCTATCATATTTTACAAACCGAGACATCTGAATAGCCTCCTCTCCCCAACCTCTAATTAGAGCCTGGACATTTTGGTTTGTCCAGCGCAGCTCTCCACAGTTCTTTTTTAGGTACTGGTTTTTCAGGTCCTTACAGATTAAGGGGGAATTTTGCAAATTTTCAACCAGCTTTGCATAATTATAATGTGGGTATGCTACGCCCCATGCTTAAGTGGCCTATGGGGTGAACAATACTTCAGATCTACCACAGGAAGACACCTTCAAACAACCAAATCCATGAGATTTATTAACAGATAGACAATCGACCAAAAACATTAGACAGAGATTAGCAAAAGGACCCTGAATTAGAAGCACCACAGTTAAAACTCTGGCTGAGGGGTGCGTTTGTATCGGTTGGTGGAGCGTGCGGCCCATGCAGTCCTCTGGCGGCACATTTCCTGTCTCCTCTACAGCTGTCTCTTTCTCACAATGGAAAAAAAAAAGCGGAAATATGCACAGACAAAAAAAAAAACTGGCTGAGAGGCATCACCTTTCACTTCAGAAGCCTCCACCTTCTTTAATAACTTAATAATGTTTAATATCTAGATGAACTGAGGGTTTCCAGATGACAGCAGCCACTGGCTCCTCCTACTTTGCATCTTTATAGGCTCATGTTTTGCTCCTATTTTGGGAAATAACAGGACTAAAAATCTGTTCATTTAATGAATCACTGAGTCCTGCTTTATTCTAAATCCTCTTCTCTAACTTGGAAATAAAGACATAAAGAGATAAGGAGAAGTGGACGACAGCGGCTCTTTGTAAATGCTTTCTTTTGTTTCACATCTATGTAAATTTATCAGACTCCAGACAGATATGAGTTCTCCCAAAGCCTCTGCTCTCACTTCTTGCACTTCCAGACACCCACAAACTCTCACTGAAATCAAGTTAAAGACATCACATCCAATCCACACAGTAAGAGCAACCTCAGGAACTCTGTTGTCTCAGTAATGCTGTCATTGTTTGTAGTAATCTGTCTGGGTATTGTCAGGATAAATCCATAATACACGCGACAATAGAGTGGCTATGGACGCATACTGTTCCTCCCTACAGGGATAACATGGAACATAAATTTGAAAGGTTGATCTTCTATTGTGGTTCATACAGAGAGCTTTTACTGGGCTATTTAGTGGTGGAAGAACATGATTACATGCTGCAGTACAAGTCAAATATTCACAACTTGAGTAATTAGCCACGTCTTTATCTCCCATTCCATTTACAATTTGCATAATTTTGACACATCCTTCCCCCACAAAAAGTGCAAGCAGCAAATCCACACGTTTCTTCCACACAGACACAGCAGACACTTTGTGTTTATCCACTCCTGTCCTCATTTTATGAAACTGTTTTAAACCATACCCATTCTTCCCTCGGTGGCTTTGGTGCTTTGTGTCACATGTACGAGCAGAAAAAGATAGAATCAGAGAGAGGGAGGGATAAAGGGAGAATAGAGGGAGCGAGCATGACAACAATCAAAATGAACCATCTCTCGTCTCTCTCTTTCTCTCTCTCTCTCTCTCAGTGACCGCGGCTTTCTGATTCTTTTCACACATGACAACCTGCTGGGTGCTGATAACAGGATTAATAATGCTGAAAAATCCTAATCGAAGGAATTAAAAATGGAATTCTCCCATTAATATTACCACCATGTCAGCGGCTGCACACTCAGGTCTGCTGAGGAGGCTTTTCACATCACTAATGAATAACAGCTTAAGGGATTGGTGATGTATCTCTATGTAGTCTGTCACATAATATGGATACGCAGTCATCTCTGACATACATTCATGCGATAACCTAATTCTGTATAGGATTAATTGAAATATAGCCTAACTGTGACGCTCTGGCTGTAGCCTCCAACTCTAACACATGAGAAATCAGCAGTATTAATAATAATCTACTTGGGAAGTGAGGATGTGTTGAAAGCTAACATGCTGTGTGTTTCTGAGGTGCTGTGTTCTCAGGGTTTATTTAAAGGGTGCCTCAGTGAGCTGATGCTCTGGGCAAACAGCAAGTCAGGAAGATAGAAAATCAAACTGAGCGTGTTGCTGCGGCCAGCAGAGGTCCAGCTGGGCTCACTGTCCCAGCGGCATCCACATAATAAGACAGGCTGTCTCTGCGTGAACAAAAACAACCCCAGGTTGCTGCTCGCCACCTTCCTCACACAGAGACAGAGAGGAGGAGGAGGAGGATACTGTATGATCCAGTGGAGCTGAGGGAGCTCAAAGAAGAACACAAAGGAGAGAGAGAGAGAGAGGGAGTCAGAGAACAGAGAGAAGTCACGTTTCTACAGATGCCCCCACTGGAAAAACTGGAGGAAAAAAAAAGTTTATGCTGATGTGGATAGACCCGTCTTTCTCTATCAGGGCACTGCAGCACCCAGTGAAAATGTAAATCATTACCTGCCTCATACATCATCAAAATTTGTCTCACATGCCTCTTTCCTCATGTCGTCGCATGAGTGTTTAACTGGTCAGCTGCCGTGAGGTCATCGTACACTACCTACTACAACTCTTATTTACACATGATGCATTACCTTCCTTTGTAGAACAGGATGGGACTGATATGTTTACCTTGTGCAGTGGACATTCAAACAGCACAACACTGTCTCAATGTCAGTTCTGCGATGTCAGCAATATCAGCAATATTTTCATGGCATCCGTGATGAAGCCAGATGGCACCACAGGGTTCACTACAGTATACACTATTGTGTAATAGTAAGCAGGAGCCTTCAGTATTATGTGCTGTACTATGTTATTGTACTGTGATATACACTATGTTGTAACATTCTGTGCTAGTAGATACTGTTCATTCTATGCACTGCTGTAGGAGCTGCTGGCACAGACAGGTGGTGTCTGAAGGGTGTGTCGTGGTACGTACTGTCCTGCAGCTCCCAGAGCCGCGGAGGAAGGTTGCTGAAGTATTCGTGGTTCAGTGCTGCCTGGGCTGACAGCCGGTTCTTTGGGAAGCACTGGAGGAACCTGGACGCCAACTCCTCAGCGTGGTCCACATATCCCAACCTGACACACACAAACACACATCATCAGAGAGAGAGACACACACATACAGGAGTGACACATTAACAGAAAAACTGAACGCTTTCATTCGTCCCTCTGACAAAGCAACTTTCTCCAAGTCACAGAGCTGCTGACAACAAAAAACAAGCCTTTTAATTATGCTGAAGGTTTGCTGACTGAAGAAGAAAAACACTTCTTGGACACACATATGCAAAAGAACACACACACACACACGCTTACACCTTTCTCTTTTAAGCTTGCCTCACACATCACGACTGGGTCACCGTGAGAAACAAAAAGTGTTCATTAAAGCAGGAGCTAAGGTGGAAGCAAAGCCTATGTGGACTGTGTGTGTGTGTGTGTGTGTGTGTGTGTGTGTGTGTGTGTGTGTGTGTGTGTGTGTGTGTGTGTGTGTGTGTGTGTGTGTGTCAATCGTACTGGGAGTCACTGAACTCCTGAACCAGCCCTACCTAGTGGCGCCGAGGGGGAGAAGAGATTGAAAATAAACGGCGAGCAACAAATTCAGTCAGTAATTAGGCATCCAGTGCATTAAATAAACATGATGTTATTCAACGTGGCTCGCCGCTCGCTGTACTCAGAGCGCCGCTCATGTTCTGCAGGCTTCTCATGGCAGGCTCACTAGTCAAGCACTCTGACAGCCACTCCCATAGCTCTCAATGGGGATCTCAGCTCTGCTTATCAGCAGAGAGACAGAGGCAGGATAAATCTCTGTTCAACCCATCAAGGCAGAAGTTAATGAAGTCCATCAGGGCCTCTGTTCGCCTCGCTCTCACTCCACTGCAGAGTTTAAAGACAGTCTAGTCTTTGTGTCAAATTATACTGATTGAAACGACATTGTAGGTTTCATTTTAAGAGTTTTATAAAGAACAGTTGACCCCCCAAAAAAATGAAAATTCAGTCATTAAATACTCACCATCGTGTTAACAGAAAGTTGGGTGAAGTTTCTCAGTCCATAAAATATTTCTGAAGCTGCACCGCAGTTAAACAACTGAAGACAACCAAAAACAAGCCTAGAATGTCTCCATACAGGCTGTACAGAGAAATCCACGTCTCCAGAAGACCAGAGATGCCAAATTGATCTGTGCACCATGTCTGAGGTGGTGCACAAGCTACATGTAGAAGGTGAGATCTCAGCATCTCAGGAGCTCTGGTGACTTGGATTACTCTGTAAAAGCTGCATGGAGTTATTTTCTGTTGATTTTTTTATGTTTTAAAACAGGTTCCCATCTTCTTTAGTTTTTCTGGGAGAATTCTGTAATGCTGTTTAGCTGGGAAGCTCCAGGAATGTTTTGAGGACCAAGAAACTTTACCGAACTTTCCATTGGCATGGGGGTGAGATGATTATGACTTCTTTTTTTTTTGGGAGGAACTTTTTCCTTTAAGGCCAATGCTGATTTTTTTAGTTTGAGGCAGCCGATAGACAGTATTTTCTGCAGCCACTCAATATTTTCCGTTCCATACCAGGCTGTTCTCTACCACTGAATGCACAAAAATGCAATGAGAGGTTGTTAGTGAAAAGTACGAAATGCTGCAACATGAGGTGAGCAGACCTGCAAAAGACAAGATAAAAGTTTGAACAGAAATGAGTTCATCTCTCTAGTCACTCACTGCTGATGATGCTTTGAATTTCACCTAACTTTAAAGTCACATCCTGAGAACCAGTCAGTGATGCCAGGAGCACAGGTCTCCATCTTTCACCAGCACACAATGCACCTCACCCCAAAGCCTATCCCTGCAGAGGGAGGGGCCACAGTGTGGCTGCTCCATGTAGTTTGTCTGGGCGGTTACCAGCCGGACCCCATAGCTCAAGGTCTGGCCACCAGTCACTTGCAGACGAGCTCCACTCCTTGGTTTGTTTCCAGAACGAGGCTGGGGAGAGGGGGGTCTCCTGCTTCGTCTGCAGGAACCCGGATAAGTGGAAGCCACTGGATAGATGGATGGATGGATGGATGGCTGGCTAACTTTAAATTCAGCATGCAGGAGTCAAAGTCCCGAAATCACGTCTGGGCTAGTGTGCATTCCACAGTGTGTGTGTGTGTCTGTGTGTGTGTGTCTGTGTGTGTGTGTGTGTGTGTGTGTCTGTGTGTGTGTGTGTGTCTGTGTGTGTGTGTGTGTGTGTGTGTGTGTGTGTGTGTGTGTGTGTGTGTGTGTGTGTGTGTCGCCCACAGAGAAGCGGGGTGATGAATTTTGATTTTGAAAAGACAAGAAATCCTTCTGGACAAAGAGTGTAGAGGAGGGGTTGGTGCTTGAGATATGAATCTATGAGTCATGCTGCAAAACACACACACACACACCATCTTCAGTTTCTTCGCTAGGTCCTCAATGTGTACTTGAAAAAAAGAGAGCCTCTCATTTACCCAAATACCTAAATATTTGTAGGATGCCACTCTTTCAATTCAGTCCCCTCCTTATGTATAAATGCAAATATCTGAAATCTGGAACTGGTTCTGTTGATTTTCTTAACACTGAGAACCAACTTTTATTCGTGAGAAATTAACCATGCGACTTACAGTAATTAGAATTCAACTGTGTGTTTTTCAGTTTATTTATTGATGTAGTCAGAAATGCCAATAGGATTTAATGAAGACTTCTCACTTCTGAAACACTCCTTATCCTGCGGGCATAGAGACAAACTGTTAGATATGTGTGTGTGTGTACTGTAGGTGTGAAATAGCATTGGTTAGAATATTAGCCTTTGATAATGTTGATGTGCACTAGTTGCACATTCTTTCATGCCATCGCTGTCAGCTAGGCTGAGTGAATAATGGCACATCTGCAGTAAGATCGATAGTATCTCCTCAAACTATCAAACAGATCCAGGTGATGACACATTAATGACAAAGAGGCATTCCTTCTTCAGCGGTGCATGGCGTGTGTTTTTTCATGCTGTTCTATCAGAAAACTGCACAGAGGAGCTGGTAGAGGCAAGACAGAGGAAACAGGCTGCTCTGCACCACCTGACTGCTTTCTGCAGGCAGCCTGTGTTTGACAAAACAGAAACCAGGAGCTGTTCTGGAAGAAAGCCTTTATTTTGTCTGAAGACATCCCATGAAGAGCTTTCATCATGTTTGACTCGTTTGACGATGAGGGTGTTGTGAGGGCATCCTGGAACTGTAGATAGCAAACAGGCCTTAGCATGCAACTATCACAGTTGTCAAGTTCCTGATTGCAGAAAGCTGATAGCAACACGTGTAATACACGGCTTCTGACAGTCAACATCCAGAGTTTTCAAATGTATTAAGTTTGGATAACAAACATATTAATGACAATCTAAAAAATAGATAAAAATCACTATTCATATAACCTCATGTACATGAGGTTTAAAATTTTGTTCTGGCTTTAAATAGCGGTCTTGTAAATGGGAGGTTGTCGGTTCAATACCCAGACTACCAGATGACAGGACTGTGATCATGTCTGGGCAGCTAATATGTCATTTCTCCTCGCCCTCTAGAAGGACACAAGTGTTTTATGACTAGGGTTGGGTGCTGTTCACTTTTGAATCGGTACCTGTAAATTAATACCAGTAGCCATCTAATCCTTCTGTCTGTCCTTCAGTCTCTCTATAGGAATAAAAATGTAGTTTATTAGTGAAAGAATACATCATCAAATATGTAGTAGCAGCAGGATCGCTTCACAAAGGAAGCTGTTCAAAGACCTGGGAGCAGCTGAAGGAACTGCTACTACTACTCAAACTGGATAACTGGAAGAAAATAAGCGATGGAATATCAGGATACGAAAGAGAGTAAATAACTGTCAAAACGATCATTAATAACAATCAGTACAGGGCAGGAAAATACCATCGTATTTCCTCTGTCTAGCCTGTCTTATCCAAAGAAGAACAAACAACACAGGCCTTGCTTGCCTGGTACGTTGTTGTTAACACTACCAAAGTACTTGCTCACAGCAATATTTCCATGCAAGTAACATAAGATAAGATAAGATAAGGTAAGGTAAGGTAAGGTAAGGTAAGGTAAGGTAAGGTAAGGTATGCACAACTTAGCAGAGTTATTGCACAAGTAATAGTATATTGTACAGGTAACATATTGCACATGTGATGGTGCACATAATGTTGAGTTGACTGAACCTACAGGAGCTACAGTTGAGGAGCTTAATGGACCTGGGTATGAATGAATGCTAGTAGCGGATCAGTCTGCATGTGGGGACCCTGAATCTGATAACAGACTGCTCACAGACCGTCTGCACCAGACGAGAAACCTGTTACCTCAACTGCACTTTCAAGCTGCCGTACCAGGCCGTAATGCCATATGTAATGATACTCTCCAGTACAGCCTGGTAGAACAGCAGCATGGCCTCCTGCTCCTCTCCAAAGGAGGAGTACTATTCAATTCGACCATTGGTATCATACTCAGGGACAGAGTGGCTGACTGTGAGTTAAGGCTGACTTATCTCCAACATCCACTTATTCAACAAGCTAATTAAAGCTAATAAGTTACGTGATGATGTTGGCAAAGTTGTGCGGTCAGCGCTTGTTCATGGAGTGCTGAACAAGTGCTGCTAACGTTAGCTGCAGCTGCTGCAGGGGACTTGGCTTTCAGGCCATCATGATACACTCTTCTCTTTCTCTCTGCCCTGCAAGTTACTCTTACATCCAGATGCACTCTAAAGTACTGAAATTTGGCACATGTTGATTTAGTAGTACACAATGAACCTCACTTAGTAGTACCCAACATAAAATAAGCACATGGTTAGGTTCAGTGAAGGATCATAGTTTAGTTTAAAATCACTCCTTCTCTAAGTTAAGGGGACCTTAGTTGTGATTACAATAATAAACATGTGGTTAAAGTTTGTGTCCATGCTGCAAACACAAACAGCTGGTTGTAAATTGGAAACTAACACCAGTCTCCTGATGTCTGTTTTGTAGATGCATCCATACATTCAGACCTCACTTTGCAACCTTTGGCATTCTAAAACAACATTGTAACACCTACAGTGACGTCCTGCTTGTCCTCATCATGATTAATACTGATGATAGAATGATTTGTCACTTGGAGGTAACATAAGTCATTGTGTGACACTTGTTGAAATGACAGATTCTCTAAATTTAGGAATGTTGCTGGCCATTATTTTCACTATCATTTGATTAATGATTATCTTTTCCATCAACTTCTTATTTAGTCTAAATGTAAATTTTTCTTGATGAAAAGACATAAATGATTAAGGATTAATAAATAAAATTGATCAGATTAATAATCTTTTGTCCTTGATTAATAAATCACTGACTGCAGTACTTAAAAATGTACTCTTATTGCATTTACTTTAGTTGGAATAAGAGTAGCAAAACTTCAGTCAGGAAGTCTATTTCTTTGCCTAGTTTATTTCTCTCACCATCCTGTCACTCTCAAGTACACTCAGTCTTCATTCCTGCAGTCATTATCTGAGGCTGTCAACTGAGCCCTCCACCTCCCCATCATCACCCAGTCTTTACAGGTTAGTGAACTTCATCATTTCATCAGCCTCTTCAACCTCGTCAGTATCAGCAGAGTCATCGGCCACCACCACCAGTGTCTGTTTATCTGCTGCTGCTCAGGGTAGACGTCTTTCTATCACAATCTCCCTGAAGAGCCTAAGTGCCAAAGAGTTTCTGACAGACTAGTTATCACGTATCATCTGATGTAATTAACAACCATCTTTACTTCAATCACACATACATTACATACTGTTTAATGATTCATCTAAGTTAACCGCTTTATAGTGAGAAGCGATAATGAAGCACATACAGTATATTGCATACATCTATATGCCCTGAATTATTTACTGTATATCCATCATTGACGTTTGTACAGGAGCATTGATAAAAAATGGCTGACTGACAGCAGGAGCAAGAAAGGAAGGGAGGGTGAGCCGAGTCTCAGAGCAGAGACAAAGTGAGCGTAGAAGTTGGTATCAGTTTCATCGTTTCCTGGCCTGGCATGAAAGGCAGCAGAGGAAGTGATGGTCATTTACATTTCACCTCACTTTCTTTCTTCACATTTTTATTTCCTCCTGGACTGGAGCGAGGCCCCGAGACTGGGAGAGGACAGACAAGGACGGAAAATCCATCTCAACTCACGTTACTCTGCTTTTCATTTATCGTGTAATATTATACACTTATTATAGACTTCTATGTTTATTCTTTGCACTGTTTGAAATTGGAGACAAGTAAAGAATAGATGTTAGAATTGATATTTTATTGTTTTATATTACAGCTAAGCTGGAGATACCTTGTGTAATACTTGTAAAATATGTACAGTTTTATAAATTAAGAAAAGCATCAAGAGTATTTGAGAATAGCAGCTATATTCAAGTCAAAGAGCTTAAGAACAAGTAGCAAACTTACCTGGTCAGTTTGTTCTCAGGTAGACATTGATTGATATGTTTATATAGACATAAATTAATACAGTAATGCTGCAGAGCACCTCCACCCAGGAGGTTAAGTTATCACTTCTGCTTGTCTGTCTGTTAGCAAATCTACAAGACAGAGTTTGATGAAACTTGGCAGAAGAATTGGGCATGTAGCAAGGAGGAACCTTTTTGGAAACGATCTGGATTCAGGAGTTTTTTTTAGATAAGGCTTTTTGACTGCTTTTGTCAATTATGCTTTAAGTAGGACACTGATTACCATGAAACTGGGTGGAAGAGTGGGCGTTGTCCCAAAGAAGGAAACATTTCATTTTGGAGTATCCACATTAAAGGGGAGGATGCTTTTTTTTCACTTTCTTTAACATTGAAGCTGTTTAACTCAAAAAGTTATAGACAGATTTGAGACTTTTATCATAGACAGGCACTGGGGATGGGAAGAGGTGATTAAAATTTGAGAAAAACCTACCCAACAGAAAATGCTGACTCTTCTTTTAACAGCTGTCTTCCTTACACTAATGGTTATGGATGGGTCCAAGTTGTCTGTCTATGTTTTCATGGTGAAATAACAGAAATGCAGGTGTTGCATATTAAAAAGACTGGTGTTCCTGCAGTTTAGTGTGAAACAGAATGAATTTATTTGACCTTATGCATGAACCTGAGTTATTACTGTTTTAATCTTAACTTGTTGGCTGATCCATCATATTACTGGTAGTTACGCTATTTACCATAACAGCAGGGTCTTTATTACGAGGTGAGGCTAATTTGCTCAGGATAAATAAAGTCGTCCTTCAATACAAATACACTGATCAAACCAAGGGATTGGGTTACACCCAAGATGTTGTGAAAACTGCTCAATCATGTTCACTGAAGGCTCCACTATTCTGCTGATTCATACAGAAATTAATTTTTTGGCACACTAAGGTCAGAAATTTGCAGTGCAACTCTTTATAGATTACAGACACAGCAGATTGTTCTCCTGGGACTAAAGACACAGATGACCCATGTAAATGTGAGAAATCACAGGAGGAATCCAGGCATTACAGGCTCATCCTGTGTGATGAGGGTGTTAGGAAGAGCAGATGGATCTTCAATGAAGCAGCTAAACTTTGATTCCAGCTGATTAGACAGGTGCAGTTTTACATAAATCACTGGAACGTCCCTTTTGCCCTCGGTGGTCTCTGCTCCAGACGTTTGCCAGGGGCAAACAGTGGCATACACCTGGGGGAACCCCAAATGCACCACCGTGCCCTTTCCCTGTCACATGCATCTAATATCCCAGAGCAGATCACACACACATGCTGCTGGATGAGCGTAGGCTAGAAGAGGAGCATGTGAGGTGCCAAAAGTGTGTCAAGAGTGTGAGCTGCACTGACAGTGTGTTTGCCTTTTGAGACAAGAACAATGACAGTGTGTCATCAGCTACAACACCCTGTGACACAATATCACACATACTTATCAGGGTACAGATCACTTTAGAACTGATACCGGTACAGTGGTACTGTGTCTAAACTAAACAAAAATGGTGAATGGACTGTAATAATATAGATTCTTTCTTGCCTGACTGACCACTCAAAGCATCTTACAAAACAAGTCAGCATTCACCCATTCACACACAGAGGCTACCATGCAAAGTGAGGCACCACCTGCTCATCAGGAGCAGTAACCATTCACACACCAGTGGAACATGCAGACTGGATGCAGAGTGGATGACCACTCTCCCTCCTGAGTCACAGCCGCCTATACTAGCCAAATAAACTACTACTGATAATAACACCAATAACAAAAATAACTAATACAAATGATAAATAGTAAAACAAAAAATTAAAATAAATACTACTATGACAAAGTTACTGGTAGGACATTTTTAACAATGGTGACTTATGTTACTCAACGGAGGTTGCCTCATCAATGCAGCTCTAGACTAGGGATGGGCATTGATTTTTGAATATTCAAATAGTCCTAAAATTATTTTAAAAATCAATTATTATACACAACTACAGTTTTGTCGTAGAAAATATTTTCCCCTTGTTTTTGCCTATGCCTGATAGCAATGCAGTGCTACCACCAGAAGGTGGCAGTAATACACCTACAGGCAACCGCTATAAACAAAAGAAGAAGAACACACTATCATCACAGGTAAAAGTGCACCAACAGCAGAAACACACTACAGCCGTCAAACAGTCCAGTGTGGAACTTCTTTTAAGAAATAAAGGAAGATGAGGTGCAGTAGTCCTATGTAGTCCTATGTTTTGCACACATTGTCTTGAACTGTGCACTTTTTGTATTTCCATGTCAGTATGCAGCAGCATGGTCCTGGAGAAACGTTGTTTCATCGTTTGACAAAAGACCAAAGCATGAGCAGAAGAAGGGCCAACACCTCAACAGTCAATGACCAGTTTAGTCTGCATATGAACTAAGTTTGATGTCAGACTAAACAATGGCCATCATCTCACAGATGATAGCTAAATACATGTTTCAGCTTTATTGAAGGTCAAGTTTTTTCAAACTTTGAGTTTGTCGAGCCTGAGTTTACAGTGACCTCTATAAAAATCATCTCCAGACTGGACAAACTAAATGATGATGCTGCAAACTCGTTTAGCGAGTTTTGAAAAATTGGCTCCCGTCTCTCTCTTTTGCTGAAATAATATTTTTGCCTGAAATGTCCATACCTAGTCTGGACATCTTTGTCAAAGGACTGAGCAGGTTGTCGCCTATCTGATTCATTTTTAAATTTTTAAATGCCTGTCTTCTTTAACGTTCCCATGATGCTCTGCTGTCTACAGTTAAGCGTACGGTACGTTCCTGTAAATCATGGCATTCTGTTAAAGTGTTGTATTCAAATATTTTTTCTCCCAGTTTGTCTTGGAGTTTACTGCATGTCTCTGTATGACATTAATGCAGGAGAATACAGTTAAGATTTGACTGTAAATGCAGTGTTTAAAGCTTTACAGTGCAGCAAATTATTACATAATAATGTTAATGAAGTTGTTGATTCCTCAATTAAAGTTTTATTTAATTTTTTTGGTTTATTCGATGGGAGTTCATCTCTCTATTAAAGGCATGCTTACGTCAGCTGAAGCTGCTGCAGGGACTTGGCTGGACTGTCAGGCTAGTACCTGCGACAAGTTTTAAAACACACTTATAATGGTGACAGGGTCACTCTCTCTCTCTTAATCTGTACACTCCAAGTTACTCTCACTCAGATGTGATCTCACACACCGAAATTCAGCAAGGATTGATTTAAAGTGAATAGGTACTGGATAGTACTGGACACATTCAGTCTGTGCCCTAAAGTACTGAGTCTGGTACAAAAACATAATACATATGCAGAGAGAGTGACGCACATGCACACATACACACTTATATACACACTTACTTACACATACACACATACACACTTATATACACACTTACATACACATACACACATACACACTTATATACACACTTACTTACACATACACACATACACACTTATATACACACTTACTTACACATACACACATACACACTTATATACACACTTACTTACACATACACACATACACACTTATATACACACTTACAAACACATACACACATACACACTTATATGCACACTTACTTACACATACACACTTATATACACACTTACATACACATACACACATACACACTTATATACACACTTACATACACATACACACATACACACTTATATACACACTTACTTACACATACACACTTACACACACATACACACTTACTTACACATGCACACTTACACACACATACACACTTACACACACATACACACTTACACACACATACACACTTACACACACATACACACTTACATACACATACACACATACATACACATACACACATACACACTTACACATGCACACTTACACACACATACACACTTACACACACATACATACACATACACACATACACACTTACACATGCACACTTACACACACATACACACTTACACACACATACACACATACATACACATACACACATACACTTACTTACACATACACACTTACTTACACATGCACACTTACTTACACATGCACACTTACTTACACATGCACACTTACTTACACATGCACACTTACACACACATACACACTTACACACACATACACACACATACACACATACACTTACTTACACATGCACACTTACTTACACATGCACACTTACTTACACATGCACACTTACACACACATACACACTTACACACACACATACACACATACATACACATATACACTTACTTACACATACACACTTACTTACACATGCACACTTACACACACATACACACTTACACACACATACACACTTACATACACATACACACTTACACACACATACACACTTACACACACATACACACTTACACACACATGCACACTTACTTACACATGCACACTTACACACACATACACACTTACATACACATGCACACTTACTTACACATACACACTTACACACACATACACACTTACACACACACACATACACACATACATACACATACACACATACACTTACTTACACATACACACTTACTTACACATGCACACTTACACACACATACACACTTACACACACATACACACTTACATACACATACACACTTACACACACATACACACTTACACACACATACACACTTACACACACATGCACACTTACTTACACATGCACACTTACACACACATACACACTTACATACACATGCACACTTACTTACACATGCACACTTACTTACACATGCACACTTACACACACATACACACTTACACACACATGCACACTTACACACACATACACACTTACACACACATGCACACTTACACACACATACACACTTACACACACATGCACACTTACTTACACATGCACACTTACACACACATACACACTTACACACACATGCACACTTACTTACACATGCACACTTACACACACATACACACTTACACACACATGCACACTTACTTACACATGCACACTTACTTACACATGCACACTTACACACACATACACACTTACACACACATACACACTTACACACACATACACACTTACACACACACATACACACATACATACACATACACACATACACTTACTTACACATACACACTTACTTACACATACACACTTACTTACACATTCACACTTACTTACACATGCACACTTACTTACACATGCACACTTACACACACATACACACTTACACACACATACACACTTACACACACATACACACTTACACACACACATACACACATACTTACACATACACACATACACTTACTTACACATACACACTTACTTACACATACACACTTACTTACACATTCACACTTACTTACACATGCACACTTACTTACACATGCACACTTACTTACACATGCACACTTACACACACATACACACTTACACACACATACACACTTACATACACATACACACATACATACACATACACACATACACACATACACTTACTTACACATACACACTTACTTACACATACACACTTACTTACACATTCACACTTACTTACACATGCACACTTACTTACACATACACACTTACACACACATACACACTTACACACACATACACACTTACATACACATGCACACATACATACACATACACACTTACACACACATACACACTTACATACACATACACACATACATACACATACACACATACACACTTACATACACATACACACACATACACACGTGGAGTCATATTTGACCAGTTCACTTACTTATTCCACGCTTGTCTGAGCTTCTTAGCGCTGTACACTGTAAAGCGGTCTGTGATGGGAAGACAAACAAACCAACAGTTCAGTCATTGATTTAACACTTGGCATCTGGTTAATGCACTTTTTACATTAAAGCAAAACATTTGTGGGCCTGAAAAGTTGCCCAAGAGGAAATGTGTGAAATGTACTGAATTAACTGTAGCATGAATTTAAAACTGCTCTATGCCTGAAATCAAGTATGGAGCCTGTGCACTTTAGGGTGTTAATATATTAGCACACCAAACAACATTCTGTTATTAAAAATATGGCATCTACATTCATATCTTATAAACATATTTTACATTTTCAAAATTTTAAAAGTATTTACTGCAACTACAAAGAGAACCAGGCTATTATTAGAAAAAGACTACATAAATGTCCCCATGTTTTACGTTAATTTGATAGTTCTGGAAAACTCACCACTCAGCATCTCTGACTTAATTCATCTACTTTATATACTGTTTTCATTCGCTGCGTATATTCTCTTATTTCTATTTTAACTGTTCCCTAACGGCTGTTAATAATCCACAGTTACAGTAATAATAGTCAATACTGTGTCATATTCTAAGCTCACAGTGGTGTCAACGACATCCTTTCATTCATCAATGACTTTTAATTTGAAATCGATGTGTCTGCAGGAAGAGACAATGACTTCAACTCACTAGAAAAATGGCAGATGAAAATCTGTGAATAAAAGGATTATTAGTTAATTATAATTCATTATATACTATAATTTATGAAAATTAGTGAATGAAAAGTGAAACTCATGCCATGTTTTTGCACTGGCTGAAACAGTATGTTGAATTTACAATGTAAGCAAACCCAGTGAAGGTAATTCCACCCTTCTTTAATATTTCAAAACCAGTCTCTGACATTATTTGTTTGTGCTGCCCTTTCATTGTCTGATAAAATTCACAGTACCATAAAAATGGAGAGTGTAATACCCATAATCTGATTTTACAGGAAACTCGTATCTGTATTACTCAAAATAACACAACAATCACCACTATGTCTTGATATTATGGTATGAACTCAGTCACAGATGACTGTAAAAATCTCAGTGTCTCAAAATGAGGAAAACGTGATGATGATGATCATGATCCACTGGTGCAGTGGTGGAGGAAGTATTCAGAGACTTTACCTGAGGAGAACTCATAATACTGTAATGTAAAAATTCAACATTTTGCTTTTCAGATGTTGGCTAGTTGCTATTGTTGGCTAATAGCTACTCTTGGCTAATGACAAGGGTTGGGCATCGTCTGGATTTGAACAATTCTGATTCCGGTTCTGGTTCTGGTTCTGCCTTGCGGTTCCAGTTCTAGACAGTTCTCGATTCCGAGTTTTTATTTGTGTTTGTTTGTTTTTTTGTTTGTTTGTTTGTTTTGGGGGGGATACATTGACTCATTCATCAATTTAACACTCATATGTGTGTTTGCAGCAGTGCAGTTTGAGTTGTCTGCCTGAATTAGCTTGCAGGCTTTGCTCCATTTCACACAATTCTTTTGCAATGCATGTATTTTTGTTGATGAAATTCTATCAGATCAGAAAAGGTGATCATGCATGAACTATGTCCATATCCTGCACAGCCAGTCCACATTAAGCTGTCAGGATTGTGAGAGGTCTGTGGTGGTACAGTCTCTCCAGATCTGTTTATTTATGATGTGAGTGAGTGAGATTCTGCACTGTTCTCTTAATCTCAGCTAGAACTGCCATGTGGACACACAGTCAGGCTGAGCAGCCAAAGACCTGCCACCACACAAGCTAGCCAGCCACCCAGTGAGCTAGGCCACCTCCCACACTGCCAGCCTAATCCTACTAGCCAACCAACTAGGCTCTCAGCTTTGCCAGCTGAACCACACTGTGTCCAGCCACCCAGCTCAGCATCAGGGCTGGCCTGAACTGGGTACCAGAGGTGAAGGCTGCCAGCCAGAGCACCCAAAAACAGACAGTGGAGGTGAGAGGAAGAGAAAAAAACATGAAGGTGTTTTAATGCAAACAAAACAGAACTGATGCTACTTTAAGGTCACTGAAGAGAGGTCCTGTCTTTGGTCCACATAAAGACAGCTGAGGTTTTAAATCTGAAAGAGTTGAAACCACTTTTATTTTCACCCATGTGACAAACGTGACAAACCAGCTGAAGATCAAAAGTGAATTTCAGCAAATAATCAAGTTGTGTTTCTCTTTTGTCAGTCAGCAGACCATTGTATATTCTACAATTATGTCTGCCTTTAATGTGGTGATGGTGCATATGCACGCCTTTCCCTACATCTATGTTTACCACAACACACTGCACTTTATCACAGGAGATAAATTCACAACTCAGCGTCTGAAAAGGTGGGATTTTACTGTTATTTTCATACCACGGTCTGATTGAAAACTTTTAATCTGATTGGCTGCAGGGTGAATTTAATAATAGACACCTGCTAAGTAGTTCCAGTGAAGCTGTCTGTTCACCGTCTTGAATTAATTTACTGCCTGCAGTCACAGAAATAACAATTCAATTTAATCATATAAAATACATAAAGTAATTACATGAATATGAGCACTGAGTCCTTCAGTTCCTCATCCTCACCACAGGATGGCGACTGTAACAAACAAGCTTCAATCAGCCTACACTGCCCCTCTGAACTTACTGCTATTTTATAGGTTATCACATAAGAGATCATCTGATCTCACATCAGATTCATTATCAAACAACTTCACACACAGTTCACATGGTCTATCACTTGTGTGTGAAAAGCTTAATCCTGATTTGGGGACAGTGACATGGCTGGATAGCTACATAGTCTTCATGTTAAACATACTGTCAATATTTTTCTTTGCATCTTGCTGGCATAACATTAGCTTTCTGGCTCACAGCTCAGACGAAGGCTTCTATGAGCTGAGTGGATTAGAATTATGTCCTTGGACTTGGACTATCCCCGCAGGTGGTTGAAGCACACAAATAATAAGCGCACATGCACTGATGGACTTATCCAGAAGGCCGACATATCTTTATTTACATGGTTTTATTTAAATTTCATTACTATTTGTCTTTTGTGACAGTTATGGCTAAAATATACTTTTTCTAATCAGTTTTACATTGTATATGATTTCTGGAAATCATCTCCCGACCCCATCATTGGTGTTTCTTGACCTCCCCAGGGCGTCCCAACCCACACTTTGGGAACCCCTGCTCTAAGCTTTGTCCAATTTACTGTGAGTTGTGAGCATTTCCATTGCTTACCTTTCTTGATGGTAATTATGATTACACGTATTAGTCAAACACTCCTTAGTTATTCTGTGTAAAAAATCAGACGGTCTTATTTTATTTTTTCTTTGGTAAATTACCATAAATAAACTGGTATGAACTGTTGATGTTTTTCAAGGTGTCCATTATCAGTAGTTCATGGACACTTCTTCAGATACTATCCCCTACATAAACACATTACCACATGTTCAAGCTGGGCTTTTAAAAACCGTTTTTCAACATTTATTTAGCAGCTTGGAACAACTTAGCCACATGCTTAACAGCTTTCTTTATCCTGGCACTACTTTATGATGTATGCAAATTGTTGGTAGTTATGATTTTAAGTGCTTCTACTGTACACATTGCTCACATCTCTGAAAAAGATCTTTATCTCAGTGCAACTCACTGCTAAGACTGTATGATCAATTATTGTTTCCTGTTTGTCATCTAAGTCATACAGATATAAATCATTTGATATCATCCTACGTATAAACAACATATAAGCACATGTTGTTAGCTGGCTGAATGCTACTTCATCTTGTGTTCAGTTACAAAACAAACATGAAACATAACCGATCATGGAGGCAGTTCCCTGCTTCAGTAAATGGTGATAATAAAGATTCAATGTATAGAAGATTTGTTCTGGCTCAGAATGTGGTGGAAATGCCTGAACTAATTATCAATATGGAGGACAGCAGAGGAGGGAGAAGCCCTAAAGCGACATATAACTGCATATAACTGGAAATGAAGAAGTGGAACCTTTTTATAACCACAAAAATGTGAAGAATAAGTGGCGCCTTGGCTCTGAGGTCAAGCCACACTGGCATGTCTGAAACCCAAACCTAAAACATGTGCTGCAGAGTTTGGGGCAGAAACAATTGGTGGAAAGGATTATGCTTGTAGATGCAGTAGTGAGAATGTGATGGATCGTATCCAGAGGAGAGATGCAGCCACTGTGTTTTAGAATAAAGTAGGCTCAGAGGAGCTCAGTGCTGCAGAAACACATCCTGAATCAGAGGGAGGGTTTCCAGACTGGAGCAACACTGTCATCTACTGGTGGCTGCAGCCTCTAGAGCAGATAAGATGTTATTCTATGACGCCAAACCAGGTTCTTCTTTTTGAGACTTTAGATATTAGGCTTTTGGAATGTTACAAATAACTCATAAACAGCTTGAATCCAACCGGAAGTGTAGACATATAGAGAATAATATCCATCCAATCAAATGTTGTGAATAATATTCAGATCTGACTCTGGAACAGGTGAACATCCTTTCTTTTATTGTGCTCTCTTAAGAACTCCATTAGTAGCAACTGATCTGGAATCTTTAAAAGTATATCTTTGTCTTTAACATGTGTACATTTTTGATCTTTGAATGTATTATATACAAACACATTAAAAAATGTAACCACTTTTAAACTTTCATTTGTTTTGAATACTGCAGTTCTTCATAAAAGTGTTTGATTCATGATTATTAGATTTTAAATGTACTAAATGAATACTGCAGATCCGATTAGAGGGGCAGAGTTTGTCATATTCCTTATCACTGCAATCATTTTTCAATATTTCCTTGATTTATCAGGAAATGATTCATAAATACTGAAGCACTAAGTATCTCACATATTTAAGGGGTTATTATTGTGTTTGTGTAGTGTGGTACAGATTCAAATAATATGCAGATTTCCTGTGAAAGCATTTGTGTTCAACTATAGCCTCTTTAATGTAATGTAACATATATATGTAATTAAGAGTGAAAAAACACTTACTTTGTCCTTAAAGTCAATATTTATTGGTTTACTATGATTTATGACAAATAAATAATTAATCTGATCATATGTATTAATCGATTATAAGAGATAGACAGACGTGTAGATTTATTTGACTATGGCAGAAATATGTCGACTGGCTGATGTTCTGGTTCTGTCTGTAATAATTACTGCACACTCTGATTGGGCTTCTTCTGTCATTGGTATGAGACGCCATAAGAGCGTCATGTGGTGAAGTTTGACCACATCATCTCTGGTAACATCACTCTTCTCCTGTGTTTGTTAAAGAGCAGCTGTAACAGCATCAGATCTGCACACATTATATGAACAACTGTAGTGCCGTGGGCCTGTCCGAGTGTGTGTGTGTGTGTGTGTGTGTGTGTGTGTGTGTGTGTGTGTGTGTGTGTGTGTGTGTGTGTGTGTGTGTGTGTGTGTGTGTGTGTGTCAGACAGCTCCACAGCTGTTCAACACAGCATGTGAGAGGCAAACAAGAGCCAGCTGTCGCCATGGCCACAGGATGAGAGAT
The DNA here is from genome assembly GCA_037577475.1 of Chaunax sp. Z400. Lineage (NCBI taxonomy): Eukaryota > Metazoa > Chordata > Actinopteri > Lophiiformes > Chaunacidae > Chaunax > Chaunax sp. Z400. Next base: position 5,051,136 of record CM075190.1, on the reverse strand, counting down.
TACATTTGTATGTTTTGTGTGTGCATGTGACCATGAGAGTCACACCAGTTGGTCCCTAATTGGCCACTGGAGATAGGAGGCTGGGTCAGAGCTCAGAGATGCCTCACCGGCCCACACCAGCCCTCTAACCCTCTTTAGGTCCGCCGTCGCCTGTCCCCTCTCCTCCATTCCAGCTCTCCTACACACCATAAGCTAACACTAATCCGCTGTCCCTCTATTCATGTTCCCTCTAAAAAGCCCTAATGAGCTCCCACAGGGCATGGCTGCCCTGGCAGAGCCGCTACCCGACGACTCCTGCTGCTGCTGCTGCATTAATGGACTACAGTAAGGTTTGGATAGACTGTGTGTTTGGAGAACTGTTCAGATCACTGGTGTTCATTCTTAAAATGTTAGCAAACATGACCTCAGTCAAAGACTGCATGTGCTAAAGTTTTAAACACTTTGTTTTGGCACTGAATGTAATACCAGGCAGTTCTCCAACGTACACTGTGTGCAGTGTTTCATCACATGATGAGTGACAGCAGACCCCTTGCTAATAATTTGGGAAACATTATGTTCAATGAAAGTAGGATCCATGCCAACATTTTAGCATAATATGTTGTTGGCCCCACTATATTAATTACATTTCAGTATTTTATGCTCACTAAAAATGGTCATTATCTTAACCATCGTAGGTCAAACCTCCTCCCCTGCTGAGATCAGAGTATAATAATAATAATAATAATAATAATAATAATAATAATAAACTCAAAATGAATTAAAGTTTGCAAGATACATAGTCTTATGATGCACCTGGACACATCATCAGTGACGTTACCTGGGGTCATTGGGTGTTTCGGGTCTTTCAACAATCAGACACCCTCCCCCAGGCGACCCAGCCGGGGTTGATCAAGCCCCGACTTGTGTCCAGTTAGCTCTACCCCACCCACGGCTCTCCTCTCCTGATCCAAAGCCACCGTGATGCAGCTTCTGCTGCCTCGGTGGCCAGAAACATAAAAAAAGATTTCTGTGAAAAAGATTTCAGGTCGTCTGACCTAACTATTCCACCAGTTCAGTGACCAAAGAATGTTTTATTTTCTGCCTGTTTGCAGACCCTTCGCCTGGTAAAGCACAATCTAGTCAATCCCTTTGAGGACAAACGTTAATCATCTTTTTTCCTGTTATGTCAAAAGGCTATGTGGTCCGGATGGATTCCTCTCACGGTCTGGATTTGGGCCGCAGGCTTCCATTTGGTGGCCCCCTGGTCTTGGATTGAGAATGATCTTCATGCTAACCATTTCACCATAACTTTGGTCTAAAGTTTATCTCCATGCTAACCTTTTAACCAACACTATGTTCATTAGTTTGTATATTCTTTAGGGTAACCATTTAGCCAACAGTATGCTCATAATTTTGGTCTAAGGCTTATCTTCATGCTAACCCTTTAGCCCTCACTATAGGTTCCTTATGTTTGTCTAAAATTAACTATGGTTCAGTTTATCGAGGTCTAAATAAGTTAGCAAGGATTATCTGAGGGCATATTCATTTAGTAGGTCTATACCACCATGGAAGGGCTCACCTGGTTTGAAATGAGGCAGGGAGTTAACGCCAGGCCAGGTATCCTCAGACGGGGTGCCGAGGACCTGAAAAAACAAAACGAACAAACGACAAAAACAAGGTAAACATCTTAGATGTATTTTCATAAAAATGAGAAATAAATTTGCCATCTCCTACGTATGACTCATAGGACAAACAAATTAGGGTGGTTAGCATTAGAAGCTAACACATCAGAGGCATCTTAAACCACTTAATTCTAAGGAGGGAGATAAAAAAAACATCACCTCATCAATTCATCTCAAATTCAAAGCATATTTTGAAGACAGCTCCACTTGTAATAGAGACAGACTCTGCACCATGGGTTGCTGTATGATAACCTGGAATAATAACAATAAAGGCGTTCCATTGGTTGAGCAACAGTCACGATGAGGGCGTCTTTTATGGAAAGGTTGGCTGAGTTCTCACGCACACAGAGTTTATGATGACAAAACCCAGAGCAGCGGACATGCCTTGCACATGATCCATCACATAAGCAGCATAATAGTTTCCAGATTGCTCCGTTGTCTCTGATCAGCAGTACACTGCACAGTAGAGAACTGTTGGAGCAGGATGCATGCAAACACTGGGTTGATGTGTGTTGTAAAGTCATTGGGAGAAATCTGTTTCAGATTGTTCTAGTTGGCAAAGGTTGAGGGAATGTTTCCATGACCTCCCCCGTGGTATCTAGGCCACATTAGGGCTGCAGGGTATCGGAAAAAAATGACATTGAGATATTTTTCTTTTCTGAAATATATATTCCAACCTGATCTCTTGAATAGTTCTACCATCAATGCTTCTAGAACTGTTCTGTAGCAGGTTTGACACTTTTAATGAAGAGGAGTCACGTCTGACCAATGATAAAGTAAAAAATCAAATCAAATCAAAGTAAATTATGTTTATCAGACAGACTTCTCTAGCAGATTAGTCAGGAAAATGAGAAACACAAGCAGCATGACATTGCATGTCATAAATGCGGTACACCATGCAGTCACAGGCCACATATACACTACCAGTCAAAGATTTGGACACAGTTTCCCATTCAAGTGGATGGGAAACTGTGTCCAAACTATTGACTGGTACTGTACAAATGATTCATAAAATACAACCTTGTGGAAAAAGGGGGAATTACTAGAATGAAATGTAATGGAAAACAGAGGAATGGAGGGTAAGAGGTTTGTTTAGCATGTTGGCCTGAGGCTGACTCAGATGTTAGTCATCATCTATGTAATAATGGATGCCACCACTAGAGGGCAGTAAAGCACCATGAGCCTGATGTGCCTTCAGGAAGAGCAGTCCAGAAAAAAACGAGCTTTAAATACTGAAATTCATTTTAAAAAGTGTCTGTTATCTAATCAACCTGTGTTTAGACAGTTTTGGGGGAGAATCACTAATTATTTCAATACATGTAAATAAACTTTTAAATGTACAGCCAACCACAGTGATGAAGGTCAAATCAGAGCGTGAGAGGGGATTCAGTCATTTGTTCTTGCTGGTGCCTTTATGAATGATGACATGCCTGTACAATCAAGTATGCAACAACCCCGCAGCTGCAGAAGATCTTTGGTTTGACTGCAGGTAACTTTATACCTCTAAAATATTCTACCATCGACATGTCCAGACAATAAGAGGAGGTCTGTGAGTGACGGCAGAATCTACTTTCATATTAAAAATAACCGCTGCGACACAAATGAAAGAGGAGAAAATGGAGATCACTGATGAGAGGAGCTGTGCGACTAATGCAGCGCTCCTTCATCCGCTGGACAGGATGAGTTATTAAGGCGGGGGGAAAAGTTGTGGTGACACAGGGAGGATGAGGGGGACGTATGGGTGGATCTCAGTCTGGTTAACAGAGCTGAAATTGGTTTGCATTATTGATGGAAGGTTCAGAGGCCTCTGAAGTGAGAGAGAGCGAGTGTTGTTGGGCAGAGGGCAGGTCTGTGGTCTCGATGTGAACGTCAAAGTCGTCAGGAGGAGGTGTAGCCGTGCAGCTGGGGCTGCAGGAAAAGAGCTGAAACATCACTGCACACACCAGAGCAACCAGTCCTGTACTAATTATTATCATTTAGACAAATCTGACATGAAACACAGCGATGGAAGAAACTAAAGAAGCTGGAGCACAGCAGAAAAACGAGTAATTACCCAGGTTTCAGTCACAGACATGTCAGTTTGGTTCTAATCACACACATAATATCCTGTTAATATTTTACCAGGCAGTGGTAACAGTTTGTGAAGTGATTGACATACTATCCCCCATCAGATGTAAGCCTTCAAAAAGGGTTTAATTAAATCATGTTTGATGTATTTTTCACAGTTTTCATGAATCTAATATCAACGTTTTTACAATGACTGGTTTAAAGATGCGATGATGATTACATGGAAACCCTTCTTCATATTTAACATTTTGAATATATTGAATTATGTGTATATATATATATATATATGTGTGTGTGTGTGTATATATATATATATATATATATGTATGTGTGTATATATATACATATATATGTATACAGTATATAGCAGAAAAAACTAACACTATACTCTGTGTACCACTGAGACAAGGATGATGAGACATGTTATAGATGGATGACCAGCTCACAAATATTAGCGTCTTGCTTCTCAGTTTTCATGGATGAATAAAATTCAGTCCAGATAAAAACGATATTATTCAGGTACAACTGCAGTTATAACAAACCTTTTGTTATTAAACTTTATGTAAAATGTCAACACAAAGAGAATGCAATGATTTGCACATTCATTTTAACCTAAAAGCAATTAAATGCAGTACAAAGACTAGACATTTAATGTTCAAACAAACATTCTCTTGTCACATTGTAAAAACACATGTTGTGAGTCTACCTATTGAGAGTGCATGCAGTGTGAGGAGTGCTGCTTTCAAGACAATCGGTAAATTGGGTAATCACATTTTGGGAAAATGACTGATACTGTTGCTTCTTTTTCTCCTCTCCATGTCCTGCATGGAAAATTCAGTTTGAGTGATGGACATGAGAAGCAGCATGCTGAAAGGGAGGACGTGGATATCCATCACAGAGGGCAGGGCTGGGTCAGTATACCTCTCACCATGTGTGTGAGTGTATGGAGAGAATGACTGGTCTGAGAGAGAGAGAGAGAGAGGGGAATTCCTGTGAGGTCACAGGTCGTGACCCTGAGCTCTGCCTGTATGTTCTGCTGATCAGACATACCCTGAACCCCCCACAGGCTCAGTTACAGACCACCCAGCCAGCCAGACACAAACAGTATGTCTGACCTTCACACACAAATACCTAATTACATTTATGATGAGGAGATTGGAGAGACACACTGAGACCAGGTCAGACAGACTCATCACTCAACACAGCTGACATAAGAAGCTCCATAACAACGATGATTGACACATCAAGTCATTGTGTTCCAGGGCTGACAGAAATCCTGCAGCCATGATCACGAGACAAACAAACTGTATCCTGCATTTCCCATAATGCAACTTGAAAGCAGCGTTCGACCCCGTGCCAAGTAAATACCTGTATCTTTCAAACTTCAAGCCTCAGTTAGTGACACAGACTTTTTAAAAATAGATTTGTCTTCAGTCCAAAAACATAATTCTGCCTAAAGTTTGAATCTGAGTACTTTAATCACTTGCTGCTCTTGCTGCTACCTGTCGCTATCTTATTATTGTCAATCTCTCCTCATGGACCTGCTTACATGTTTCTATTGTTGTTTTTCTGTCAGACTTGTTTTTATATTGGTCATGTTTTTGTCTGTGCTTCTGCTTCGCATGTTTTAGTCGGTTTCTATTCTAACAATGTCACACAATGTTAACATTGTCTTCTATTGACATTAGTGCAATTATTTGTTTCATTAGTCCTTGTATTGCATGTTTTAATTAGTGCTTGACAGTGTAGTATAACGGTGTTCTGAATGATGTTTCATTTAACTTTAATATTTCCTCTTCCCTTTGTTCTGGATGCTCACTAATGATGAATAACTTTACAATTATAATTCAATATTCTGTTTTTTGAGGTGACTTTCTAACATCTGTCTGGGGACTGCAGCCAGAAAATAGCCTCTTGGCTAGTTTCATCATTTAATGCAATGTTTTTCTCTAATGTTGAGTAAATACAAATTTGATAGCTTGACGGTGAATTAATAAAGAAGACAGTTTGGTTTATCTGAGGCTTTTCTCTATTCTATTCTATTCTATTCTATTCTATTCTACTCTATTCTATTTAGGCTAAAGTAAATCATGACAGTAAGACAGTATGCCCAACATTAGGACCTTAAACTGGTGAAAGTCAATGAAATGCAGCTGAGAATGTTTTTGTGATATCATGTTATGAATGAAAACAGTGGTGGTTTGTATGTGTCTTGGTCAGCATTGCAATAGGTGAGTGTAAGCATCTCTATGACTTTGACAAATCTGAATAAAACCACTGCATTAGTGTTAAAATCACAGGAATTATTTCGTGTGAGCTGTTTTAATTTAGTTCCTTAGGATTCTAGGAAACTTTGGGGCGGTGCAGCTTTGTACTTTGCATTTGTTCCCTCAGAGATAAATCCCTTAATCCAAGCATAAGAACCAGTGCTGACCCCCGTATCAGCTGTATCTTACTCCTGTCTGATCCACATTCCTACCTCTACTTTCCATGTTTGTCCTAACGCTGACCCCAGCCTTCATCGCCTTCTCTGCTCTGAAAGTCCCAGTCCCACCCTTATCTGCTCTCCGACCCCATTACAGCTGAGAAGATTGGGGTCGCCTCCAGGCAGGGGTCAAATGGATCAGAACCAAAGCCAAGTGGATCAGCAGTCTCCCACTGAGACCTGGTGGAATGTGTCCAATAAGCCCTGTCTATACTGTCTGGGTTTCAGCAGATGGATGCTCATGTCACTGACACAGCGGCTGTTGGTGAATAGCATTATTTATCTCCCCAGCAACCTCCTGTTCTCTCCTGAGGGAAGATCAGGCTGCATGTGCACCGGCTTACTCCTCATAGCAGGAATACACTCCAAAGTAGAAAGCACTCAGAGAGTGCAGACCTCCGCCAATGGTCGCATCACTGAGAACTATATACAACAGTATCATTAAGTTTGAACCACAAGTAACTTTTATTAACATTTACTGACGGAGTGTGGCAAAGCAGTGCTCACCATAAGTGATGAGCAAAACACAGAGGAAGTGTTTAGCGCCTGCTAATTATTTCCACAACAGTAAATCTTCACTTGCTAAACTCAAAACTGTACAAGACTCACACAGCATGAGTGAGACATCACTGACAACTATATACAATAGTTTCATTAAGTTTGAACCACAAATAATAACCTTAATTAACGTCATTGACGGAGTGAGGCAAAGCAGTGCTTACGTCTGATCAAGGAAGAGACGACTTTGACCAAAACAAGCATGCACGCACCCACGTCATCGCGCTGCACTCGTCCCCAGACTTATGCACACAAAACTCAAAACCACACACACAGGCAGGAGAAAAGGAAGTATATTATGACGGGCTAATGTTTTTGTTTTTTTTTAATGGATAAGCTGTAATATGGACATGAATCAATTAGATACATTTGTCAGGACGAAGATGTCAGTCACTTTGTGACAGACAGTCCCATCTTGTGGAGCCTTGTAATCATTACATTACAAGTGTACATGTAGCAGTTTAATCCTACAATAATAAAAATTGAAAAACAAAATTCCTGGACCCAGACGGTGATCCGGATCACCACCAAAATCTAATGGATTCTTCTTTGGGCCACTTCCGACATCTCCTGAAAGTTTCATTAAAATCTGTCCATTACTTGGCAGTTAAATCCTAATAAAAGCCTCACAGCTGAGGCTGCTGTGAATGTCAATCAGCAGGGATGCACTATGATATATGTGTCAGTGTTGGTCAACAAAGGCTAAAAGTTAAATCTGCTCCATGGGCACCATAAGGGCTACCCACCTAAGGGATGGATCATGGATGCAGAGAAAGAATTTCCCCACAGGGACAATAAAGTATAGCTTATATTAAGGCTGCTCACGTAGGACTTTTAAAACTGGTGGTTGACAGCACTGCACTGGCTCACGTGTTCAACCAATCAACATACACTTGTGCTGGGAGAGTATCTACTCTTGTAGGAGCTACAGTAGAAAACTTGTACAGTGTCCAAGGACACTGATGCCCTCGTTACTGCAGTATACCAGATATCAGCAAAACTCCAATACTATTATATTGATATTCCACGGACATATCGATATTCCTCAACTGCTGAATATGTCCATTGTTTACATTGTTAATATACTGTATAGATTCTTCCCTGTTTTAAATATGTCCCCTATTTATATTGTGGAGTTCATATCTTTCATATTTTTATCTTTTAAAATTGCTTGTTTACTTCGACTGCTGCTGTAACAACACAAATGTCCCCTTTGTGGGACGAATAAAGGTTCTATCTATCTTTTCTATCTATCTTATCTTATCTTATGCCTCACCATATACAAAATGATCATTTTTACCTGACGATGAGGAACACAGAGGTCTGTACAAACGTTCATGACAATCCATTCAGTGGTTATTGAGATATTTGAGTCTGGACCAATGAAGACTTACATCCTTGGAGCCAGGCCAGGAGCATGCTTCAAAAAAAAAATCAACCTTCAGTTCATTTAGACCTGCTCCAAGCACAGTCAATGTAAACACCATTATGTTAATGTGATTATGCCCATAGATAGAGGAAGCCTCATCACAGTATGATGGAGTACTCTTTAGTCAAGGTATTGAAGGCAGGTACAGAGTAAATGTATTTGATGATATGCCTCTGAGTGTTCCGCTTTGGATCATTAAATGTTCTGTAGGCAACAACTACCTTCCTGTGCATCAGGTTTCTAGAGGCCATTTACAGAGGCAAGTTCTCCTTTGCCTATACACGTTTGTATGAAAGCTATTTGAGTCATCAGGAAAGGAAGGACAGAGTGCAATGACTATAACCACAGGGGTATAAACTACAATGGAAGAAGCGACAACTTAAATATTGGTTGGCCAATATTATCAGATAGTTTACAAGCTGCTTACTGGACAGTTTTATTAAAGGAGCAGTTCACCCTGTAGATCAGTTACTGTGTTCACATCAGCCTATGTTGAGCGACTGCAGACATTTAGAAGACCTAATCCTGCATGTGTGTGTGTGTGTGTTAAGTCATGTGGGTCACATTATGTTTCATCCTCAATTATTGTAATGATCAATAAACCAGGAAGAAAGTGAGACATCCCTGTCTTTAGCCCAGCAAGCATCAAACACAGCCCAAATCAAAACCATGTTTTTCCTCTAACTCATAGTGCTACAGTATTTATCTACCCAGATTGTTTCAATGTGCATCACCAAGGTTTGAATAAATCAGCTGTAGAGATCTTCCTCTCACAAATATAAGGTTGCCAAACCTGTATCACCATGCAAACATCTAATATGTCTAATATGATTAATAACCATAAATAGATTATTATGATCAGGTAAACTTAGTCAATGTGTTGGTATGAATAAGAACGACACCGTAAGACGACATGATATCCATGGATGTTGGCAGCGCTCATATGGCACAGCTATATTCAGTCACACTAATATCAGGAGGCAGCTCAGTGTCCTTTGAGTAGAAACACAAACAACCTCAGCTCTGCCTGACAGGCTATTTCCTGCAGCTAGACCTGTCCATATTCATACAATCCTTCCAGCGGACGTAATCTTTGGTTAGGTGACAGCTAGTTAACCAGCTCGCCTGAGCCCGGCCTCATCCACCACATTAATCCACAAAGCCATTTTCACCGTGTGTGTGTGTGTGTGTGTGTGTGTGTGTGTGTGTGTGTGTGTGTGTGTGTGTGTGTGTGTGTGTGTGTGTGTGTTTATGTGTGTGTGTGTGTGTGTGTGTGTGTGTGTGTGTGTGTGATGCAAAGCCACGCTAACACCAACCTAAAAAAACAACAACATGCAAACTTCATTGCATTCCTAAAGACACCAGCATGCATCTGAAGCAGACATGTTCTCACGCCTCGCTCACACAGACGTGCTCATACAGCTGTGGAGGAATGTTGATAAGCCCAGGAAATGGCTCAGCCTAATGCTGTCAAGGATAATGACACTGCTGAGGTGTGGGATCAGAGGGAAATAAACACAATCTGGTTCAACAAACAAGAAGAGAACAGCCTGTTGAGGATTCATTCGTTCACCCATTCAGTGTTTATTGTTAACAGCCTCATTAGTGATGAGCAGAGGTTTGTGGGGGGAAAAAGGGTTTTGTTTTCCCTCCATGGACAGAATGTTGGTGTAAATCAGTCAGGAAACAAATTGCAGCAAAGTCTTCCACCTGACAAACAGAACAGGATAACAATTATCCAGTGACTGGAGAAGGGAAAGAAAGTCACACATAATGTGGAAAGCAATCTTCAAAGCAATAGTCATCCATGTAAATGGTGCTCTTAGTTCTCTTGACACTATTTCTGTCTTTTTGGCTCAGTGGTCAAGAGGAGCAGTAGATTAAAAACCCACTAATCAAGTGTATACCAGTTTAATATATTAGGTATAACCTCTAGCACTTAATTACTAGCTACAAAATGTGTGTCCAAAGACACAGACTGACCACAGCTTTTATTATAGGTGAATAATGGCAGAACGACAAGATGAAATGTTAAAAATGAGCAAACTGAACAAGGCAGTTATGTGATGCAAACCTTTACGCTCCTACAAAGCATGTATGAAAATTCATAAAATACTGCCCAGCATTTTTTTAGGAGATGGATAGACATCCTGTCTGAACGCACCGAAGGCACAGAGAAGGGAATTTGTTTCATCGCTGTTGCGCAACGCCTGTCCAAAAGAAGCTAGAGTCTCGTCTAATGTTATAAATGTCCCTCATTTTAAAGAGAAGCTGTGTATGAACACAACTATGGTGAGTATAGCTGGACAAAACTGAACCACTGAGTTGTGATTTTCCACTTCCATATACTGTATGTAAACTGATGAAAACTGTGTGCAACAGCTGAGCTGCACGAAGCTGTGTTAGAAGTCCTAAAAGTTCAACTGAAGTGACATCAGTGAGCTCAGCCTCTGGCACAGAGCGGTCACAACAACAACTTCAAAACAGTTGTTTAATTGCTCAGAGCGCTTAAACAACATGTTGATGCTGTGTGAAGTTTGAAACTTCATATCAACAGGAGAGTTTGTCCCTGAAACCACTAAAACATTGATTTACCTGACTCGTTATTAGGGTTAATGCTTTAGAATAACTTTTCTACGTTGATGGTAACTAAGATTTACAACCTTAAACTATAATAAAAAGTACATGGTAGTTCAAAACTATATTCAGTAGATGCATTTTTATTTCAGTTCCTCCAGGATTTTGCGGTCTTTTTTTGGATTGTTGTGGCCTAAAATGCCTGATTCCACAGCAGCTTTTCTTAAGAATTGCGATGCATGTTGTGATATTTTCAGGCATTGTTTATATACATATGACATATAATCACATTTGGTGAAAAAATTCTGCCAACCAAAAACAGTAGCCATCGCTTTACAAGATATTTTTTGATCTTATTTGTGTTTTGTCTCGCTCTCATCTGCCCCACTCAGTAAAGTCACACACACACACACACACACACACACACACACACCCCTGATCCTTGATTTCATTACATAAACAGTTGCTATTTCGAATAAAGCGGTCACACTGTTAAGTTTAAAATTTTTATCTCACACTTTTTATCCCTAAACTATTTTCTTTATCTTCTGCAGTTTGTCATGCAAACAGTCTGTGTGTTTGTGACTGTGATTGTAGCATGAATATGCTACAGTCACTTTATTTATAGTCCACTGACGTTATCACGAACCACGCCCATTTAATCTAACTCATTGATTCTTTCAGCACTTGTAACAGATATGGATGCAATAGCCTCTGTCATGATCAGGTAACTGCCTAGCACGGTATTTAGCCGTAATGACAATTGGTAAATGTCAAACAGTCATGTCTACATCTTCACGACCAGAAACAAGGAAGTGAGTTTGGTGACGTATGGCTCAACGTGTGAGACTGCTATGATTGGTGAAACACGTGGCAAACTACGATGATTGGACAAAAGTCGCAGATAAGTTGCGGTGATAGGACAAAATTGCAAGGTCGTGAAGAATTCACTGGGATTGGTTGAATACACTATTACCACTTGTCCTGTGACTAAAGAACACACTGTTTAGACTTTCAGTTGCATTGTGGTTAATGTAGGCATCAGGTTTTGAGGAGGAAAAGACAATCTCGGGTTCTACTGCATGGATTTTGACCTTTTTTCTACACCTACCTAATCACTAAATTATGATTGTACTCTATTCTTTAATGGTAATCACAACAGATGATGCTTTTTACAAAGACAGAACTAGTGCCACTTGTTTTTCCACAAGAATGTGAGCGCTGCATCCACTGAGGGTTTGGTTAACAGGAGAAAAACTCCAGGCCACCTGGTGACATTCCAGCTCTGCAGACGTAAGGCTCAATATGCCGACTCATCTCGTGGCAGGGTGCCTCTCAAACAGTGATGGAAGCTGACCTTTCTCTTCCTCTCTTCAAACAACATGGCCTTTAAAATGCTTCTGACTCCGCATAATTCATCAGTGGTGCCCTTCACACGAGTCTCTGAGGCTGTGCATCCAAACTCTGACCCGTCTGACAGCACAGCGGCAAAGACACGCGTCCGCAGAGCAAGCAGGATGGATGGAAATGTCAGCATCAGCCCTGCTCTGACAGGTGGGCTTGTTGTGTTACCACACATCGCCTCGGCAAGCCTCGAACCTCCACATTTCCATATCAGTTTGTCTCTTCTACTCTCGCTGACAGCTGACTACACACAAACACAAAACGCACAATGTGATTTGAATGAGAAACCGAAGTTGGGCCGAAAAACTATTTCTGTAGCTCTGGCCATCTGTCCATCCTGTTGGTTATGATATATAATATACTATAATATATATCAAAGTGGTTGTTGAGGTCTGTGACCTCACTAAAGGTAGATCCAACAGGGAAAGAAACAGTCAGACGGATTGTAAACAAGCCAATATTTTAATCATATTATCTAAACCAATTTATTTGGACATCAAACTTAAAGTGGCAGCAGTGAAATGATGGAAGTGATTCCTCATTAGAGAGAAACATGAACGTAATCAGAGTAATTAAGCTTAGGATATAATGCAAAAAAGGATTTAAGTCACATAATAAATGCATTTGAATTAGAATTAACTATTAAGGTCTCACAGTGAGAATCCTGATCTATAATAAATGAATGAATGAGGATATGTGGTAGTGTGTTCATCATCGCTCACCTGAACCACTACAATAGAGCCCTAAATGTTGAACAACAGTGTCTTGAAAGAGATGAGGTACGAACACAAGACTGTAACCTTCAAGTCTCTCTGTGTGGAACTAATAAAGGTTGTTTTCATACCTGTAGTTCAGTTCGTTTGTTCAAGGCAAGGGGAACTACAGTGGCACTCAGTAGAGCTCATACCTCCACCAAGGCACAACAGTCCCCTTTAACTCAATAGTACTGTAATCATAATGTCATTTCCACAATGAATCACACACACTCATAGACACCAACACCCTAAGTATACCTGAGGTTTTTACATCAAGATCCATGAATTATTCTCTGAGAAATTATAGCAAATGCTGAAAAACACCATGTTAAAGACAGTGAAAAGAAATCCTTCACTTAATCCGGATCTTCACCAAAAATTAATGGGCTGATATGATAATTTTGTTCAATATGTATCAACAAAGAAACTGTAAATAAAAAATGGTAAAAGCTCTGGCAGCAGAGTTTCCAGACGGATACCATCAAATTACAGTAAATAACCATACCACCAAATTACGTGTAATAAACTGTAAAAATACAGAACAGATTTTACAGTCCAAATTAAACTACAGTATATTATTGATGATTAATGTTTAGATATAGCAGATATATTATGTCAAAAACATTAAAAACAATACTTTCAGGTTAATCTCTGTTAATTTAAGGCTTTTAGAGACAAACAGACAACTACACACTCACATTAACATTTAATCCTACAACCTACCAATGTCTGAAGCAGGATTTGATGAATCTACCTTCTCAAATTAGTCATTTTGACTAATTACAAAATGCCTTTGCATGGTTGTGTCGTTAATTCATTCATCTGTTGTCAGGTACTCTATTTCAGACAGGCATTTCAGACATCCATGATGGTGGTAGAAAAGATAAGAAAAAGATTTCTGACCAGACTGGAAAGCCTCTGTAGGGAGGCAGTGTGCAGCTGAGCCTCATTGTCAGTCTGGCCGGCAGCCATCCCACTGTTGGGCCTCTCTCGTCCTATCATGGTGTGCCCTTGTGACTGAGGGGGGAGCTGGGATTACTGAGGGCTCTTACAGACATGTGCAGGAAGCCCCGTGTTTCCCTTCTGGCATAAAAAGCAATCAATAAGAAGCATTTTCTTCATCTCCTTCTCCTCCTGCCTGGTTTCCATGCTTTGGGAAAGACCCCATGCCTGGAGGGCTTCCTCCAACTCTCCTCATCGCTTCATCCAAAATCCATCCATTCTCAGATGGTATCTTTAGCCTTCAGCCCAGAGGCCTGGCAGGAGTGAGGATGCTTTGTCTCCATACTTGACTTCTACCCTGATCGAACCCTTTCATTCTCCCATCAGTAATTTTCTACATTAATTATTCAGGCCCCTCCAGCCTATGAATATAAATCCATTTTGTCTGCCCTGCAATTTAGACATTGGGGATGGAATTATTCTTGGGGGGGGGGGGGGGGGGGGTCTCACTTCAAATATTTATGCCCTCTACAATCCAGTGCTGATACATACAGTACTGTTGATACATACAGTACTGCTGATACATACAGTACCTGTACAATGTGGCGCCACCAGAAATGTCCCAGCCAGGTTCCTGCAGTCCATATTTATTTTGTATTTACTTTGTATTAACGCTGCTAACCCTGCGTTTCATGTCTGTTCGCAGCTGTTGATGGGGCTGTGACGTTATCCTGCTGGAGGCTGTCCAGTTTGAAACAGACTCTCACCACAGACGGATACACCTGGTCAGCAGCAGCGCTAGTGTACATTATGCTGTGGCATCCAGATGAGACTGGTATTAATGGGAGCATGTGTGTCTGTACCTTTGTAACAGGATGGAGGCAGTGATTCATGATGTGAACCTGCCATTAGAATGTGGCAACAGAACCAAAAACACGCTATGGACAGATGTATTATTCAGGTTTTGCCTTACATTCATATATACATGCTGGCTTACCAGAATAACAACATGCCTGCCTGATATTATTTTTCAATTTTTGGAGCTCTGCACCTCCCTCTCCCTCTCCCTCCCTTTCATATCATGTGTTTCTGACACACTGACTTAAGTTGGTATATTAGTAGCCACCAAATTGTATGTTGTGATGCATTTCAGCAGTTTTTATTATTATTATTTTTATCCATCTGCAATGGCTTAATTGGTGGTCAAAGAGAGTCACAGGTTCTCTGGGATTATCATCCCTCTAACTGCACTGTTGGTGGTGTGACCTTTATCATTTAATGAATACAGGAATGAATTGCAGTTGTTATTGAAGTAATTATGAGAAAAGATCTTGTCATAATGAGATTGAGGTCGTGATTCTGGCCACTGCTCAGTAGTAAAAGCCACTGACCTGCAGGAGGGGACTGACTTCCTGCAGGAACAATTCAAACGACTGGAGATGACTGTGTAGTTTTGACACTAGTGCTAATGATCACATTTGATATGAAACATATCTCCACAGTTTGTACATAAATGGTGACTGATTCTTTGGATTAATTGATCTTTTTCCTTAGTTTTCATTTGTACAAATCATCAAACCCTCATCCTATTCGCTCAGCAGTTTCGGTTCTCATTGTACTCCCAAAGATTTAAGATTTTAAGACTGTACGTTGGATTTTCAGGTGTTCAGAGGTGTGTACCCTGACTCACCAGGGGGTGGCGGTACTCAATATGGAGTACGGGTCCTAATGAGGGTAAAAAGCAGAGGTGCAGGTACTGAGTAGTGGTAAGGGCTCATTTCAGGCACTGATTGACATATTTATAATACTCATAAAATTAATTATTCAGATTAAGATCATACTGAGAAGGACATGAGAGCAGATTAAAAGTGATAACACCATATTACACACAGTTTTTATCAATTGAGAGATAATTATGTTTTTTTAACATGAGAGGGTAAGTCATAGTTACAAGATAAGGTGTATCATTTCTATGATGAATGTAATGCAGCCGTGCAAATGAAGGCCTACCTAAATATGAGGTTATGTAAAAGTTTGTAAGTGCACCTCATTGGTGTGATGCCAAGCAGTACCACGTTGGTTTTGTTTACTGTGATATTGGCTCATCGTGTCGGTGAAAACAACGGAAATGTGAGTTGTGTGTTTTGGACGGCTTCATGAAACATCCTGCTGACAAAAAGAGTCAATAGAGCTGACACACAAAGAGACGGGCGGGGCAGGCCAGTGTGTGTGTGACCAGAGACCAGAGGTGTAGGTGTGTGTCTGTGTGTGTGTGTGGGGAAAAACAAGTTGTTGGTAAATAAAAAAGTGGTAGAATAAAAAAGTTAGAATAAAAATAAACTACTGCAAATTGAGTAATTATTGCATTCTTTCACAAACAGATAAAAAATACAGGATTAAAACATGTTAAATTACAAAGGAGTTTACAAACTACTAACTTCTAACTGAACCTCTAATATAAATATCCTTTTTTGTGCTTGTTCCTCTGAGGCTCTTAGATGTGGTGATGAATGCTAGACGTCTTCAGAATCAGACGCTGGCATCGCCTCCTCTGCTGCTGTACACAAGCCATCAGCACGTCAGCCGACAGCGCTGTCAGCAGCCTCACAGGAGAGACACACCACTCATTCTAATGCTTATATTAACTACATGGAAATGAGAGGTATTAAATACCATCACGTTAGGTGCCACTAAGTATACTGTAATACAGAAAGTCTGTAAAACCTACAGGTGAAAACATGAAGCCTCATGTCAGCAACTGTAGGAGTTCAGGAGATGCACTGCAGGTTCGCAGGACTGGAGTGTAATTGGTAAGAAAGAAAAATAAAAAGCAGTCATGTCAAGTCAATGTTTGAAATATTTGAAGCATTGGCACCAATCAGAGTCAAGCTTCTGTCGGAGCGTATGATTGGATATTTTCAGACCAAGCAGGTCTGGGGACACAGAGGGGAGGGGTGGGTTGTATGGATTCCATGGTGGTCAGCTGAGACAGACTTTTAATATTACAGCATCTTAATGTCATGCTCTCAATGTTGTTGAATGTCAGTAGAGGATTTGATTTGAAAGTAATGTTGATTGTATGTGTTCAAGAAATAAATGACCAAAAAGTAAAAGTACGACGCTTTAGTAAAATAAAAGTACTGGTATTCGTAGGAGTGAAGTATGAGCCTCAGTTACTGCGCCTGTATGAGTACTCAGCTGTATTCCTGCTGGAGCTGGATGAGAAGGAGAGCCTTCCACTGATGCAGGCAGCAGGAGGTTTTCTACAGCGGCTGCCATCACAGCAGACTCATGCAGAGACATTTCACACAGAGACTCACCAGGAAAATCCTCTCCAGCTGATCCTGGATGTCCTTCATCCCAGGAAAGGCAGCCACTCCTTGGATCATCTCAATGAAAATGCAGCCGACTCCCCTAGAGTAAAAAAAAAGCAACGCATGGTAAGGCTCCCATTCAAAAGTGGCTCTGGTACCATATTCAACTTAAATATTACAATTATTTATTCCTCCTGATTCATAAATGACAAAATAACAGTACAGGCAGTAAATATTTTACAACGGCTAGTTTGTTCTTTGTTTACATCTGAACCCAGTTTGTACTCGTTAATGAAGTAACTCTGAAAAGGTATTGATTTCTTTT
The DNA here is from genome assembly GCA_037577475.1 of Chaunax sp. Z400. Classification (NCBI taxonomy): domain Eukaryota; kingdom Metazoa; phylum Chordata; class Actinopteri; order Lophiiformes; family Chaunacidae; genus Chaunax; species Chaunax sp. Z400. The sequence goes on along the minus strand of CM075190.1, from coordinate 5,033,619 downwards.
CTTCCTGAAGGCTGTTGGACAGTAAATGTAGGCTGAAATCAGCAAATCAGTAAATCAATAAATCAGCAAATCAATGCAACCTGTGAGGAGCTGCAATACAAACAAATATCAAGTTCATTCACATGGATTTGTGTGTGTGTGTGTGTGTGTGTGTGTGTGTGTGTGTGTGTGTGTGTGTGTGTGTGTGTGTGTGTGTGTGTGTGTGTGCGTGTGTGCGTGTGTGTGTGTGTGTGTGTGTGTGTGTGCGTGTGTGTGTGTGTGTGTGTGCGTGTGTGCGTGTGTGTGTGTGAACTGTTGCCAGTGCTCATTTGTCAAAGAGCTATTGTTGCCTGACAGTTTCACTTTATGGCTCAGTGCACACCGCCTCTCTGAAACACCAGCAAGGAGAGGAGAGAGAGACAGAGAAAGAGAGAGAGAGAGAGATTTGAGAGAAACAGAGAGAAAGAGAGAGAGAGAGAGATTTGCTGGAAATCCATTCCTCAAACTTCTGACATTGCTTCCATTTCTTCTGCAGCCTGCTGTGGATGAGGTCCTGTATCTGGGGGAGACATCCATCTCCATGACACAGCCGTGACCTCAGCATCCAGTAATTCTACTGGAGCGTACAGACAGCTCTGTTAGCAGAGGTGTGCATGGATAAAGGTCTATAGGGTTATACCTTTCTATCAGCTCGCTGTCAGGCCAGTTATATGGTTAATATTACTGGATGTAACAGAAAAGGTGGGTCAGCTTAATTTAAACCTGAAGTGAGCAGCAGAAAACAGTTAAATAAGTAGTGTGACGTGTAACATATGCGTCGAGTATAGTATATTATATTGTAAAGAATGGACTGACATGATATAAAAACAGTGCACCTTCCCCGTTACATGACGGTGATCTCGTCCTCTAATTGTACGATAAGGAGCTCCCAAACATTGTTCTGTCTCCCCAGTTTGAAAACATTTTCAATTGATTTTCTTCTTCTTTGAGTTAGCTGCTCACTGTTACTGGCTGCTTTCTCAGTCTTATGGTTTGGGTCGCAAACACAATACCTCATCAAAACGTCACACAAACTGTAACCACAGCCCCTCTACATACAGCCTGTTCACTCCCAGTGAATTCCTTTGTACCGAAATCGGCTGCAACTCACCTAAAGGGCCTAAATGAATGGGAATGAATGGAGCTAATTGGCTAAAATTATTATTTTCATGTACTTCTAGACAAAAAAGCCCAAATTGTATTTTAGTTTGTGAAAATATAGCATCGATTATATATCAGAAGTGAAATTAGAACATTTCAACATTTCACAACAATTGAAGCAGCAATAAATTATCTAATGGACTGATATCTACTGTATCTAGTCAATATATTCAAGGTAAAAAAGAAAAGATTTACATTCATGACGTCCAAAGACAAACCAGTATCAGTTCTAAATGTTACAGATGTTATATCGTTTACTGTATAAATATTTATTACTAATGAAAATCTTCTGGTTCTAATTCTGCTCCTGTTGCTCAAAGCAGTTGCTCAACCACACATAGAATGTTATAGTGGCGTTTTAACACTGCTGTAATTTTAATTACACAGAACAAGAGATACTGTGACTCTAATATTTCAGTAAGTCAGTCCCTGAGGCCAGCTGGGCTCCTTAAGTTTAAGCACACACTAAATTAGCCACAGTTAATACAGGCCTGTTTGCTTAATGAACACTTAATGAAGCCCTCTGAAAGCAGTAAGACTGGCTGAGAGGAAAGCCTCTGGTGCGGACTCACAACAAATACAAGTGTGTGATTCACAACACCAAACATATCTGTATGACTGACTGGAGAAATAAAAAAATTAAAAAATAATTTAAAGGAAACAGGAAGTCTCACTGAAACTGAGCCATCAGACAGGAGCTCAGTTAGACCAATCAACCTGCTGCGGTGCTGTTTAAACAGCACCACTGGTCTCGCTGAGGGACAGGTATGTGGTCATTGGCCAGTGGACCCCCTGCCTCCCTTGTCTCCCAATCTTCTGTTCAATCAACAACTTCATGGGACAGTGAATGTAGCCCAAATGGACCAATATTTAGTTGACAGAGGGGGGCTGCAGCGCGTCTGTGTGTGTGTGTGTGTGTGTGTGTGTGTGTGTGTGTGTGTGTGTGTGTGTGTGTGTGTGTGTGTGTGTGTGTGTGTGTGTGTGTGTGTGTGTGTGTGTGAGATAGCCGTAGTGATGTGAGTGGATCACAGTGTGCAGATTGGGTGGGCCAGACCATAAAAATGATCATTCTGATTAATAGCAGATGGGATGTGGGTTGGTAAAATAATACATCATTAATGAGGAAAGTATTAATTGTATTACCTGCAGCGATCCCACAGGAGCAGAAACAGTGAGCGTGTCTCTGTCGCCTGTCCCATTTACACTCAAGGCACAGCAGCTTAACTTCATTAATTATTTAGATCCTCCGACACAGGATCTAATGTTAATTAATGTTCTGTGTTCCTCTGCACATCTAAAGGTCACACACACACAGTGCGCCCAGTGAAACTGTTTGGAGAACAGCCGCCGTCCTCCTGATAAATCCTGATGCACCGGTAGAGGTACAGCTGTTCAGGCACGTGGTGGGTAGATGAAAATGTACGTGTGGACTCAGATGATGGCAGAGCCCATCCTTATGTCACTAGTGTGTAACAAGTAGAGTCACTTTGTGAACCAGCCTGTGCAGATGCATCGTACTAGATGATGCCCTTTAATTAGCAGAAAAACCTCAGCCACATTGACTTTAAGTTTTTATTGGTCAATGCTGCATTTATTGGTCATCTCTTTCTGCTGCCTGAAGATGAAGCCTGACGACAACTCAGACCAACTTGCCTATGGAAGGACAGATGGGTGTACAATTTCTATTTACATAACGTGTGCGCTGGGCGTGAAAATGACAACTGCATTGTTTGGAAACTAGCAATGAAACCTGCACTTTGTGCCGGTTGAAGATCGAGCCAAAGTCTTTCTTATCTCCACCTGAACTGATCTCTACCAGTACAGTGTGACGTCTGGAGAGCTCTTCTCTTGAAGCTTCTGGTAAAAACCACAGTGAGGTGTTGTTTTCCAACTTCAATGCAGTGGATTCTTCTTCTCATAACGAGTAAATGTAATTCTTGCTGTCAGAAGGGCAGCAAAATCAAAACAGCTATTTAAATCACAACTCTAGTTCTCCATCTTATTTTTTACCTAACTTAAGTCCTGTACCTGTCTGAACACCTCAGTCATGGTCTCATTTCCACTGCATAGTACGAGCTCGACTCGACTCAACTCTACACGCCTTTTTTGTGTTTACATTAGATAAAAAGTACCTGGTACCTGGTTCTACTTTTTTAGTATCTGCTCCATTGCGGTTCCAAGCAAGCTGAGCAGGTACTAAAAGGTCACATGAAACATTATAGGCCACTGTATAATCAATAGCCGCCACACTCACACAGCTAAGCTACTTTAGTGACAGTAACTCTTTTTATTGCAGCTGCTATATCGAGGAGGTGCAGACGTTCCTGTCTTTAACAGCTGATGAGAGGATCATGAGAGGTGGATGAGGTGTGTGTCACGTTGAAGACTACGCCACGGCAGTTTTGCGCAGCATCCATCGACCCTGAGGAAGTACTATTCCGTAATGGAAAACGACCAGCAGAGAAGTACCAGATAGCGAGTCAAGTCGAACCGGTACTACGTAGTGGACATGTAGCTTAACTAGGCTGGGCAGCAACCATTGTCCTGACTGCCCTGCTGACTATGGGTTTTGTAGTCTTGTAGTCTTTTAATGTAGGCCATGATGGGTTGTAGTCTTTGTTGCAGCCACTAGGAGGGAATGCATCTCCCCTCTATGACACAACATCTCATGACATCACAATAGCTGTGTTTGCTTTTTCTGTTTGTGAAATTTTTGTAAGAAAAATGAAATTATTTTTGTGCAAACAAAAATCTCAAAAATGTTTACTACCCTCCTGTTTTCTTGCAATTCTGTCATTGAACCCTTGGAGACTTGTTCATAGCATCCTTTATCACTCCTCCTTCTACTCTGCACTTCCAACAGTGTTGGAGAGAAATAGAGCAGGTAGAATCAACCATCAGAGATGGTTGGATTATCTGTCAGTGGGTACAAAGTGATGGATAAAGACATGCTAGTTTCTCCGCAAAATAGGATTTATACTCTTAATTTTTACTATGATTACAATGTAACATTGAGCACCAATCAGTGAGGCCAAAATGTGATCGCATAGAAAGCGTTTTGAAAAAAGTACAGTGATCAGCTAAGGAAATAACTTTTTAAAATGAATCTATTTAAGAATTCAGTTGAACCAGTGGGCTTTAAGCTTAGAAGCATGAAAGTTGAACTATTGAACGACAGACTAACAGTAAAAATGTAAAACTACACCAGCCCTACCATTTGAGCTGGAGATGCTGCAGTGCTGCCTACCACAGCAGAACCTGCACATTAATCAGTGCTTGATCACACTTGACTGATTTGAGCGCTGACTCTGACTGACCGACATGTGTGAGCGCTGAAGGAGATCTGCTAAGGACGGTGAAAATAGAGCGGTTCCTCCATCACATCCTCCCTCCTCACAGACACTGCTGTGATGGATGCTCCTCATGGCGGGAAGACAGATCTGCACAACCTTTTGGTTCTGCAAGAGAAGCTTTTTCATGGACGACTGCTCCCTAAGTGACCGGGAGCGTGCAGGGTGACTCTCAGCGGGATGGACCACCACCCTGTGGATTTGCCCACCTGCAGATACCCTTGAAGCAGTCACACTATCCCTCTGCCTACCAGCCCTCAACAGCTCTTTAATTGGATGCTGGAGAATGCAGCTGGGTTTGTGTTCTTGCGGACAGCCTGTCCAGACAGAAGGGGCAAACAAAGCTTGGCTGAGAGTCCAACACCAGAATTATCGGAGGGAGCTTCAGAGGTACGGGGCACTGGGTTGACGGTGGTGGGTCTAGAAGCGGAAATAGATTGCTCGACCTCTGGGGCGTACTCATTTCCTGTTCAAGAATTTGCTGCAGTTCTGCTTGACTTGATTAAAAACCTAATCTTTGAGGAAAAGACCAGATGTTGACTCAGATATAACTTCAGACATTTTAGCATCTCTGCAGGCTCTGAGTCACATATTAAAGTTCTGGAAAGATTGTCTCAGTCAAACAAATTAAATATGAAGTGGGTTAATTATTTTTCTTCTGATATGATCTACGGTCGTCTGTTTGTCTCCTTGTTGTTTATTCAGTACGATTCACTACAATTTGTTTTTCTTTTGTTTTACTGTATCTTTGCCAGTTTGGTGTAAATATGCTATACATTAGATTCATTTCAAACATCATCAATAATATAATTCTCTTGATACATAAAAAGTACAAACAACTTCTCAAACATGTCGTCAGGGAACAGCTACCAGAGGGATCCAGTGAAGGCTCAGCACATGGCTTGCAGTTTTAGGAGAACCAAACTAATGTCAGCTGGCCCTTTGGTTACAGAGGTCGATGCTGTTTGTCCTCCTTCAGCAATAAAAACTAGTCCCACTAAAACAAATGTGACTGATCTGTTGCTCGATATCTTCTGTACCGTGACGTGTTTGTGCCAATGTAAAATGGGCACCTGTGATTGGACGTCACATGTGATAGTTGCCTAATGGATGCTGTCTTTGACTTTTTCAGAAAGGGAAACAACCATTTTAGTATTTATTGCTTATTTATACATTAAAAAAGATTGAAATATTTTTTTATGTGACTTAAATGTTGCAACTACTGTATGTCTGTGACAAAAAAACCCAAAATGGAGCGTGTAGCATTAGTTCAGGCAGGCCACGGAAGCCAAGCCCAGCTGTCATTCTCTGCTACATTAGCTGACAGGAGCTAATCTCTAAGCCAGCCGAACAATCAGCTGACAGCCCAGCTGATTCCCTTCTACGCATCCAGTTGGCAAATTTCATACAGAGCTTGTTATTTAAGCTGCACTAGCCTGCCTACCTTTGCTGCTTCTTCTGCATGCTGCTTTGCAACCCACCTCCACCCCAACTCCTCCTTTTCATGTTGCATCTGACTTAATCATGTATTTGGCTATTATTGATGATTGTTCTGCTCTGAATGGGGGTTTCTGCGCTCTGCTCTCCCTGCTTATAGCCTTTCCATGATGGCTAATGGAAGGGCAGGAAAGTGTGCTCTTCCTGCTCCGGGCTTCCAGGGAGGGGAGGTCCCAGAACAGAACCATACCGCCAAATATAAGTTAATGGCAAAAACTTTATAATAACCGAAGTGGTCCTGATCGAACCGTAAACTTGCAATTATAAATCTAATGTTAATAAATCTTATTTTTGACTAAACTGGTCCTGACTGAACTATTAAAGGCCTTTTCTTGCATGTAGCCTAAATGTCACTGGATCATGTTTTATCTACCACAGATTACTGCAAGAGGCCAGTTTTGCATTTTTTTTCTCCAAAAACGGAGGCACCAGGAAGGGTAACCGCCTGCTTCTGCCCCATCTTCAATTTTGAGTCGTTTATCAAACATTGCATTTCGGTAGTTGTATTCATCTCCATGTGTGCAAGAATTATGAATGTGAAGATTATTCCTCTCTGGGACGTTGGATGCAAGAGGTGGAGAGGAAAGATAAACAAAATTCAATGGACAATCTACAGCATGTAAAGGGAACACAGCCTCAGGTGAGGATGAGCTACAGATCAGAGGGCTTGAATGTGTTTTTGTCTGCTTCATGGTGTATTTTCTGTGTTCCCAATAGAGAAAAAAGATCTCGATCCAAATGGACTGCCTGAGTAAATCAAAGATAAATTAGACATGATGAGAGAATGGGGGAGAACAGGCGTTAGGAATACCCACCACATGTCCAGGCAGGTGGAGTAGTCTGTGGATCCCAGCAGGACATCTGGAGGCCGGTACCACAGGGTCACCACCTCATTGGAGTAGGTATGGCTGGGGACCGACTTTGCCCTGGCCAGGCCTGGGGGGGGGGGCAACAAAACAACACCATCTCAGAAATCATTATCATTGAACGTCCTTCAGTAAAAAACAGAAAACAAAGCAGAACACTGGAGAGGAGCCTCCAGACTCCCTGTAGTAGACACTCTGGCTACACTCTCACCACAGTGTATGATACGCATCCAAGAAAAAATGAGATTTTAATGTTGTGTGTGAGGGAATTGAGTCATTGTAGTATCTGTAAGAATTAGGATACAGCACACAAAAGTAAAGAGGTGCCCCGAATTCTGATGCATTAAGAAAATGACTGAAAAATTAAAAAATGTGTTCAAACATAGGGCAGAAAAACTCAAAAGCAGACAGAGAAATGTTGGATGTAACAAATGAAAATGGAATAATTATGGTTCGATGTTTAGTCTATCAGATTATAAAATATAAGAGAGGGGGTGAAGAAACATTAGAATCATCCTCTGTATCTTCTACAATGTTTAATGTAGTCATATTAAAAAAAAGCAATATTTTTAAGTTAAATTTGTTTATTTGTTTGTTTGTTTGTTAAGTCCCTTGTATAATATTAAGCAGAAATGTTACCATCTGATGCTTGTACCAGAGTTAAGCTGAGGCCCTGGCAGATTACAGTTAAAGCATCCCCTAGTAGACTGGGAGGAATCACCAGTTCATCACAGGAACACATAGAAAGACAAACACTCTCACTCATTCATACCTACAGTCCATTTATACTCACTAATCCACCTGTACTGCATGTTTTTGTTGGTGGGAGGAGGCCGGAGAACCCAGAGGGAACCCACACAGACACTTTTTTTGAAATGACAAAGACACTGCCTCATTATATTCTTGGGAGCTTACAATATTGCTTGCTAACACTCACTGTGCAAACCCCACCTGGCAGATCTGTCTTTGTACTGACTTCTGCACATTCAACCGCAACAAGCCTGAGATTGCCTTTTCAAATGGAAATCAAGATGGAAGACCTTTGAGGGTTGTGTGGGGGATCGTGTGATGTGAATACCAGTCAGAGGAACCCCATAGGACCAAAACTCCTGTTTACATCATGTGAATTGGACATCGCTGGAGTATGGCTCATCAGCGGTGATACTCCAGGTTCCTTTCTACCATGAGCGTCTCCAGGTTGTCAAAGCCTGCTCTGCCATTTATCTATGCAGTGACATAAACCCAGGTTAGTTAAGTATCCCGTGACAGCAGCTAATGGTAGAGCAGAGTGCAGATGCAGGGAGCTTTAATGAGGCTGATGGCATTACCTCTTTGTCTCTTCCCAAGTGGTCGCAGGGCTTAATTAAAGCATTTAGCCTGGTAAAAAAAAAGGGACTTCCTGCCCTGCTGCTAGTCCCCTGTGAGTGGGAGGAAGAAGGGCAGGGGGGGAATAAATGAGAGGATGGAGGGGGTATTTAACATTTCCTAGTGTTGGAACACCCACAGGAGAAAAGAAGCTTCAGTCGGCATTCATCACGGCCGAGCACTGTAATTTCCTCACACCGATCTAGCCTGGAAGAGATGCCATCAGCCCGCTCACACTGAGAGGCTATCATTTCCACTGCAGGCGTCCTGTGTGTGTGTTTGTGTGTGTGAAAAGAAAGTGCAGTGGTAGAGGCTGGTAGAGGTTTGTGACACGGTGAGGTAAAGTAAGAATAAAATGGATGCATGTCTTCAGAAGCTAGAGGGAGGAACATGAAATTGTTTCCACACTGCTGTCTACGTTCCAGCATGCCTAACAACACCCAGGAATGAATACCAGGTCCAGTGACATGGCTTAACTAACCTTGGTCATACATCTAAGCAGTTATAGATAGACATTCAAATACAAAAAAGTCATTCATTTAGGCTTTATTAGTCTATTGTTGGCGACAATAGAGTGATGCTGTGGTTAGTGCTGTCGTGTCACTGTGTCCTCCTACAGTCCAAAAACATGCAATATGACCATGGGTGCTCTACTGGTCTGGTTCTCTGAAACCAACTTCATCTTCCACTCAACCAATAAACCACAAGCATGGAAGAGTTGCAGAAGCCCCTTTACTATGCCCTGTGCCTTAATTAACTTATGTGCGCCCCTGAATAAAGGTGGATTGGTGACTCTGACCCTGTTTACATAATGTTTTTGCTGAAATCTAAACGTTTTTCCTTTGCGTTTTAAGAAAGTTCTGCGTTTCAAAACCATCCTTGTACACACAGATACGCAAAAAACCGCTGTAGTCGGTATGCCAGGGCAGTGTGTGGTGGTGTACCAAAACCACAGAATAAGATCACAGCAGTGGTTCAAAATATCTACATTGGAGGAGCATTAATAAACTCACTGCAGCACAACCAAAACCTGACATTCTGACATTGTTTTTGGTTGTTGTTCTGTCCTCAGTGTTCTGTCTGCAGACACAAATAAGACTGGAACCGTATAGGCATGTGTGAAGCTGGGCTGTGACGCCAAAAGATTTCAAAAGATTACACTCTGGAGACCGTTTTTAAAAAGTTTCCGTTTTCAGGCTCCCACAAGCATGTTGTCATGGAAATAAATGGCAAAACACAACAAAGGCTTTCTGTTTTAGGGTAAAATGGTTTGGTAAAACAGTCCTTAAAATTACCACTTTGTTTTTCAATGTGAATGGAACAAACATCCATAAATGTATGTACTGTATGTATTTATTTATGAAGGAACACGACATCCAGTGTACTTGTGTGGCTGATTGATGGAGCTTCATGGCACAGATGAATAATATATATCGGGTATCTTTGTATAGACATACGATACCTGCCAGTAGGATCAACCCATTGTTGGTTCCATTCATTAAACTATGGCCGGTCTCATCCTTTAATCTTTAGATGTAAGTATCTGTGACACACACACACACACACACACATATATATATATATATATATATATATATATATATATATATATACACATATATATATATAGAAGAGTCACAGAGCTGTTCTAATCATCATAAATGAGTAAGCAGAATAAACAAAAATCTAATTCAGTCTGAACAATGCTGTTAAGTCATCAGTAAGACCTTCATCAGCTGCTCATCCTCCGTCTCGGCTCCAGTTTTCCACCCACAGCCTGGAGGCGACCACAATGTTCCAGCTAACTGTGTTCACGTGCTACGACTGTTAGCTCACAGCGGTGTATGGAAGGAAACAGCTTTTAGGTGAATAAAAAGGTTTGTGGTTTCTGTGTGTGAGGATCACCTTCACCGTCATCTAGAAGTTAGTCACAACATGATGGTCCTGTGGGAGACGCCCAGCCCCGACCTTCACCCTAAAACCCCTCGGGTCCAACTAGAGAGGAGGGCACTGCTTCAAAAACATGACCTATGGCTTCATAGACTGTCACACACCTTCAGTCACCTTCATCTGTTCTGACTCACAAGGTGATCTGTTATTTTGTCCAGGTTCATCTAGGATGAAGGTCACTGGTGAATTATACATCACTATCCCACAAACAAAACCTGGGTCACAAACGATACGGGGGAAGAGGTGGGATGGAAGAAGGAATATGAGAAAAACAGAAGGACTGAAATAGTTCCTGTCCTCGGGGGGAACAGCATGCTGTTCTTTTGTAGTTCACTGGGATCATAAAGGGAGTTTGTAGTTTTTATCTCCTCCTCTCTAACATGCAGCAGATTGAGAGATGTCCTGTATCCTACCAACACTTATTTATAATCTTCTAAGAAATAATTCCAGGGCGACAACAAAAACACATTTTCACTCAATTTGAGCATCATGGCTCCCTGACATAAAAGTGTCAAAATGCATTATTTGTTGTGGTCACATCAGGAAAATCAGTGAGATGCAACCAAACCAGGCTACCTGAGCTACACTGTTAGCTCAGTAGGTTTTCTCCATTTACAGGCCTCATGTAAAGGACCAGTTCAACAGTTTGTGTGATATGCTTCACTATCTTTACTTTGCAGTAATTGAGCTAGCATTATCGCTGCTATGAGCTTCATTATTTCTGCGTCAGCTGCTTTATGTAACAAAAGGAGGCACGTAGTGAAAGGTTCCTGAAATATGAGGATGCCTGCTGTATATAAAATTAGTCCATGTTTAAAGAGAGACAAATCAGCTATGCCACTGTGGGGAATTGGATTTATCCTGTTGTGAGTGTTTGTAGATGAGAAATACATCATGTGTTTACATGTATAGTCAGTTGGCACAGGTTTATGATTTATGATTTTGACTGTGGGTGATCATTAGTGAATGCTTCATTTAGTCAACCCTGTGATACAGGCTACTGTAGTTTGTCAGATGTCAACACAAACCAGGGTAAAACACGGCTCTGCTCCATACAAACTGTTACAGACTTCACCATTCCAGAACTGTCATTTTCTTTTGTTGTTTGTTTGTTTGTGTTATTGGCCTTTCACATGGTAGTTCAACCTTTTCGGTGGGAGCACCCATTGTATCAGCGCCAATGGTCTCAGTTCCAAACACGAACAGTTTGTGTATTATGAGCTTAGTTAGAGTGTATTAGATTTACCTGCAGCTCATTCTGAATAGTTATTTTGGCATGGCATCGTGCACTCATTATCTCCGAGGCAGCAGTTCTACAACCATCCATCAGGACCTGGATATGTTGTTCTCTTAATGAACACTGGTATATTAAAACCACATAAATGCTGCGACAACAATTAGCATTACATGCTGCTAGAGCTCCATAATGAAGAAACAATAAAAAGACAGATGAGGAAGAGGTTTGAAGCAAATCTTCCCAGTAATTTTCTGGCAGTGAGAGAACATCCTGCTTGCACACAGCAGTGCTTCACAACATTTGGACCACGTTAATGTTGTTGTGTGAGCACAAATCTAATGGCAGTCACTAGACCGCATGCCTCTGCCAAGGCTGAGTTATCGTACACACAGCTGTCTGGTTTGCCTAACCCTGCCCCACCCCTCCACAAAGGTTTGCTGAAATTGGTTCAGTAGTTTTTGGGTAATTCTGCTGGTGATCAAACCAACCATCCAAAAAACAAACAAACAAACAAACAAGAGGGTCTCTCTGAGAGCTCATAAGTCCGCCACAAGTTTGCAAAACAGTTCCAGGATCTGTTCGTCTAAAAATCTAATCAAGTCTTCCCCATTCCAAGGGCCATCTCTTTACTTTTGAGATATTCTGCTCACTAACAAACAAACAAACGGTGATAAAAACATTAAGGGTATTCCACTGAAAAGCTTAGTGTTCCTATGGTGTGCAGGGAGCTCTTCTCTAGCGCCACAGGTTACGCTAGATCATTTTAGACATACATAAAAGTTTAAATATTCTCACGTTGAAGCTGCGGGGATAGCACCACTTTTTTCCATGAAGCACATCTGCAACAGCTGGACATGCAGCCCTGCTCCATGTGTTCAGCACTTAGCCCAGAGATGTTCAGACGAACCTTTGCAGCAGCATAATTCCAGTTTTAATCTACAGTTTTCCCTAATTCAAATTCTGACCTGTCGTCTCTGGTTTCAAGGTTTCACTTTCAGTCTCCTTTATGACACATGATGCATCTGTCACTCTGCTTTCACACACAGGGGTAAGAGGAAAAAATCTGGTTAAGCCTGGAAATCAGATAATACATTTAAGGACATTCACTCCATTAACAGTCACACTGAGATTACAAGCAGCTTTTTGACCTGAGCCTTCATTTTTTTCTAGCAACTAGACTTAACTACTTTCAGAGGTATGAAATAATGTCAGCACTTGAGCTGATGGAAGAACCTGCTGGGCCTTTTTCACAATGACCTTTTTACAGAAGGTCTGAGCGATTTCAACACCAGTGTTTCCCCTAAATTCAATCGATGCACCGCTGCTAGATTATGAGCTAAACTAAACTAAAATTTCTCACTATCATTAACATCAACGAGCTACCAATGATTTTCACTGTGTCAGCACAACAACACCCAGCATTATCTTATCTAAACGGTAACGATAGAGCTGCATAGCTCCTTTACAGAACGGGACAGTGCGTAACAAGGGAGCCGAGGAAAAGTGACGATGAAGCGTTGAATGAGAGCAGAGGAGAAGAAAAGGTTAGCACTAAGTTGTCAACATGTGTTACTTATTAAACGCTGCAGCTTTTCAAGACCAAGAAAAGTCGTATGTTGTTTCCCAACTGCTGCTATGTGACATTAGCTACATTCATAGGAAGTCATGTTAATTAGCTGCTGGTCATTACTGCCTGAGTGTCCAGTTTTAAGATCCTCTGTTAGTAATCACGGCATAACTAGTGATATTAATACCTTTACTTGTCCTGGAAGTGAACGTCAGCTACAAACTTAGACTAAACTCACATTTGTCCTGTACACATACATCAGGATAGTTAAATTATATTTCACTATTCAGATGAGTCTATTAAACTGGTTTAGTTAGGAGGAGAAAGGAGGATGGAGACCATGGAGGAGCTGAGGGTAGTAAAGATAATAAGGGACGCAAACTAGTCACCTTTTAAACTAATGAGAAGTTCGTTTTGGATTTTAAAGAACAAATGTCTACAGAATGGAGTCAATAAAAATACTGGTTGCATGTTGTCTATCTAAGTGCTGAAGTGTGTTAGAGAAAAAAAGACTGGTAGTGCAGGTGAGGGAGGAAAGAGAGGCAAAGAGGACAGGAGAGAGAGGGAGCAGTGGGAGGAGCTATGAGAGGAGGGAGGAGAGAATTTTAGTTTGAGAAAATGTTTCTCTCAATGCAGGAGACAATGTTAACTTTTAATGTTCAGTAAATGCTGTGAGTAATTTTATATGTTATGGCATTTAATATTTTGATATTAATTTCTACAGATAAATGTCAAAACCTGTCCATTAAGACACAAAAGACAAACATGAATAATCCCATACTATAATGATTCTAAGGTCATTTAATTTGAAGCTATTCTGACTCATGAATAGGGGGCGGTGTCACATCCTCATCGACACAACAACACAAACAATTTAAGGGGAAACACTGAACACTATACAATGAATATTATGCTTGTTGCATATGTGCTTGGTGAAATGATCGCTTCTTCACATTTAGACAACTATAACTCAAAAATGATTCATCAAATCTGTCCACACACACACCAATTTCTCATTTCTTGTTTTCATAATATTTAAATATCAAGGCAAGACAGAATAAATAAGTAAGTAAGTAAGTAAGTAAGTGCCCGTAAACCTGCTCAATGGGCACAGTAGATTCAGCCCTCCCACAACAAACAGATTGTAGACATCATGGTGCATTGGTAAAAAAAAACAGTGAGATAAGTTGAGACAGACTTGGCTACACAGCAAAGCTTCCTTTTTGTTGGCTGCATTCACTGACCTGAAAACACACACATCAAAAATGGATGAGGGTTCAAAGCAGCTAAATTCTGCTCGCCTTAGTTGTTTAGTGGGAAAATAACAAACTGTGCCCAGAAGTTCTGTCATCAATCATTTTATTTCTTAGCTATAACCTTATCTGAGGTTCAGTAACTTCTAAACTTCACATTTGTTCAGCAGCTTAATTAATAAAACTGGAAAGTTTGGCTGATTTTGTTAAAGCTGCTAAAAAGGCGTTGTTTTTTTTTAATATGGGCCTGTTTTTAGATTCCACATTCTTCCTTGTCCATCCATCCGCGCGTGTGTGTGTGTGTGTGTGGTACACCACCTGCCATCGTCCCAGCTCATTTCCCAACACAAAGTGGACTGTAATGAGCTCTGCATTACACTAGTGTACATGAACACAGTCAGGACCTACCTACATATACTGTACACACACACGCACACGCACATACACACACCAACAACAGCATTATTCCAGTTTATTTCAGTCTGGTCTTAACACACCTATCAGTATCCTTGAATCATCTAATGGACCTTGAATGTAAAAAACTCCAAAAATACACACACACACACACACACACACACACACACACACACACACACACACACACCAGCCCTCTGTCCCTGTGCTGTGGAGAGCTGCTGGGTGGAACAGAGGGAACCAGTCTACTGTGGGTGCCTACGACATTCCTCCAGCTCCATTGTCACATTGCTTCACTCCTCACACATCATTATCCCAGCAGCTGCTACTTCCAGCACAGCAACACCAACAAACACATCAGTAAACATTAGCTAGCTACAGCTGAACTGTGTGGCAGCAGGAAATAGCTGTGGAGCTGAAGCTATGCTCTGATTGTGCTTATGCTCGTCTTACTCACTGAGAGGAACCAACATGTTGGCCGTGAACATTTAAACAACCTTTGCAGACTCTCACAAACACATGAAATGACATAACTGGACTTTTGCTGGCTGACTGGCTACTTGCTCTGCAAAACCCGTTAGCCAATCACACCCTCTTCCTCCTCCTAAAATACCCAGCGACCAGATTAGACAATTTATTGTTGTAGTCAAGCAACAAGGAAAATGAAATGCAACTACTTTGATTACTGTTTTCTATTTTAAAGTGAAAATTCCAAACCAACGTCTCAAATGTGACGATTTGATGCGTCTTTTTCATACGAAGACATCAAACTGAATATCTGTGGGGTTTCAGACATTTGGTTGAATAAAGCAATATGAATAAATCATCTTGGGCTGTGGAGACGTTGAAGTTTTAAGAGAAAATAACTAGCAGTTCATTCATTAGTGAAAATGTAATCATTTAAAAAAAATATAAAACAAAACATTAGATTAGCTAACAGCTGTTTGTGGCTCTGGAAGCGTGGACTCTAACAATCATGGATTAAAGGTGATGAGAAACATCCAAAATAGGTACCATGGCAACACATTGGTATCTGAAGGCCTAGGAACAAATCCAATAATCATCTAGAGTATCTAGAATCTATCTGTACTAACATGAACACCAGGACACCATTACTCCACAGCTATTCACTGCTACATTCATGTTGTAAATCTTGCATTTTTAACCATTAAGCTAAATGCTAACATCAGCTGAAATGATAGCTGGTTAATGTGTTGGCATGCTAACGTTTGTGAAGTAGGTCTAAACACAAAGACCAGCTGAGATGGAGGAGGATGTCATCTGGATACAAACCAAAGTATATCAGAAAGTGAAATGTTGACCTGACTATGGTCATTCAAATATGTCTGTGACCAAATGTCAAGGCAATCCCTCCAATAGTTCTTAAGATATATCACTAAAACCATAAACGACAAAAAGTCAAAGGATCATTAAGATTCATCGTAAATGTCTTTAAAGATATTAAAGCTCCATCCTGTAGCTGATCAGTCTGGACCAAAGCGGCGAATGGACCGACCATTCTGTGAGTGAGCACAACTAGCTGAGGACATGGGAAATACTGCAGTAGAAGACCCCCAAAAATGTTCTGACAAGCACAGATCTGTGTGAATGAACCTCAGATTAGATTTCTGGCCACTGACTACAGTCTGTGCTCCAGTTTGGCCGTGGACACTGACGACATATGGTCATGCTTCAGTGTTTCAGTGCAAACACAAGCAGCTTTTCAGCAGGTTCATCCCAACTGTGGACACGCTCACCCTCTCAAGAGGCTCTGAAGTATGTGGGTTTATGATAGAGGCTCATCTGCTATTCATCCAGTTCTATAATTAGGGGCTTGTCATCACAAAACTGTCTTGAGGCTCAAGTCATTTTGTGTGCGATGACAACGTGTTCTGGTTGTAAGAACTCACGTGTGTGTGTGGCTTCTGCAACGTATATGACAAGTAAGATGACATAATTACTCCACCTTACAGCCTTACATTACTTAAATTTGTCAATGATTGTGAATAATGTAGATTTTGATTACTTCAGTAAAATTCCCTGTGGTAATTATCAACAACAGAAATATATTTACAGCAAACCACCTGGGATATGAATGCAGCAGCAACTATGTTTGTTGTGAGAGGAACACTAATGTCTTGTCACAAGGATGCTTGAAGAGTCTGAAAACAATAGAAATTTATTTTCATGAATGTGATGAAAACAGATCCTATAAGACACTTTGACAAGAAACTTTAAATAATGACTTCAGTAATAATGAGCTTATATCTCACAATGAGGACTTATTATCTCAATATAATGAGCTTATATCTCAAAATAATGACTTAGTACCTCAACATATCTTAAAAATGGCTTGGTATGTCAATATAATGACATAGTATCTCAAAAAATGAGGATTGTTCTCACATTTCACACTATATTTTGGGGAGTCGTTAATATGGAATTAGGGAATCATGATATTGAGAAAGTTGGTCATTGTTTTCAGACAGTTAAATTGTTCTTTTTTTGTGTCATTAAAGTTTAACATGTTTTTTTATCACGTTGGAGTAAATGGTCCTCCTTAATTAACAGATTTTTATATTCCACAGATATCAATGAAAACCAGCAAATATGTGAAAGTTAGATAAATAGTTCATGTCATTTGTTAGTTGTGATGATCATGATCAATTATAGTACTTCTTCTACATAAAGTGGGCTAAAACATGCAAAATCACTGATGTGGACTTTTAAATGATCCTGACTCTTATATCTTGTTTGTTAAGTTGGATTTTATTTTAGATTGACGAGTTTAGTTATCTGTTAGTCATTTTAGCTTTAAATTTTAGGTTTTTCGAATTATAAACATAATGTAAGTAATGCTGTTAGTAAGAAAAGCCTGAGCTAATGTTTGGTAGTTTTATATTAGATGGCCTGTTTGCAGGTGCTGTATGTGTGTGTGAGAGAGGGAGGCCTGCAGTGATTATGATCCACACAGCTCCACTACCCTAACAATACAAACGACCGCCCACATACTGCTTAATTTGGCTTCAATTAGCGTGTCCTTGATATGAGACGTGGGAACCTCAGAGCCTCATTTATGTGGAGGTTGTTTATGCTGCTCATTAAAAAGTGAGTGAACCCACAGAGGAGCAGAGTGAGTCTGGATCAACTCCACAACCAACAGCAGGGATATGGAGCTCTGCCTACAGCTGATGAGAAATCAGAATTATTTTTGAAATATTAAGAAATTAACAGTAGTAAACATAAAGGTCATTAAAAAAATGTTTTCCTCATCTAAATGTAATTCCCAAATTTGAAATTGCTTTTTATTGACAGTAAATCTGAAGCAAAGTTTTTTTGTCATGGTTCTGTATTTTGGCTGCTATTTCCTGTTTTATTTTGTAAGTTTAGTTCTCCATGTCATGTCCTATGCTTTACACTTCCTGTCTCATTTCCTCATGATCTATTTTACCCTTTTGGTTCCTCTGTCTTAGTCTTCTGTGTTTTCAGTTCCAATTCGCTCCCTTTCCCTCTGTGTCTATGTTTGCTCTGTCCTATGTAAGTGTATTATTGTATCATCCTCATGTCTTCCCCTTTAAGTTTTCCCTCTTCATTTTCCCTCCACTGTGATTGATGATCTCCACCTCGCCCCAATTGTCTGCTCCTCCCTGTGCCACCTGTTTGTCATTGTCTCGTCACTCTAGTCTGTGTGATTGTCAGTCAGTTTGTCTGTTTTGCCTCATGTGCTCTCCAGTATTCCCTTCTGTGGTCTTGGCGTTTTTCTCTTTGATTCATCATTCCTGTCGTTCTGATGAGGTGGAGAGGCTTCAACACAGGGAGGGTGAGACAGGGAGAAGCAGCTTAGAGTTGCAGTGGTGGACAAAGTGCCCAACTCTATTACTTGAGTGAAAGTATAGATACTCCTGGTCAAATGTTACTCAATAATGTCTTGACCTGCTCTTTTTGGAAGGTGTGATAGTGTACCACACTTCTGGTCCATACAAAGACTTTATAGCTGAATTCTCAGAGTTCCTTTCAAGTTTAGTCAGAAAAAACAGAAAAGGTAATTATTGTGTGTGATTTCAATATTCATGTAGACATAGAAAATGTAGAAAATAGAAAAACCTACTCACCGCTTTAATCCCACCCATGACCCTGTTTTAACATATGGCATTGAAACTGAACACTAGCCTTTTCAGAGAACCCTCTTCTTTCAGATCATGATTTAATAACATTTGAATTTGTATTACTCGATTACACACTACTAGAATGATGATGATGATGCTGTAGCAAAATGTAAAGAAGTGACTCCATCAGTACTAAATTCATCACCATGTCAGACTATAACAAAGGACTCCTACCCTAATTTCATTTCCCTGCTGATTGGTCTACCACTCGTCATGCCTACTTGCTGCTCTTTTGTCGACACTCTGTCTCTCTCATTTACCCCAACCAGCACCACAGGCCTCAGCTGTCGGCCGTTAGTAGTCCTGCAGCCAAGGCCTGGGACCACAGGGAGCCCTGGCAGCCACATGATCACACACACACACAGAGATACAAACACACTCAGCCTCCACCTTCCTCATCTAGCATCCCTCAGGCAAAGAATGATTCTGTGTTTTGTGCACGTTTGCAGATGAGCAAAGCTCCAGCGACAGACTAATAGGCCTGGGATTTTCATTCGTGCACATTTGGTATTTTGTCCATTATTTTCTGCTTCTCATTTCCCTTGCAGTAATGTTTCTGCACCAAATACAAGGTTTGCATTATTGATGAAGTTGCCACCTTCCTCCTCCCACCATCTGTCTGAGCGGAGGGATGGATGGTGGAGAGGAAAGAAGGGTAAGAAAAGAATGACGGGTGTTGGACTAAAGAGACTGGACGGATGGATAGACAGACAGATGGATGGATGGACGGCTGGATGGATGGGTGGATGGATGGACGAGTGGATGGATGGAAGGATGGATTGTCTGTTTGTATGGCCCCCAGGATTTCAGACAAGACATGTAGGCAGTGTTTACTGAGCATGGATCCAGGCCATACGGTGCCTCTTCAGGAGGGGTTCCTTACACACACACGCACACACATACACATACACACACACACACACACACACACACACACACACACACACACACACACACACACACACACACACACACACACACACACACACACACACACAAACAAACACCCACACACGCTTCCTTGGCTTTATCTAAAACAGATGGGACAGTGCTAAGTAACTTTCATGGTGATCTGCTCTTTGATTGTGGTATGTTTGTGTGCCAAGTGGAAAATCAGGCAAAAGAAAAGGTCAAGAAGTCAAGCAGTTGTCAAAATATCATGATCTTGGCTGAGATCTTGGACAGATGGTTGGACCAACAGACCTTCAAAACCACTCCAATGCTGGGGCCAAAAAGTGAAGAAACATGGCAGGTCTTTCCAAGGACCCATGACTCTGGGATCAGACTGCACAGCTGTTCTTTCACAACTTGCCTGACAGAGAAATATCATTCATCTTAAAGGTTACAGCTGTTGAGCTGTCGACTTGAGCGCTGTGCATCCTGACATTGTCATCTTCTATGACCAAGCCATGACAATAAAGGCATGAATTGTTTTGTTGCCATGGAGTTTCCTCATGATGTTCATCTCTACATGTATCCCTATCCAAATAGCCCCTCCAACAAACTCATTCTGAGTCCAGCTAATCCTATCCTTGCATTCTTTGCATTTATTGTCATCTTTTGTCTGGACATCATGAGTCCATCGTCCACTACCAAGGTAAAACATAAGCTATCAGGCCACACTAGTCTGATGATATATGCTTCCAATTCATGTTGAACAAGTGATGGCTTAATGCTTTGTAGCAGGAAGGCCAGAGATGCTGAAGGATACCTTTGTGTGTCTGGATGAGACACACAAAGGTATGGCAAAGTGTCAACATGAGGTGAACTGGGATGAGAACATGTTTGACATTTGCTTCCATGTAGAGGATTCTCAAATGGATGTAAATTGCTGTTAATAACTCCATGTTGAGCTTTATTTGAAGACATTTTAACCCCAATAAATCTAAGTTTAAACTTATTATGTACAAATAATGACAATAATAAAGCAGACTAAAACAGTAACCATGTATTGAATGACAGAGTTGAGGAGAAAATATTCAGCATTCCACACTTTTATATCTAGAGAGAGAAAAAACAGCTCCAGTGTCCGTCCTACTCACCAAAGTCAGCCAGTTTGAGCTCTCCGGTATCGCCGATCAGCAGGTTTTGCGGTTTCAGGTCGCGGTGAAGAATGTACCTCTGGTGAATGTAGGACAGGCCTCTCAGTAACTGGAACAGGAAAAGCTGCAAAATAGAGGTGGAGAAAGGAAAAGAACTGTTTCTGTATCGAACTGATATAGTTCATCTCAATGCAAAGACATTTCTGATACAGAGAGCATGCTTTTGTATCACATACAAGTTAAACCATATGGATATCAACCTTTTTTGTTTTGAGGGTTTTTAAAATAAACTCCTACTGAGCCCACACACACAGAAGTTCAGTGACAGTGTGAACATGGAGAGAGATTTAAGGTTGGAGGTGGAAACATGATTTTGTTGGTTGTTAGTTAGTTTCCAGCACAACGTGGAACAGCAGCAGTGGTCGAGCGAGCTACAGAGTGAATGGAGAGAGGGAGCGGCATGAGCAAAGCAGACAATCAACGTTCTGGTTTTGTTACCTTTTCAGTGTTTCCTGTTGTTTCTTAGCAGGATTATGTAAAAACTACTGGACAGATTTGTATGGAAATTTACACAAGGATGAAGCGTAGGCTAGGAGAGAGGTCGATAAATTTTGGTGCAGATCCGGAGGGAGATGTGTTTTTTGACTTTTTCATTTGACATTTTCCCTAATTATGCAAAAACTACTAAACTTATTTGAAGAAAACTTTGTGGAGATGCGAGGAGAAGCTAAACAGACACGCAGGAATACGCTCTAGTGCTTGAGTTCTGGTTTTCCTTTCTGGTTACCTTGTTATGCATAAAAACTCATGTGAGAAGAGACCAAATTGCTGTATTTTGTTAGAATTCAGCCTGTAACTGTGTCTATGTTGTTCAGCCACACCTCCGGTCATATACAAACAGAAACAAACCTGCAGCTCATAAAGCCATCGGCGGGATAGAGGTTTAGCAAAATCATTATCAGAAATCTCCGTCAGGTCACAGAAAAAAAGGATTTCAGAAGGGCTTAGAGAAATAGCATTCTGCTGCAGCTGCTTTCTTGCACCAATATTTGAATGTTCACAGTTGAATCCATCATGAAAAACCTCAAACACACCCATTAATATCTATCCTTTCATGTCTCTGTGGCGCAGATGTGTGGAAAACGATCCATCACTAAGGTTTCGACTTCATTTCAGTCTAAATGAGAGCAGGCATGTTATTTACAAATAGTTCGATGAAATGTTGTCACCCTCACAAAGGCACAAACACAAAAATCAATAGAGCGACCTCAGTCATGAACATAGCCATTGTTTCGTCCACTTGGACTATTGATCAGACAGAAGAAACATTACGGTTCCCATCTGATCTCACTGCTGCGTTAACCGTCAGAGTGAAAACAAGTAGTAAACTAGTCCATTCCTGCTCAAAATGACCTTTTTAGTCTCATACTTATTATCAATTTCCTTTGTGTAGCTTGGTGTCTTTTAACATCTGTGACAGCAGAAATGTATGACGGTGTGACAGATTAATCTGGAATCACATCAAACATGCATAGCTGGGCGGGGCCCTGCCTCCTTTTCATTTTCTGTGAAGGGCAGAGAATTGATTGCACAGGATTGCTGACAGCATGGGGGAGGAAGGGGGAGGAAGGGAGCAGAGCAACAACAGTTCAAATCAGCAAAGTTTGACCCAGAAGACCTGAAAAATCACAAATTTCCATCTATAAGCAAAAGAAATATTTGTTTCCAAGTCCAGCTATCAAGCAGTGGAAAGTTGTCATTCATTCATTCATTTGGTTTATTATGTATAATCTCCAAAAACATAGTTACAAAACAAATAAAACAGTATAAACCAGGACGGAAGAATTAAAAGATATATTACCTGCCTCTTTTTTTACCAATAACTATAAACTCATAATGTTCCAGTATTTTTCTTTTTAAATTCTCTTACATTGAACAGTTTCTGAGCAATCAGTCATTTTCCAGATGACCCTGCAGATCCATACATTGAAATATGCATCTAGCATAATGTAGCACATGATCTTTAAAAATGAAATTTCCTTCTGTGAATGTCAGTAGATTTTCAGATAATAGTCTTATTATATTTATAGCTTTACATTTAAATAGACAATTGATAGATCAACTAAATGTTTAAATTTCAACACACGTGGTTTAATAAACTGTTGGTGTGTTCTCTTACATCCACCTTATTATATTATTCATCATGCATATACATGCAGAGTATTAGTCACATATGTTTTAGAAAAAGAGGTTGCTCTTCAACAATGGGATTCTTAGTGGGGTGCTAAACCCAAAATCCAGTGAGCTTATCCCAAAAAATTGAAAAGGTAGCACATCTAAAGTCTTCAAGTCAAGGAGGACAAAATACTCACATTTCACTTATTTGGCTCACATTACAATGAACACACGCTTACGTGTTTCCACACAAAGCCTTCATCAGAGCGTTTGCAGTACTGTGCAGGTTCAGTTTGGTAATAAACACACAAGGGCAGAGAAAGCACACAGCTGGGGGTTGGACCCAATTATTTAGGATCCAATCACTTTCCCATGCTTCTAGGTACAAAGACCAATCACAGATAACCCCATTCTATACAACATGAAGCTTCACAACAAACTATTCCTGGCCATCATTCACTATTACAGAAACACATCCTTAAATCATCTCAATTCAAAAAGCATTTTAAGCTGAAATCATCATTAAGTCCATTTGGTGCCATAGTATTGAGTGTGTATCCAAAACATTTCTCTCTGGGCCAGTTTCTTCAGAACATCTCCTCCACTGGTGGCATCATGACTCTCAATCCCACAACATTTTAATGAAGAGGGTGAGCCATGATTTGCTTCAGTATAATGTTTTGCAATTGCATAATCCATGTTGCCTGTACGGATTGCAGTTTTGTGCTCAGATATCCGCTGTTTAAGGGGCCGTTTGGTCTGTCCCACATATACTAGCCCACAGGGACATGATAACCTGTAAATCACATGGGTCGACTTACAGTTTATAAATTCCCGAATAGGAATTTTCCTCCCAGTGTGGGGGTGATTAAATGATTTTGTATTTGTGGTGTTGTTGCAGCAGGCACAATTACCACATCTATACATGCCAGTTGTAGTCAGCCATGTGGTCTTGTTTGGAGTCATGTTTTTGTACATGACAGTATTTTTGATGGTAGGTGCTCTCCTGAATGAAAAAAGGGGTGGAGATTTACAAAAGTCTTTCAAAGATGGCTCTGCTTGAAGTACATGCCAGTATTTCTTGATTGTCTCTTTTATCTGTGAGGCACAATGATTATATTCAGTGGAGAAACAAGTCCGGCTTAGATTCTTTGTTTTTTGTGTATTGGAGAGGAGATCCAGCCGAGGGGTGATGTTGGCACGTTGTACGGCTTTCTGAATAGAGTTGGAGGCATAACCTCTTTCCTTGAACCGAGTAGCCATGATAGTTTTTTGGAATGAAAGTCATCAGGATCTGAGCAGTTGCACTTGAGCCTCAGAAACTGGCAACTGGAATATTGTCCTTTAGATGTCTAGGATGGTTACTAGCAGCATGCAATATTGAGTTGCGTTCCATATCTTTTCGGTAGATAGAGGTATGAATGGTTCCAGTTTCATCTTTGCGTATGATTAAATCCAAAAAATTGATTTTTATCAGAACTGTATTCACAGGTGAATTTAGGAAACTTGAGCTTTTGTTAAGATATGACACAAAGTCCATCAATTCACCGTGTGCCCCCTCCCAAAATAGCAAAATGTCATCAATGTAATTTTTATATAGTTTTATCTTTGAATGGTATGGGTTGTTATTGGGGTCATGTATAACAACTTCTTCCCATTTTCCCACAAGTCCAGCCACAGAGAGCGCTGTTGCTGTCCCCATTGCAGTTCCAGATTGTTGAAGGAACCATTTGGAGTCATACTGCATATAGTTCTGACTCAGAACAAGATGTAGCAGTTCTAACAGGAATGCATTGGGGGGACTTTGTGTTGTTTCTCTCTTTGATAGGTAGTAGGCAATTAGTCACATATGTGTTGGCCCTAACCTCTGTGCGGTGGCCTAATTATGGTAGAACAAGTGAGCAGTACAAAATATGATGTTACTCTAGATGTAAACTCTGCTTTAATTTGTTCAGAATAGCAATACATGTAGATATTTTCCTCTTTAGAAATTCTATATGAGGATTCCAGGTGAGTTTGTGTCCATCATGACCCCCAAAAAAACTGCTTCAAAAACTTATCTATAACCATTTTGATTTGATTTTTTGACTACCATAAATTTAGTTTTATTCCAATTCAACAATAATTTAGTTCCATCAAGCCTCCTTTAAGTTCAACCATTTCACAGACTATAGTATCTGTAACTGTCTTCAAATCATGCCGAGAGGAGAAAATGTTTGTAGTGACTGCAAACAAATGAAACTGCAGTATTTTGGAAACTTGATAGATTTAATTGATGTATAAATGAAAAGGCTTTAGTCCAATACTGGTACCTGTTATGTTCAGTATTGCAGTATTATTGACTGAGATTTGGAATACTGACCCCTTTGTGCAGGTTAATGATGGATTCTAGCGTTGCAGCTCAGTGCTGTGTGATCCCGTACTTACAGAGGTCTGAAGTCAACCATAGCTACCTATTCATGAAAAACACTCATGAAAATGCATGAGTGCACTTTTGCTGATGTGTCATAGGAATAAAAATCAAATTGTATTTAAATGTACATTTTTACAGCCAATTACCTTACGATGAAAATAAACACAGCTCCTCCATCTGACCTGGAGCTCATGAACACAAACCATATCCACAGCTATGTAGTTTTAATATATGCATACTGCATTAAGGGGATCTTCTGCTGTCTGTGTGAGACATTCACTAAATTCTAACATGTATGTAAGTTGGAGGTACATCAAACGATTGTTTTGTGTTTTTTGCTTCGGAGATGCTCTTCACTGCCCCTGCAGACATGTCAATCAACAAATAATGAGAAGTGAACAATCCAGCATTCAATTTTATTCCAATCCCAGTGTTTTCCCTCTCATTACTCACCTCGCACTGATAAGATAGTCGCGGCCAATTAAGCTGACTAAAGCACCGCGGAGTCCAATCAGGGACTGGCCCTGTCTAGCATCTGGAGTCACTGGGTCAACAGTTTTCTATTCCTGCACTCGGCGGGTAAAATATGAACTGTGCTGCAGAAAATTAGCATGGGAAACGTGTGTTTACTCATGTATATCAAAACACTCTTCTGAAAAGCCCTCGTCTTGTTAGGGTGCAACTGCACGGAATGAAAAGAAAGACAAATCCTACTTTTACTCTCTTCAGTCAGCTCTTCAATCAAAAAATCATTAAAGAGACTTTTCTATTTTTAAGGGTTTTTCATTTCTATTCCAACCTTTGAGGATAAGTAAATGTATGCAGTTGGTGGATAGTCAATAGTCCATTCTCAAGATGGTCAATTTCCACCCAAAATATCTAAGTCCAATCAATTATTGACCAGATTTATATTCCTGCCCACTTCAAATGAAAACCACTTTCTTCTTCCAGGTCAAACAGGCTGAGCGTTGGCTTGTTGATACGGACATCTGCTCACCAGAGGAGCTCACCCAACTATAATAAGTGACTAGAAGACGTCCATCTGGAGAAATGTATTGACAGGGACCCTGCAGTGACTGTACAACAGCAAGAGCAGGTGAGAACAAATCACCTGTAGGAGAGGTGGCAGAAAATAAAAAAAAACATTCATCTGTTCCAGCAAACACCCCGTCCAACAGACGATGGTCAGCTGTGTGAATGTAGTTCCATTTAAAAGCACTACTCTGGTTCGGACACAGGTAATGACGGAGGCTTTGGAGAAAATCAAACATCTTCAAAATACAGTTCTGATATCTCCATAACAGACGTGTAAGTTCCCTGCAGTAATTACTTTTCTGAGCGCTTTAAACCTTGGACAAGAGTTGACAAACCAGTTGCACCTCAAGGTCCATGATGGGGGGGAAAAGCTCTAGAACAGCTACTAAAACCTGAGGTGAGACGTCTCAGAATTTACTGTCATAGCAACAAATTTTATCAGATGAATGTGACATAACAAAGTGTCATTTTTCACAATCAAAGCCTTTTGGATGGAGAAGAAGAATTTCACAGAGAACAATTAAAATGGAAATGCAATAGATTTATAACACCTTATTTTAAATGAGTATTTATAAGCAGTATATTAAAACATAATAAGTGATTTATAACACACTATAGTGTAAATACAAGCAAATACAGGTTCTTAATACTAGTCCTGTGAGCACTCATACTGTAAGTGGAGGCGAGTCTATAAACAGATAAAAAAGGAAAATATATTAACACTTCTTATCGTATTTAATATGTCATATTTAAAGTACACTTGTTACTGTACATTAATAGAGATCTAACATGCTAACAGGGCAATTGAAACTAAAGTTTTACCAATAAAAGTCCTGTTGGAGCAGCTGATAAATGAAGTTATCCATTAAAATAAATGGATTTTCTGTACCTGCTGAAAAAACAAACCTTTATATCACATATTAATGCTGTTTAATGACTGATTTCCAACATGTAGCATGTTCTCCTAGATGTATCTTTGGGCAGAAAGTTCAAAGAACATGGAAAATTAAGTCGTTATCTACTTAGCCCTGTGCTAATGGACAGCTGGGTGAAGTAGCAACATTCTCCTCAACAACTGAGGATCCTCATCTTAATGGGGCGATGAGAAAATGTCAGCATACAGCTCATAAGGATTAATCCAAGCCTTCAGAAGCCCAGAGATTCCAAATACATTTTGAAAGATGTTATTTATACAATTTATAAGATGACATAAATTCATTCACCATAGCCACCAATGCTAAATGTGATAGCTCGCATCATCTCTGAGGAAGTAAGACTCAGGCATGCGGGGGCCGGGCGTTCTTATTGGTCTCGTCTAGTGGTGCATGTCAACATGTTCAGATCATGTACGCGCCGCAGGTCGTAGGTAATTTACGCTTTAAAACAAGCCTCCATCTTCTTCAGGTGTTCAGGAGAAACGCTGCGACAATGTTTTTTCTGTGAAGCTTCAAAAATGTTTTGTGGACTAAAAGACTTCACTGACTTTCCATCTGCATAAGGCTGAGGAGAAAACAAATGAATTTTCAGTTTTGGGTAAACTATTCCTTTAACTATGTGAAGTATTTTAGATGAATTTATTAATTATTGCACTCATAATAAAAAATAACACATAAGAAATGGTTGAAGTTGAATTTGAATGACTTCCTGAATGTTCCAAAAACACTTGATCGATCGTTACATGGTTACTACAGGGTCATGTCAGGACTGATGGTTTTGTGTAGTTGTACTTCTTTTTTTAAGAATGACAGCTTTCAAGCTTCACACTTCCAGCCTGCATCACAGACTAATGACTCCTCTGACAGCCTGGTTGAAGCTCCTTAACTGTTAGTAACCCTCATATAGAATAAATTGATCTTCAAACGTAAAGTCAGTGCCTTATTAATGTATAACTTGACCCTGTCATTAGCTGCACGGCAACAGATTTTCAAGCTCAGTGATTGGATGTTTGTTGCTGCAATGCGCTCTGGGACTCGGCTTCGCTCCCAAACATGTTAAGTATGTTAAGTAGACGGTGTTGACTTTTTTGTACTTTTTAATTCTTTTTAATGCTGTATCTCACTGTTTGGAGTCTAACAGGATAATTGTATTGAAAGTACACCAACGGACTTTCTTCACCTCAGGAAAGAACCAGGTTCAACTGAGGTACCACAGGTCGAAAACCAGAACGGCTTTCAGAGAAGAGAAAAAAAACCTCCTGCACTCTCTCTGGTTTATGTGTGCATGTGTGAAAGAGACTGATGCATCATTAGTTCATAACTGCAGGAGAAACAAACCATGTGATTGTAGTGAACCCAGCTATTAACATAACCTGTCTCACTGAGGAGTGACCCGACCGCTAGAACAACGATCAATCATTAGCGCACCAATAAACACTGCCGTTTTTCTAATGATGAAATACTTACTGCCATCAGGCCCGGGCTGAGCAGAACTCTTCATCAAGATAAGCATTATGAAGAATGTGTGGATTGGATCAGCTCTGTCTTATCTATCTGTCGAACGGAGAGGAGTTTGCCTCTTTTGTCTCATACAGAATGTGCAGCAAAGCATGAGGCGATGTATCAAAGTGACAGCAGCACACTGGGGTTCATGTAGTTTTGTGAGGACAAAGGAAAGCAGCACAGACCACCGGAGGAGAGGAAAGATACTCAGCTTTAAAGAGATGCTCATATGGAATAACGAGCTGCAGACACTCCGACACAAAGGCTGACTCATCTGGGACAAAACAAAACAAGTCTGAGAGTCTCGATCCCTCTAGCGCCAATACAAAAAGGCTGACATGTTGTTCTGTGTTTCCATTATTGGACACCTATCAGTAAATATTATGTTTATCCAGGCTGAGGAAACCTAATGACAGCCTGCATATTAGACTCTCATATCTCTTGTGCACCAGAAAGTAAAACTAGACAATATCAATCTTATCCTTCATTGTTTATTTCGTTATGTAACAAATTCTTTGCTGCAGTATTATTCATCATTTGGACAGGGCATTATTCTATTCCACACAGCACACACGGAGGTATGAAGGTGGCATTGAGGCAACACAAACAAACATGGAGGAGAGTGAACGTGACACAGAGCCGGGTATTTCAGGGGTCAACAGAAGAACCCCTAGCCAAGACGAAACAAGGAGCTCATAGCTAACGGAGGGGCTAATTCCTACTCATCAAAGGGGATTGGGTATTAGAAGTCTGACGGTTATGATTCACACCAGTCCCTACAAAAAACTCAAAGACCACAGACCTCTTTAACCACCAACGCAACAGTCGTGTCTGTTATGATCTTAAATGAGTCCACCTCTCATGATCCTCTCATCAGCTATCAAAGAAAGTCTGCACCTCCTCAATTAAGCAGTTGGAATAAAAAAAAGTTAAGTCGCTATAAAAAAAAGTAAAAAAAAGTAAAGTAGCTTCGCTGTTTTGAATGTGGCGGCCATTGATTTGTGCTGTGCAGGATATTCCATGCATGCCTATGTCTAAGCCTCTATCTCTCTAGATGTTAGTTGTGACCTACTCTACTTCACCATACATACTCCAACACAAACTACCAAAATCAGACATCACAATAAACCTTTGCCTGCAGCACCTTTATAATACAGGCTCCTGCACATCCCAGTAAATATAACCACGCAACACCTAATACTAATCCTCAATGGTTTGGGATTCAGAAACAAACAGATGGCAGTCTGAGAGAAATGAAAAACAATGAAACAGGTCAGTGTTCACCATGTATGGATTACCATCAACTACAGCTCAAGAGTCATAGTGTAGCAACAGCAACAATTTAGGGACAAAAATGTCCATCTTGCAATGCAAAGAAAAGAAAAAAACAATCCTTGATCCATACATCTATTCGGATCCACATCAAAATGTAATGGGTGTTTGTCTGACCTTACCTGGTAACACCCCTCCAGAAAGTTGCAGGGGATTTAGTTCATAGATTTTTGTGTAATTAGGGGAAATGTTTATAAATAATGTTAAAAGTTATGAAGAAAAGTTCCATGATCTGGTCCTTCTGGAGCCACACCAGATTTCATGCCCCATCCTTCCACAAAGTTTCATGGAAATCCGCCCAGCAGTTTTTGTGTAATCCAGCTGAAATCCACCAACAAACAAACAACGTGACACAGGTGAAAACATGACCTCCTTGTTGGAGGTAAGACAGGTCCTGTCAGGATGAGTTTTACCAGGCACCTGAATAAAACAGAAGGCTGGGATTTCTCCAACAGATCCCACCATCCCTTTTTTCACCTGGTAAATGCTTTACCATACCATCATAGTACAGATGTCTTCAACATTGACAAGCAGTCCAAGTCAAACCTTTGGGTTCACTGACGAATCACAACAGCTGTGCTGCTTTTTGCTGAAATGAGTGAAAGTGGTGAATCTGTGAGGGAGAACTAAAATGAAGCAGTGTTAAATGGAGTGAGAGGGGTCGACCATCTGCCAGTTGGCATTGGAAGTGCCCTAATCTTTTCCACTAAGCATCTGCACAGTGTTGTCCTTAATGGGCTGAATCGAGGGACAGCATCAACCTGCACTGTGGCAGTGGCCACAGAGGACTATAAAGTTCCAGATATGCCCACAATTGTCTTTGGCTTGTGTTTTAATGAGTGTCTGTGTTGTTCTGCAGGGCCTCTGTGTGTAATGGGACTCCTGAAAACCCACACCATAAAAGAACATGGACAAAGTGTCTTTTATGCCACTGCAATGTTCCTATAGAACTGTGTGAATATAGGGAAGCCACAGAATCTGTATTTGATCAAAGGCTTGATGGAGCGGGGACCAGCAAAGACCAACCGTCACTGCTGACAAGAGATAGGATAGCTAGGCTTTTCAAGGCGCCTTTATTTCGCCCCAATGTTCTGTAGAAATGCAATGAAGGTGTAATGGAGGTCTGTTTAGTTCCACCTCTGTGACAGCAGTGGAGATAGTAACAGTGGTGAATCGCACATCTGGGTAAACACGAGGTAGAAAGGCAGGAAGGGAACGTGACGTTTTGTTGACATATTAAGCATGCGGCCCAAACCAAGAGCCTTAAAAAGCAGCTAGTAGCAGTTAGCAGCTAACTCAAAGAACAAGAAAATAAACACAAAACGTCTTCAAATTGAAGAAACAGCACAACCTTTGGGAGCTCCTTATCATCACGAGAGGACAAGATCAACCGTCATGTAACAGGGAGGCTTAATCATATGTTAGACGTCACACTAGACGCCAACGCTGCTGGGTTATACTTCACGCCTCATTTTCCTGCAGAACCCCTGCCTGCTGTTTAAAATCACACACCGGAGCAGCGTTGTTCTGCTGCTGTCTTGTCCAGTGGAAACACACAAAAGGCGTTGAAGAGAAGGGTCTTCATTGTGGTACTGATGTGCGATCTCTGTGTAAAATAAGCTGATATGAGACATGTCAATCAAGCAAACACATCCCAAAATATACTCCTCTTTAAGCCTTAATTATAGAAGCCAAAAACAAACAAATATAAAAAAGCTAAATATGGCGAGTCTTCCTCAGATTTTAGAGAAGATGGTATAGAAGAGAGTGAAAATCCCCATTTATGAGTGGAAACCAAGAACAGAGCTGCAACTCATAAAGTCAGGAATCTCTGAGTTAACCACCAGGATGCTGCACTGCAGCCAACAAGCTGGTAAATATACGTGAAGCCTCAGAAACCTTCCATTGTTACCTGGTTTACAAGTTCTCATGTTTCACCTCAGGCAGATGGACAGTTAGCAGAATATAAGTCCAAATAACTTCCATTTACAATAATGCGAGTGTTTGTGTGTTATGTTGTCTAAACCTTTCAGATTTGTGTCCTCTTAGAATAAATCATTGTCTTCTTATCTCCCCTCATCACATCAGTTTTGCCATTGAACAATTTTCTACACTTGTGAAGTTGTTAATTTCAATAACTATCCAGATTTCACAGGAGTGTTGCTAAGACAACAGAAAGGTGAGGACAAAATAAAAAGCTTCTGGTCTTTTCAGCTTTCCTGTGAACATGAACTCTAAGGGTCACAGATCAAGTCAAACTGTACAAAAAACTCCTAATGATTAAGTCTCATGGAGACTTTTTAGATGCTGAGAGATGAGGTCACAACGTGTGGTCCACATAGGAACATAACACATGTAGGTAGCTTAAGTCACTGACCAGTCATACTCTGAGTCATACGTGACGGCGTGATGTGGGGAATTAGGCATGTAAGACATATTTTGATGATATATGAGCCGGGTAATGATGTGAATTTTCATGATAAGTTAAATTTTTTGGGAATAGTGATTAATTCTATGATGTCGGCAGCATATTTTTTCACTGCAACCCTAACAAAGCTAGATGGCACCCCGGGCTGCCATGAGAAAGGCGGGCATAAATTTATCATACTGCTGACGGAGTGCATAGGAGCAGATTATCCTTATTTTGTACTAATTATAGAGACAACAGAGGTATTGTTTAAAGGACAGAATAAAATGAATGGAAGGAATGAAAAGACTCATTGCCTCTGCGACAAATCGCTCCGCTGCAGTGGAGGGTTGGGGTTGATTTGGGAGCGGGATGTCTGGGATACCCTGCATAGGCTGCTGCTACTGCTACGTGACTCCAGATGAAGAGAAGAAAAGAAAAAAAGAAAAGAAAAGAAAAGAAGATAGATGGATGGAGGCCGTGGATCTGCTGCTCGTCTGCTGAAGGGGCCGGGCAGTGGTGAAACGCATGTAACATGTAAGGATACAGGAAATGACTCCTCATTTTGTGATTGAACAATTCCTTCAAAGAAATCAACAACTGCTTATAAATTTACTCCAACTGTCTCATTTCTCTATTATATATATGATTAGTGCCAAGTTACTGATGTTTTAAAATAAAATCTGAAATATATATATATCACTGCATGATGTTGTAAAGTGAGAATAATTTGGTAATTTTGCACTGATTTGATGTTGAACTTGACAAACTCACCAAGAGTCGGATGCTAGCTATGAGGACATGTAATTGGTGTTGACATGTCACTGAGGGCTAATGTGTCATCATTAGCTTCTCCTAGCAAAAGCTTGCTGTAATTTGGCTTGTGTTATACCATGGTCCATGGGTGTCAGTTTCCCACTGATCTATAGAGATGTCACTGAAAGGCGGCCCTTCAGCTGACTGCATATAATCTAATAAGCAGAGCGCTCTGGCAGCAGTCTGGATGAGGTCATGCTAACTGTGCTCACTCTCTCACAACGCTGTTAACAAACTGCAGTCACATACTGCACACCACATGATGTCAGAAAAGTTAATGGTGCTTGATTTTCTCAGAGATCATCTAGATCTAGATCACTGGGTGACTTCACAAGATGTTCTGTTTCTACTGCAGGAACACACATCCAGGGACGCCTCACACATAGCTCTCAGGTTCTTCACCAGTGATTACATTAGCAGTGAACGCCTGAGTGTGGTTCTCTGAATGTTAACTTGATCTGGTACCACTGGAAGCGCTAATAGCTTTTATGTTCCTGATTAGTAAATAGAAGGGAGGCTGAGTGACTGATCTCATCATAAAACACACATTAACAGACATTAACCTACTTTATGGCGCTTCTGTTCTGGTCAGAATGGGATCACTTCTTAACTTACATCATATCCTTCAAAAATGATGAATATGAATATGAATATATCTCAATTTAAAGGATAAATCTAGGAGAAATGGGTGTTTTCATTTTCTGAGTGTCAGCTTAAAACTAAAATTAATTTGTAAAAAAAAAATTTTTTTTTAAAAATGATTTTACAAATTAAAGGCACAACTACTCATGACGGCTAACAGATGTGTAGTTAGGTGAAGCTAGAATGTTGTTTGTGAGATATGCTCCAGACAGAAAATGATTACAGACTGATTTATTATTATTATTATTACTGTTGTTGTTGTTGTTATAAATACTACTAATTACAATCTCTCTATATCATTGCTGTTATTGTTGTTGTTGCTGTGCATGTCTGTGTCACTGTTCCTTGATCCCTCTCTTCCCCATCTACCTCCCCCTCTACCTCCCCCATCTACAGTATCTCTCCCCCTCTCTCACACTCCCCCTCTTCCTCTCTCACTCTCTCTCTTTCTTTCAACCCAGCCTGTCAAAGCAGAGCACCCACCTTGAGTCTTGGATCTGCTCGAGGTTTCTGCCTGTTAAAAGTCAGTTTTTCCTCACCACTGTCATCAAGTGCTGCTCATGGGGGAACAGTTTCATCACATGGGAGAATAAAGGGTACGGTGTAGACCTTCTCTGTTTGGAAAGTGCCTTGAGAAAACTTTTGTTGTGATTTGGTGCTATACAAATAAAACTGACTTGGCCTGACATGCTGACGACTATCCCGTCGACATTCCTGCTGCTGTTCAATTCACACATACATTTTTTCCAAAGGAAATTCTGTCAGATAAATCACAAAATACATTTGTCAATCTTTCTCTCCAGATTAGATTCACATGATCGCATATATTTCAAATACTATCCGAGTCACACTTTGAGAAAATGCTATTCTCATTCAAATAGATTATTACAACTATTCTATTGCTAGGTCGTCCCAGTGCAGGCCTTCATCACACGACTGCACAGGAACAAAGCCTCCAACCCTCTCAACAGATTAGACTTCACAACTCAGGCGTCTCACCAGTAAGGAACACAATTAGCGGGAGCCAAACAACACCTCGCTCTGCTCTCCGAGAATAATCCTAAATTATTCAATCTCAACCAGGAAAAACACATGATTTATGTAAATCTGCAGCTGCGTTACATAACACACGGAGCCTCGACTGTCACCTTCCTGCATGACGGAACATCCCAACACCAGCATCAGCACCACATGACCTCATTCACTCCATCATTCGCTACCTGCTCCTTTACCAGCAGCCTCTCACAAAGAGGAGAGACATCATGTCATGTCACAGAGTCTCTCACACTATCGACCAGGATTCAGAATAATGGCATAACAGCAGATATTTGCTTTGGGAATAGTGAAGTGAATGTAGTGAAGATGACAGTGGCTCTACATCCAAACCCACACTGATATGTGTCTGGATTTATTCCCATGTATTCGCCTCAGGTGTCCCAACAACTACTTTATTATTCTGATATTCTTATATGGTTCTGGTACAGACAACATGTCGAAAAATAAAAGATAAAAATACAATATTAATATATAATGTAAATAAAAATGTAGCCCCACCTGGACCACCCCAGTACACCTGTAGTAAACAGGATCACGGGACACTGGATTGGTGCATATACTGTACTCGCCGATACCCAGCAGTGTAAATCTGATATTTAAATTGAATCATGGTGCAACCCCAAAGTTTTATCTTATGAATCCATAATTTGTCGCAGCCACTAAGTTGATCACCTCCACCCTTACGTTGCTGTTGGTGTTTTGTTATGCTGTCCACCTAATCTGAATAGCTCCTGTTCTCCATCCACACATTTCTAGCCTTTAGGATCATGAGCTCATTAATTTAAATACTGAATATATACTGTACCTTCACATTGTCTGGATGGAGACCCCCAGGGTGTTTGTCCATGTACTGACACAGGTCTGTGTGCTGTAAAAGAAAGCATAAGATCAGTGTTAAGAGTAACATGAGAGTTATAGTTAGAGATTAGATCATCAAAACAATGGTGTATCTGTGTCTACACATTTCTGGCCATGCAGTACATTTCCTTCCTGACTTGAAAACATGTGGAGTATGCTGCTGTAGTCATCATGTGAGACATGAGGTGATTTGTTTGAAAGCTGGGCTGATGTTCTCTATCAGAGAGCCACCATCTACTGCCTCATGTGACATGCAGTGTTACACTGGCCTGCCCTTCACCTCTGTGTTTTGTTAGCAGATGGAGGATGGAGGAGACAGTGGCTCTGAAATCACACTGATCTCAAACATCTCCCACTGCTGGTGACCCCAGCAGAGCCTGGTCTACTGAATAATTCAGACTGATGCTCCAACATGGACATGGCTGTCCAGCTCACGCTTTCTCCTCTGCCTCTCGGTGAGACATTTCATTATGTCTTCCCCCTCTCCCTGTCAATCGTCATTAGACTCTGAGAGGAGAGAAATGAATTGATGATTCTGGTTGAAAAGCTCTCTGTATGTAAAACAGCAGAACCAAAGATCAACATGAAACCAACCAGAAGACAGTTTTGGAATATAACATCTCATTCATTTGGAGTAATAATATAATAAATGGAAAAGCAGGTCCTGCCTTCTATCTAAAGGCCTGTATTCCATCCCAATGAAAATGTCCTCATTTAAAATGTCATCTGAATAACCAGGGAGGATTTTAAGTGACCTCTGTGTTTAAAAAAAAAGTCAAACTGATCTCTGTTCTCATTCTCCATCAAACCCGACCCGCTGAGCTCCACTTGCTTCTCACCACATCTTCAAAAGCTGAATCTTTGACCAGCGTTAGCTACAGGGGGCACTGCACTGTTTGCACACTCATTACTGCTGAAGTGATGACTGAACCTGTTCTGGTGGAGAGAACCGGCCTCGCTCTGCATTTTAAGATGGAACACTGACATGAATACCAATGTGACCATCAGTTAGTACGGTTCTCAGTATTGTACCTCAGCTTTATCCATTCCCGTCAGAAAGCTGAGGTGAAAACTTTTCTCTAGTAGTACTATATTTGAAGCTCCACAGTGTTGAGTGGTAAAAATGCCCTGATTAAGTTGTTCTGCCCCAATAATTCAACAGTATTCATTTCACTTTGGACAAGATTTGTAACATATCAGGAGAAAAGCAGAGACTTTTAAATGCAGTTTCCACAACAGCTGCATGTTAAATGTTAAAAGGCTAACTTTTAGAAAATGTGGCTCTTAAACGACTCTTTCATGCTACTGTTCACTTGCTAGAATCCTGTATCAACAGCACCAGGCCATTTTTATCTAATGGAAACAAAAAAAACAGAGTAGAGAGGAGTAGAGCCGGTACCACACAGTGGAAATAGGACTTCAATTTAGTCCATAGCCCAGAGGACAGATCTCCAATCTAATGTTAGTAAAAGTGTTACATAAAAGCATTTAACATGCATACATTTAGATGAACAAGATGTATACACTTTAAATGGAAAAAGAAAATTAAATTTTGTATAAGTTATGTGATGCAGGTTCTTTACATGGAAGTCATTGTAAACAAACGCTGTGATTGGTTCGGTAGACCTCGGTAGAGTATATTTTAGTTGTTATGTGTAAACTGCATCTTCCAGTAGGGAATGTTCCTATTGGTCATTAATGCATCAATGTGTCCACAGTTCCTGACTGGACAGTTGTGAAAACACACTAAAATAGTGACCTTCCAATAAAATGGCTGCCTGGCTTCCTGTTCTGGGCACAGACAGACGAGCCTCTGGTGCTTCTAGCTGCCATCCTATGACACCGAGCAAAGAGTGTAAGAAGGCCCAGCTGCTTCCACAGCCATGCCCAGTAAACTGGAATATGCCAGTCAAAATATCTACAGCTCATGTTTCTGTGGCAGAGTATTAAAAACAGAACCTCAGCCAGCAAGCAGACACTGAGGTCAAATCAATCAAACTGAGGACACACAGAGGAGAGCTGACCTCTGAGCCCTTTAAAACTCTGCTGTCTTTTCTTTTCCAGCAAACACTTAAAACAGACTCAGCCTCATTTCAGAACCATAAAGGGTCCACGTGGGCGATCTCAGTGTGGCGATGTGCAGGCTCACCACATATTCAAAGACCAGAGTCAGGGTTTCCTTGGTGTGGATGATGTCATGGAGGAGCACGATGTTGGCATGCTTCAGGCCCTTCAGAAGAGATGCTGCAGAGAAAGAACAGACAGAGAGTTAATGGGAAGCACACTGAGATAGCAATGGAACCGCTATGATCCATGCCTTCATTAGCCGCATCATTAGAATGCAGCACAGGCTCTCTTTCAGACTCACTACATACATAGAGGGGATTAGACAAGATTAGAACAGAAAACAGGAAGATGCAGGCTGGATTTACTGCTGTACGTTCTCACAGGCATCTGTCAACACAGTTATGATGTCATAGATTTTAAGTAAAGCAGTGAGATCATGAGTTGGGAAGATCAGATGTCTTATTACGTTACTGGAAAAACTTCTCAGTCTTACTGAGGGGGTCTGGTGAGATCAGCACCCCCTGGGACAGATTTGTTAAGACTTCCACGTTCACTTAGACAACAATCAGGGAGCATATAAGATTTCAGTAAAGGCTCACAGAATTTGCAGTTGTTAGTTTTGCTTGTGAAAATTCCAAAACCCTGGTGCACATGAGTTGAGACTTGAGCCCCAGGAGACACCTTGAATACCTGAGTAGTTTATCATCAGGTCTGTGCATTGGAATAGAGTCACCTCACTTATGTACAAACAGAATGAGATCTGAACATTTCCACGTACTGTTTTCATGGGTTTTCCAGACAAGACAACTTGCACCTTGACTTACAACAATTTTATGATGTGTATTGTGCGTATCATTTTTGAACACCCAATCCACAAAAATAGAGAGCTGTGATTGGCTGCTATTAAACATACACATCAACTTGGCATTTAACAGACCTGTATTGAAGTCTCCTCTTACCTGTATCTGCCAAACTAAAGCGTATCACACTGCAGGGAGAAACATACGTCTTCTCATGGACGAGAGGCTCACACTGCTGGCAGGGCATGAGCCTCTCATCCTAGAGCAGTGATACAGAAAGAAATAGTTCCAAACTGTTCACAAAAAGGTCTGTGGATTATCTTAAGTGACAGACAGTGGATGTCTCTCAGGAACACTGGGTAGTTCAATGGTCAGAGATTAGACCTGCGTTTTCCATCATCTAAACACAAGATGTTCTCTAACAGACATGATCTGACAGTCCTTGAGCTACTTAATGCAAAAATCCTTAAGATCTCAGTCCCAGTTCATTAATGGCGATAATGGCAAATGTGTTGTTCCTTGAAATGATGTTTGCATCATCGTCTGGTGGCAACGAACCATCCTTCAACAGCTGTGTGTCAGTTTACAGCCAAAGAAAGTGGACCAGGAGAATCTGTTTAAAGAATGTGTACATGAAGTGGTTGTTATCCTCTACATATAGAATATTATTTAGGTCAGCACAATATAGATATTAAGCATCAACATTGCAATGAACCCATGAGCAATAGTCAAACTTCAGGACAAGCAATGTCTAGTGAGACACATGAATAAACACATCATGTTACAGCTTTTATGTTGCTCGACACAAAATGAAAAGTGATGAGGTTCTCATTTCTATGACTGATCTAGAAGAGAAGTCTGTCTTTTAAACCTGTTGATGTTCCACCACATAGATAAATCATTCATCTTAACACTGTTAGAAATGACAGATTACATACAGACAACACAAACTTACAGTCAAACCAGTCTGTAAAGGTTATTAACAAACATGTTTCCCCAACCATTTCCCCCCCTGTTGTCTCCCTACTGGTCCATACTGGTGTCAGGGTCACATATGTGAAACTGAGAATGGAGGAGGGGCAGAGGGCTGAACCGATTGTGGCAGAAGACAGGAGTACCCAAAATGATTGGTGCATTAGGATGAACTGTATCTTTACACAACACACATGTATCTGGTGAAATTTCATGTGTTTTATATATTTCAAAAGAAAGATATTGCATTATTATGAAGCCTTAACATTGTTATAATAAATGGTTCTGTTGAGTCTTTACTGTGGCCTTATTAAAGTTTTTGGAAAGTCCCATTGAATCATTAAGTAGCTTCTTAGACACTGACTATACGCATGAAGAGATTTTCCCAAAGAAAAATATGTCACACTGTGGGGACACAAAAGGAGGGCAGTGAGACTCTGAGTCATTAAAAAGTGAGGATTTTAGTCCACCTAAATAAAAATATATATTTTCAGTATAATTATAAGTCTTTAGAGGTAAAGGGCAGAATGGGGCTGTATGCCTGAAATCTGAGGAACTATTTCTGAAGCTGGAAGTCTCAAAGCACTACAGAAGGGGACCGGAGAGCACCCTGAATGCTAACATGCTAAACTGATGCACAACTCTAAGACTCAACTAAACAACACAGAATTACACTCGACCATTAAAATTATGGCCT
Organism: Chaunax sp. Z400; assembly: GCA_037577475.1. Taxonomy (NCBI): domain Eukaryota; kingdom Metazoa; phylum Chordata; class Actinopteri; order Lophiiformes; family Chaunacidae; genus Chaunax; species Chaunax sp. Z400. Next base: position 4,993,025 of record CM075190.1, on the reverse strand, counting down.
GTGGGTATATTGAGGCAAAACAGACTTGACTAGTATATATATGAATAGAATAATGTTCACCTGTTTCGTCTCATGCTAGGACCCTGCTAACAGTCTCCAGGAAAATGTGATGTCGCTTTTTTTAATAATAATGTAAATTCAACCAGTCTTCATGCATTCTGCACAACCTTGCAATATTGTCCATATCACCGCAACCTATCCGCACATTTAACCTATCATTGTAGTTTCCGCATAGTTAAGCCAGTGCGAAGCCTGGGAAAGGTGTTTGACTGCAGCCTGAGAGACACGGCATCCATCCGAGCAACCAACCAAGAGCTGGAAGCTTGGCTGGCTGCAGTGGACAAGTCAGGCCTACCCGGCAAGTTTAAGGCCTGGATATACCAACATGGCATCCTCCCACGGATACTTTGGCCCCTCTTGGTCTATGAGGTCCCAATTTCCACAGTCGAGGGCTTTGAGAGGAGGGTCAGTAGGTTCCTGCGGAAGTGGCTGGGACTACCTCGGAGCCTGAGCAGCATCGCCCTGTACGGGCAGAACAACATGCTAAAGCTCCCCATTAGCAGCCTGAATGAAGAATTCAAGGTGACCCGTACCAGGGAGGTGCTGCAATACCGTGAGTCCTCCGACCCAAAGGTCTCTCAAGCTGGCATCGAGGTCAGGACAGGACGGAAGTGGAGGGCATCAGCGGCCGTGGATGTCGCTGAGTCGCGGCTAAGGCACAGGGTGCTGGTGGGCACAGCGACGCGTGGAAGGGCTGGCCTAGGTAGCAGCACAACACCATGCTACGACAAGGCGCAGGGGAAGGAGAGGAGGTCGCTGATCCAGGATGAGGTGCGAGCATCAGTCGAGGAAGAGCGAGCCAGCAGAATGGTTGGAATGCGGCAGCAGGGAGCCTGGACAAGATGGGAGCAAGCGGTGGAGCGCAAAGTCTCATGGGCTGAGCTTTGGAAAGCCGAGCCCCATCGAATAAAGTTCTTAATCCAGGCTGTCTACGATGTTCTACCAAGCCCATCCAACTTGTTCTGCTGGGGAAAGGTGGATTCTCCAGCTTGTCCCCTGTGTCTGAGGAGAGGGACCCTGGAGCATATCCTCAGCTGCTGCCCGAAAGCCCTGGGAGAGGGGCGCTACCGCTGGCGTCATGACCAAGTCCTGAAAGCCATAGCGGACACCATCTGTAGTGGGATTAGCCACTGCAAGCGCCTCCGCCCAGTGAGAAAGACTATCACTTTCGTCAGGCCTGGGGAGAAGCTACCATCAGCTGCCAGGACCACCTCCTCTGGTCTGTTAGCAGCGGCACAAGACTGGGAGCTGAAAGTTGACCTGGGGAAACAACTGAAGTTCCCAGAAACGGCTGCCATAACATCGTTAAGACCAGACTTGGTGCTGATCTCGGAGGCCTCCAAGCAGATCATTCTCTTGGAGCTCACCGTTCCTTGGGAGGATCGAATTGAGGAGGCCCACGAGAGGAAGAGGGCAAAGTACTCTGAGCTGGTGGAGGAGTGTCGAGGCAATGGGTGGCGAGTGAGGTGTGAGCCCATTGAGGTGGGTTGCAGAGGGTTTGCAGGCCAGTCCCTCTGTAGGGCCTACAACATGCTGGGCATTACAGGGGCCAGTAGGCAAAGGGCCGTCAAGTTGGCCACCGAGGCAGCAGAAGCTGCATCACGGTGGCTTTGGATCAGGAGAGGAGAGCCGTGGGTGGGGTAGAGCTAACTGGACACAAGTCGGGGCTTGATCAACCCCGGCTGGGTCGCCTGGGGGAGGGTGTCTGATTGTTGAAAGACCCGAAACACCCAATGACCCCAGGTAACGTCACTGATGATGTGTCCAGGTGCATCATAAGACTATGTATCTTGCAAACTTCCATCTGGAACAACCAGTGACTACCAGGAATAGACTGGTTGACTACCGAGAACAGAGTGGTGACAGCTGGAGAGACAGCGGACAGCTCGGAGAGACGGCAACGGGGCAGTGAGGGTTAGCAGCCCGACCTGCATCTTCTGAGAAGAAGAAACCCACAGCAAGCTACAGATCAACCTACGGAAAAATACCCCCAGGGATTCCCGAGAGGGGGGGAGGATGAGAATCCCAGTCGGACGGACCAAAGGACACTGACACATGGCAATGGTAACACGACAATGAATATGGAATGTATTTGCGGCAAAGTTTGCAAGAACCCGCGTGGCCTGAAGATCCATCAGGCCAAGATGAAGTGCATGCAGACGGTGCAGGCGTCACAGCGCGCAGGGATTGCCCCTGGTGAGACGCAGGAGGAGCCGGGCCCGGAGTCAACCCACAGTGCCCAGAACCTCCAGGTGACGCAAGCATCAGACCCACGCAGAGCATCAGACCATCGCCGGGTAAAGTGGCCCCAAGCCAACAAGGAGAAGGAATGGCTCCAGTTCGATGAAGACGTCGATTCCATCTTGGAAGTAACTGCCAAGGGCGAAGTTGATCGACGCCTCCAGACAATGACAACCATCATCGTCAGCTTAGCAGCTGAGCGATTCGGGCTGGAGGAGAAGAGGGCAGTGAGACTCCCCTACATTATGAATAACAGAGCGAGTAAGATCCACCAGCTCAGGAAGGAGCTGAAGAACTTGAGGCAGCGGTTCAAGGAGGCAAGGGAGGAGGAGAGGGGACCTCTCACAGAGCTGCGCAACATCCTTCGCAAGAAGCTCATGACTTTGAGGAGGGCTGAGTGGCATAGGAGGCGGAGGAAAGAGAGGGCCAGGAAGCGTGCTGCCTTTTTAGCGAACCCATTCGGGTTTACAAAACAGCTGCTTGGGCAGAAGCGCAGTGGCCAGCTCACCTGCTCCAAAGCTGAGATCGACCGCCACCTCAGAGACACCTTCAGGGATGAATCCAGGGAGCAAGATCTGGGCCACTGTAAGACCTTAATTAATCCACCTGCACCAACTGTGGACTTCGACGGGAAGGAGCCCTGCTGGAAGGAGATCCAGGAGGTGATTAAGAAGGCAAGAGCAAGCTCAGCCCCAGGTCCGAGTGGGGTACCTTACAAAGTATATAAGAACTGCCCAAGGTTACTCCACAGGCTCTGGAGGATCTTGAAGGTGATATGGAGGAGGGGCAAGGTAGCTCACCAGTGGAGGTATGCAGAAGGGGTGTGGATTCCAAAGGAGGAAGAGTCGAAGAACATCGATCAGTTCAGAACCATCTCGCTGCTCAGTGTTGAGGGGAAGATATTCTTCAGCATTGTGTCCAGGCGCCTGACAGACTACCTCCTGAGGAATTCCTTCATCGACACCTCAGTCCAGAAAGGAGGGATCCCGAAGGTACCGGGGTGTCTGGAGCACACAGGCGTGGTCACCCAGTTGATCAGGGAAGCCCGGGAGAACAACGGGGACCTGGTAGTGCTGTGGCTCGACCTGGCAAACGCCTATGGTTCCATACCCCACAAGCTGGTTGAAGAGGCACTGAACCGGCACCATATCCCAGGCAAGTTTAGGGACCTCATCTTGGACTATTACAACAGCTTTAGTCTAAGAGTCTCTGCTGGGTCTACAACCTCAGAGTGGCACAAGCTTGAGAAGGGAATTATCACTGGATGTACTATTTCAGTGATCCTTTTTGCGCTGGCCATGAATATGCTGGTGAAGTCTGCTGAAGTTCAGTGCAGAGGGCCCCCCACCAAGTCTGGTGTCAGACAGCCGCCCATCAGGGCCTTTATGGATGACCTGACTGTGACGACTACATCTGTCCCAGGGAGCAGGTGGATCCTGCAGGGCCTCGAGGAGCTGATCACCTGGGCTCGCATGAGCTTCAAGCCGGGGAAGTCTAGATCCCTGGTGCTGAAGAAAGGGAAGGTCATCACCAAGTTCCGTTTCGCACTTGGTAGCACCCAGATACCATCGATCACAGACAAGCCAGTGCGAAGCCTGGGAAAGGTGTTTGACTGCAGCCTGAGAGACACGGCATCCATCCGAGCAACCAACCAAGAGCTGGAAGCTTGGCTGGCTGCAGTGGACAAGTCAGGCCTACCCGGCAAGTTTAAGGCCTGGATATACCAACATGGCATCCTCCCACGGATACTTTGGCCCCTCTTGGTCTATGAGGTCCCAATTTCCACAGTCGAGGGCTTTGAGAGGAGGGTCAGTAGGTTCCTGCGGAAGTGGCTGGGACTACCTCGGAGCCTGAGCAGCATCGCCCTGTACGGGCAGAACAACATGCTAAAGCTCCCCATTAGCAGCCTGAATGAAGAATTCAAGGTGACCCGTACCAGGGAGGTGCTGCAATACCGTGAGTCCTCCGACCCAAAGGTCTCTCAAGCTGGCATCGAGGTCAGGACAGGACGGAAGTGGAGGGCATCAGCGGCCGTGGATGTCGCTGAGTCGCGGCTAAGGCACAGGGTGCTGGTGGGCACAGCGACGCGTGGAAGGGCTGGCCTAGGTAGCAGCACAACACCATGCTACGACAAGGCGCAGGGGAAGGAGAGGAGGTCGCTGATCCAGGATGAGGTGCGAGCATCAGTCGAGGAAGAGCGAGCCAGCAGAATGGTTGGAATGCGGCAGCAGGGAGCCTGGACAAGATGGGAGCAAGCGGTGGAGCGCAAAGTCTCATGGGCTGAGCTTTGGAAAGCCGAGCCCCATCGAATAAAGTTCTTAATCCAGGCTGTCTACGATGTTCTACCAAGCCCATCCAACTTGTTCTGCTGGGGAAAGGTGGATTCTCCAGCTTGTCCCCTGTGTCTGAGGAGAGGGACCCTGGAGCATATCCTCAGCTGCTGCCCGAAAGCCCTGGGAGAGGGGCGCTACCGCTGGCGTCATGACCAAGTCCTGAAAGCCATAGCGGACACCATCTGTAGTGGGATTAGCCACTGCAAGCGCCTCCGCCCAGTGAGAAAGACTATCACTTTCGTCAGGCCTGGGGAGAAGCTACCATCAGCTGCCAGGACCACCTCCTCTGGTCTGTTAGCAGCGGCACAAGACTGGGAGCTGAAAGTTGACCTGGGGAAACAACTGAAGTTCCCAGAAACGGCTGCCATAACATCGTTAAGACCAGACTTGGTGCTGATCTCGGAGGCCTCCAAGCAGATCATTCTCTTGGAGCTCACCGTTCCTTGGGAGGATCGAATTGAGGAGGCCCACGAGAGGAAGAGGGCAAAGTACTCTGAGCTGGTGGAGGAGTGTCGAGGCAATGGGTGGCGAGTGAGGTGTGAGCCCATTGAGGTGGGTTGCAGAGGGTTTGCAGGCCAGTCCCTCTGTAGGGCCTACAACATGCTGGGCATTACAGGGGCCAGTAGGCAAAGGGCCGTCAAGTTGGCCACCGAGGCAGCAGAAGCTGCATCACGGTGGCTTTGGATCAGGAGAGGAGAGCCGTGGGTGGGGTAGAGCTAACTGGACACAAGTCGGGGCTTGATCAACCCCGGCTGGGTCGCCTGGGGGAGGGTGTCTGATTGTTGAAAGACCCGAAACACCCAATGACCCCAGGTAACGTCACTGATGATGTGTCCAGGTGCATCATAAGACTATGTATCTTGCAAACACCAAACACTGAGGTTCCCCACACTGAGCCTGCAACTTCCTGGAGGGACCGCTAAGTTTCAGTCATCAGTTTTTGCTGCTCAGTCACAATATCTGTCTAAATGCTGACTATGTTTAAATACATTTAAATCAATGCTATTTCTGTGAAGGGGAGGGAGGGCTCCCCAATTCCACGTGTCCATGTTTTCTAAATGGATGTGTAGTGAGGGAAGATGAGGAGAGAGGGCCAAATAGCAGAGTTGAAGAGGATAACCATTAACATTTCTGTTACAGCATCATCAAACTGAGTTGTTTAATTCATTCCATATCTTTGTGCAGACAGTGGTAATTAACAGGACTCTGACGGCACTAGACTTGAACTAAACAGAAAAAAAGTAAGTTTGATTATACTTTAGTGACAAAAATCTGCAGCCATCACTGAAGAAATATGCAGACAGATGACTAAAACTCATCAAGGCCTCAGTCAGGTAATACAAGGAAGAGTTTCATTAGGACAGAATGTGAGGGAAGCATCATAAGCACAGCTTTTATGACGAGACCTAAATGAGATTTTCAGACAGTTGCTGATGTGATTCATTTTGCAAACACAAAGTTCTTATTCCAAGGGCACCGGGGAGCTTTGATGGACAAATCCTCAGAGAGCTGTGGAGTGATGGAGCTTCATGAATACATTCATCCTGTATGAGTAGCTAAAGGCTGTTCAAATCAGAGGAGGCAGGACTCCTCTCAGTAAGCAGGAGGTTAGAACTATAGATACCTCAAAGATCCTGTCGCCGTTTGAAGATCCAACCCCCTCCCTCACACCTGTACACCAACCTCATCTCTAGTAATGAACATGAGTGTGTGTAGTCTTAACAAGAACGAAGACACACACATGCATTCATCTCCCCTCTCCTCTGGATGTATTACTTTATTCTGTAATGCTGCTCACATATCAGCGCTGGGAGCTTCCTGCTCAGTGATTGCTGAATTAGTTCAATTTCAAAGTGCCTTTCTGAGTGTGTGTGTGTGTGTGCCTGGATCACAGACAGATCAAACAGATGGAATGATTTTTTCATCTACATTTAAAATCCAGTTGCATGTGTGGAGGTGAGTTTTACAGTAAAGTAAGCAGCTTTCAGTGTTTTGCATTCACAGCTGACCAGAATAAACCAGCCGGGTCATACAGCGTGCTGCTCATTCAGACATAGGGGGCCCCTTTTCAACAAGTGCACAGTCTAAACGGGACATCATCTGGAAGCAAAGTGACGCACAAGACACAAAGGGATCGTATTTGTTTCTTAATTATTCATGGTGTGTTTTGGGCGAAACATGAACTAAACTAATCAGAGTGTCTTCTCCCGTTTCCTTTAAAAGTCACGTGTGCCTGCACCTGGTGTATTGCTATTTAAACAGCGGCACTCGCCTAGCCATGTGACAGGTATGTGGATTGGGTTGTGGACTCTCTACCCTGACGTTCTCCTAATCCTCTGTGAGCAAACATACTAACATTTAACTGACAAAGACAAGGAGGGTGTGCAGAATTCAGTCCAGAGATCATTCTGATTAATATCTGATGGGATGCAGGTGGGTGAAATAATCATCAATGAGGAAAATATTAATGACATTACCTGCAGCGATCCCCCAGGAGCAGAAAAAACAAGTACGTCTGCACAGTCTGTGCCATTTATGCACTTAACAGCAATTATTTCAGTCTCCCAACAGACTGGCAGGCTGGCTGGATGTTATGTAATTGTCCCTGTTTTTCTGCACATCCAATAGGTTTGATGTTAATTAGTCTGTCCAGTGAAATTATTTGAAATAAGGCAGTGCAGCACTTTTGTGCCGTTTTGCACCAGGCATAACATAGAGCCCCAGAACACTTTGCCTTTCTACTGTTGGTCAGTATATATTATATAGCATTATATAAGAGGAACTGCACTGGCAGAAATTTTAATTGTTTAAAAAAATACTTAAAAGGGGGCAGATTTTTTTTTTGCACTGCTTGGTTATTTATTATTTATACCAATTAAATCCTGAATATGTATTAAACACTATGGTTAAAGCAGAGTATTATTACTATGAATAATAGAGAATCTTATTCTTTAAAGGTTTAGTTTGATTTACAATGCATGTTGAGATATAAGTCAACACAAAGAATGCATAAATAAATGCAGACTTTGCGTTGGAACATTATTTGAGCTGTGGCCAATGATGCTTCACAAGCTCATGAGAAATGTCCAGTGTCAGAAATAGAGGAAACATCAGTGGAAACTGATGCAGTCGGGCCTTACTCAAGGACAAAGCCTGCATTTGCATCGAATCAACACTTCACCCATTTGGTGGGTAAATAAAGGTTAGCATTGTAAATTTCTGCAAAACAGGGATGTACTGAAAATGTACATTTGATATGTTGAAAATTAACTTTCTTGACATTAAAATTATCAGTTTAATATTGATCTCTAGCTTGGCAGCCATCTTGCCCAGGCATCACGCCACCACTGACCCCTCCACTTCCTGATAGGAAGCTCATATACATGTAATTTAAACACAACCCAACACCTACTGTACAAATGTTGTTGGGAAACGTGTTAAACTAACAAATCTACGATTTGCAGAGACGTTCTAATAGATGTTCAGCAGTGTCCTGAATGAGACATCACCCGGTTTTCCACAGGGAATCTCTCTTGGCGACGTGATAAATGGGAGCGTGAGGGGGTCCTGGCATCTTTCCAAGTCACACATTTGTCAAGAGAATTTCCCTCCAGTCCGTTAGTTCGTAGTTCACTCATATTTAGTCTGTGCTCCTGAGTTCATTCCACCTCTGAACCTCTTACCTTCTCTTATAGCTGTGAAGGGCGTCCCTTCCTCCTCCTGCAGACGAATCACCTTCAGAGCCACCAGTTTCCCATTCACCCTGACAACAACACACAGGACACAGCAGGGTTATGCCCACGAAAAAAAAATCTATTAAAATCAGTGAAGCTGGAGAACAGCAAGGATAGTTAAGTCATGACATGTAATTTAGCAGCAGTGGAGTGAGACACGGGCACAAGGCCACAGGATTACAGCTGGAATGAGGCTCACCAATCAAAGCTGTTGTAGTACAGAGCGATGCACACTAACAGCATTACTGAGAAAATGAGATTAGGTGGAGTTTCATTCATTTATAGGTGTGAAGAGTTCAGTTTCTAAAATTTAATTAGCAAAGCCAAGACGGAAAACAGCCACCACAAAAAATGGAACATAACTGTTGACATACTATACACAACATTGATTAAAAGAAATTATATTGTATGTGTGTGATTTGCTGCTGTGCAATAAGTGGAAAATATTATTTACATAAAACTAGGCTGTGTAACAGTTATTGTTCCATTTAATTAGAGAACTGCTCCTGTAATTTAAATAATATTCAGCACCTGCATGAGAGGCTCTGCAGCTATCAGGAAGAGTGACTGGATTAGGTCTCGTACAACTTACTTGCTCTTTCCTTTGTAAACTGTAGCGTATGAACCCTCTCCCAGCTTCTCCAGCTTTTCATAGGAATCTGCCTTGCCAAACTTGGGGCTTGTAGGCTGAGGAAGAAAAGAAAGATATGCAACGGTAATATAAAAAGGATGATAACACAGAAGTAACCCAGAAAGAAAACCCTCAAAGGATTTCACCCAAGCCATTACAAGTCTATGAGATATTCAAATCTGGAGGCTCCGCCCACTGCATCATCTAGGACGTGTGATGTCAGTGTGGAGGAGAGAGAATCTCAAAAAGTCCACTTTTCATCTAATCAGCAGAACAATTTCTGTGTAAAGACAGAACAAACTCAGAGGAAATGAGGCCCAATGAAAGGAGGAAACCAGCTCAACTTTATATCTTCAGCTTTCTGGATGCTGATAAAGTCACTGATGATGAGATGATGATATGTAAAAGGTACTTTCACACCTAGTGCACTAAAATGACAGATACCTGTGACCATGTTGAGCAAGGAGCGCCTATCTGTGCACCAGTATTATAGTACAGTATATATTCATTTGACAATGACACATCAATGCACCAATGCACAATGCCACCATCTGGTACTGTTCATTTACTGGAAGCAAATCCCAGGCGCTCATGTGTTTATAGAGGACACACCTAAAGAAGTCATTACACACACACACACACCCTCCACAGAATGTGACGCAGTCTTTGCTACATCTGCGCCATTCCTCACTGCTTGTCCTTCCCTCCACTGGTATCTCACCATCCTCTGCAGCTCTAACAAGCTCAGCATTTCTGAGGGCTTCTCCAAACAAATTAGTCTTCCTCCTGGGACTGAGCAGGAAGTGTAACATTATCTGTGAAACAGCTCAGTTGGACAGCAAGATATTCCCCTGCTAGTGACCAGAGGAGCGTCTCAGAGAGACTGTTGTATGTCTCTCAGTGACGCTGAGACCGGACTACAAACAGATTCCCTTCTCATGCATTTTTCATCCACAAATAAAGACTTTTTTCTGATCTGAACTACAAAAAACACACATTTCACTCATGGTTATAAAAAGATGTTTTCCCTCACGAACAGTCTTTGGCTGTTTGGATTTTATAGAGCACTTTAAACACATTTATTAGCTCCTGCTGATATGATCTGCTGCAGGGGAAGTTTTCTGATTGTGATCAGCAGAAGTGACGATCAGCTCTGACTGAAAATATCTAAAAGATTTTTACATTGGATAAAATCTTTGACTTGTTAGCAGCGCAGCAAATCCAGACATTTTACCAACAGATAACTGAATCCAAAATGAAACCAGTGACTCGAGTCCAAGCCTAATGGTTCAGGTGAGAAAAGCTGTGTGGAACAGCAACTTCCCATTAGAAGCTTCTCATGCCAAATGGAATGAGGGCAGCATTCACACGTCTCTGCCCTTTAAAAGCCTTCACATCCAGTAGAGACCAAAGAGAAGTTCACGACTCCATTTCTAGGGGCTGTGAGTGAAATCTGCGAGTCGGCCTGCTGAGGCTGTACTAAACAGAAGCACCCTGGAGGTGGACATTTACACATTTTCATAATCATAGCTGAAACAATTCATTAGTGTCTCGCAGGGATGCTGGCAGGCAATCAGTCAAGCCTCATATTACAATTATTAAATCATATTTGTGTGCACATTCATTAGGTTTTTCACATTTGGAGCTAAATTAAAAAAGGAACCACGTATGTCTGATTCCTGAAAATTTCATTTGCATCATTGAGAAAATCTGGTTGCTTGTCATCACCCTTCAATTAAAGGTGTGGAGGAATAGACAGTGGGAAGTTCCTATCAGATGGAGAACAGAAAAAGAGACCCGCTACACCTGAAAATATAAATGTTATTGGTGCCTTGGCATTACAACACAACGGCTGACATTGTTAAAAATATGTTAAAAAGCTTTTTGTGGTTGACTTGCCCCACACAATTTCCCATGCACTGTGTCATGGTACTGTGTGTGTGTCATAATCTGGATAAACAGAGCTCTGATAATCCCTAATCTGGTCTCGGTTGTCTTCTATTGTTCCACTGACTCCTGTTTGCTTACAGCAATAAGGTTAAAGGTGAAGTCAAACCCTATTCCACGCCCTAATGCTACAGAGAATGGCACGAGGTGAGGGTTATGCAAAAAACGGAACAAGTTGGAAATGCAAATATATGAGTGTTTCAATCCACTACATTTAAATGAATGGGAATAACCTCACATTCACCTCAAGGCACAAAAAAAGCTACCAAGCTATTGCTTTCTGAAGTATTTTTAGAGGTGGTGCACCAGTGAAAAAAAAGTCCTGTGCATGCGGATGGATGGATGTTCACCTATGGTTACATCATTTGCCACCGTTACATTTTGATGTATGACTCGCCTTGACAGGGAATATCCGGAAATGCACATATCCAATTCATATCCGATTTATTCCACATATGAATGAGGCCTGATTCCAATCTGAGAATATCTGATTCCATGTGCTTCTGTCCTGCTTACATGTTCATGATTCATATCCAATCTGTGCTACATGGGAGGAAAAAATCTGACTTGGGTCACTTGATCCATGTAGTGTAAAGATCGGTGCTACAGTACATGACCAGGGAAATCAGAGGGAAAGGGCTGTGGTTTTCCCTGATGCTCAAATGGTAAAAGACCTACAACATCCAGAATTCACTGGGCCACACCGGACCGACGCTCCAGCTGCTGAGTGACGCAGTAGGTCGGGTGGTGCTGGGTTCTGGCCCGTCCGTTCAGTATGGCAGCTGGCTGGTGAGAATCGTGGTTCAAACCTACACAGTTCATTGAAATTTGTTTTTGAAACATGTCAGCTGGGATAGGCTCCAGCCCCCTGTGACCCTACACAGGATAAGCAGTTACAGAAAACTATACATTCACCAAACTTTACACACATATCAACCATATTATGTCCTTGTGCCTTTTGACACTTTGAATTTTATTCTAATTCTATTTGTTGTTGTTTCTATGGAAACATGTTGTTTTTGGTGACTCTGAAAGGTTGTCATTTTGCCAGTAGCTGATCTATCAAACTCTACATTCTAGCTTTACCAACATTTACACATATATGAAGTATGATAAGTGGTTCTGCCTATTGATATTTAGATTTTGCTACAGATCTTATTTTTTGATTTTTCCATAGAAAGATGATTTTAAGGTGAATCTGAAGGTTTGTCATCTTCTCTGTAGCACATATCCAAAACAACATCCAGGACATGTCACATACTGATGAATCTGTTCTTTTCAGGGGACGTTTCATCTTCAGTTGACTCCTGTTGGAATCGACATCATTATAGACACACTTTAGGCCTCCTTTAGATAGTTAAGGATTAAACAGCTTTGTCTAATTGATGACTCGTCTAGGTGAAACATGTTAAGTTCTGGATCCAGCCTCGGGTGATGCAAGCACCGGCCAATGAGATGCAAGACTTATTTTAGCTAAAAGATACTTTATTATTCTCTTTATACTTTGTAATCAGGATACTTTCTTGTTACTGTGACACCACTCCTACTTCAGGTTTTTTTTTTTTGAATTGCTGATTGCTAATTGTACATGTATATAAATGGAATGTGTGTGACAGACATAAAGAGAAAATGATGTTTGAGGTTTACAGATAAACTACATAATGTAATCAGCTGCTCCAGTATTTAAAGGTGTACTTACAGAACTAGGACTGGAGTGCCGGCGTAGTTTGGGTGACTCCTTGCCGGCGGATGAGCTCTTGGCATTGATGCAGGCATTGTTCTCAGAGTGGACCCTCTTCACTTGGCTGGTGGGCTTCTCAAATGGGTCGAAGCCGCTCTGCGTGCGCTGCACTCTCACCTTCTTGTCTTCAGGGATGGTGTCCAGGGGCTTGATGACCGAGTCTGTTCCCTGGCAGCTGCGTGTGGACATCTTTGTGACACATATCTGTCAAAAAGGAAGAGGGAGACGATGAAGGTGAGTATAAAAGAAAAAAAAATCCATCTGTGATTACCAGGTTTCAGACAAAACCTGGCTCTGCCCCCGGCTTCTATAGAGCCTTGCTACTACCTCTCTTCTAGGACGAGAGCCTTTTTATACCCATCTCTCTTGTCTATGTTCAAAACAGCTTCAGTCTCTAAAGGCGCTGCTCCACACACACACAAACACCATCAGCTGCTACTGTTACTCCACCTTATCGCTGACAAACATCTTCATTTCCATGAAACTGTGCAGACATGCTACAGATCGTCTCCTACACACAGCCATCCCTCCCATTTTCCAACACAAAGCACCTTAATAGCTGCTCCTCCACCATAGGCTGTGTATGTTGGACACAAAAGACGCAGGTGGCATGACATGTTTTGCCACCACTCCCTTCAAATTAAATATTTAGGGCTAGGCTCCCCTGCAGGAAGAACTTCTAATTACTCTGATATACAAGGAGGAGTCATCTTTCATGCAGTACTTTAACACGGCTCAGGTTTCAGTGGACACACCGGAGCGTTTCCCACTATGCAGCGTTCCTCCTGAGTGCGGAAACTTCTTGAAAACAATATTGACAGGTTGGATGGTTTAACACATCACAGTTAGGGTGATGACTTTCTTATTGTGCCATACATACAAATATACCTATCCCATCCCGAGTTTTGAGGTGGTTTCGGGTACAGATGTGAACTTCTTCAACACTGCAGGATAGGGTCTGTTTTTGGGAGGTTTTTTTGGCTAATATTGTGAAAACATAAAAACAACTGGCCAATTAAAATAAAGAATTTGTACGCATGTTCCATCACCAGGCGTTGATTTCATTTTGAATTCAGAATTCCAGATCACTTTTTTTCAACACTGCAAAATAGGTTCGTTGGTTTGTTTGTTTGTTGTTGCTAATATGGTGTCCAATCAAAATAAAAACACCCAGTCATGGACAGCTCCTGATGTTCCACCACTATGTGGAGTTAGATCCAGATCTAGATCAGGATCTGGATCTGGAAGATTACAATACAACCATGTTTTCAAAAAAGTTGGGACGTTGTGTAAAATGTAAATAGAAACAGGAAGTGATGATTTGCACAACACTGAAACCCTGTACTTAATTGAAAATAGCACAAAGACAATGAGAAAATGAAAATGAGAAATTTCATTGTTTTTTGTTAATTATATCCTCATTTTGCATTTGATGCCAGTTGGAACAGGGTCATGTTTACCTCTGTGCTTGCGTACTGTATTTATTTACATTTCACACAGTGTCCCAGCTTTTTTGGAACTGGGTTTGTATATATTTGTAGGGGTCAGTATGTACTGGGTCACAGTACGGTATAACTAGATATAAAATAGATCTGCCATTATGTAAAATCATATTTTTATTGATAACTCATAAACTACTGATGACACTGATGCCCCTCTGATGAACAATGATTATATAATTATGTTTTGATTGATTGATTGTTCCACAACTGTTTATATTTATAAACAGTTGTGTTTAGAGCATATTCATTAATAAATAAAAAATACCTTCAGTATATTGTAGCTTTTGAGGACTTACAATCCTAAATATTTAGAAATGCTCAATGTTTTAATCTTCTGTAAAGATTAGAAATGAAATATATTATTCAGCAGAAAGAGTAACAGAAGAATATGTCTAAGCAGATGAGTGTGTAAAATAGGCCAGGAAATGCACAAGAGAACGATGCAGGAGAATAAGAAGAGTTTTATAATGAGGCAGCCAAGCTGTCATAAAGTCCCACGCATTCCCAGTATGTTCTCACTGACAGCAGTTGTTTACCGGAACAGCAAATACATTTCTAAAAAAAAAAAACACCATCGTTTAGGACCTATCACATAGCAGGGCATCAATTCTTGATGAGTGTCTGAAAGGATGTCTGTTCTCCGGGGTTTATGTTCCAAACATCGGCGGAGTCGGAACGACCGACAGAACGATGACAAGGTCGGAAAACTTCTCCAGAACGGGGAACAGAGTTTTATTTCCACATGAAGATCCACAGATCCTGCATTAGCTGAACCTGGACCAGCTACAAACACGTGATGTAATCAATAACACTGGGCAACTTCATCTGATCTCTGATCACCTGAGCACATTTTATTGATAATACTGCTGTATATTTCTTCTAAATATGATTTCAATGCAGGACTTTTACTTGCAATAGAGTATTTTTATCCTTATGTAAAGGATCTGAATTCTTCCACCAACATGACTGACAGCGATGTGTCTGCAGGAAGTGATCTAAATTAGCCTAATTATGTGTGTTGGGTTTCCTAGAAAGTGCACAAGTATCCTTTATAGTCGTGCTGCTACGTTATCTGCTACACTACACCTCTACAGCTGACCCTGGTGGCTTCATGCTTTCTCCACTATCTTAAAAACAGACCTGTGCTTAAGTTGATGATTGGCACACAGGAGAGCATCTCCCCAGTATACATACTGGTAAAATGAACCATTAAAGACATTCATGGTTGCAAGAGAATCCTAATCACGTTGTTGATTCCTTGACTTCCTTTGTGGTTAAACGTGGCATCAGCATAACATCCAAATAATCGTATGGAGCAGTAAAGATCCTCCATGCTCTGTGAGTCATATGATAGCTGGTCAAGGAACAGTTGAAGATGCCTGAGGAGGAGCTGGGACTAAAAGGTTGAATTTGCATTAGGTGTGGATTCCAGTTGCTGGTTCCATTTTGGATCCAGTCCCAGGTTGGTAGAACACCCAGATTCTTTAAGCTTTGCATTCAGTGAATCTTTTATTGAATCTTACATTCAGTCTCTCTCATACAGTCTGGACACAGCTGTTATAAAGCCTGACTGGCTGAACATGGCTGACCGCCTTAAACTTTCCGAAGCACGGATACATTTCACCATAGTCAATGAAACAACTGTCAAACGTTCTATTTGCAGGAGGTGCTCATGATAAAAGAGGATAAGTCCCTGCTTAAATATTTATCACCCATCCTTCACGTTAAAGGAAGAACTGCACAAAGTGTTCGACATCAGAGGAGTCAGATTCTGTGCCCTGCAGCAGTGCAACAACCATTTTGCCTGAAGGGAACACGAAGTGCAGCATGCAAGCAGAAAAATGTGTATTTTATTTAGTTAAGATTTGCTAAATGATAAATCAGATTTAGTATTAGTATTCCAATTGGTTGTCTTTGGTTCTGCAGCAGCAGCACAGCCGCCCACTGAGGCGCTAACATTCCCTCACAGCACAGGGAAAAATGAGTCAGGACAGGCTTAATGAAAGTGACAGAGCTGTGACTAAATGTGTGGTGAAAGCTCGACACCCTCTCAGCAAAACTAAACCTCCATGGTTTCATACAAGATACTGAGTGGACTAAAAACACCACGTATTTATTTGGAACTAGACTCAGATTCAATCAAATGCTATTCTGTTGTTTTGTTGCTCTCATTTTCCTGACAGGACGAACAACTTAAAAGATGGAGAGACAGATGGATGGATAAATGGCTGGATGGGTGCATCACCTGTATGTTCAGTACTGAATATACACAAGTCTTTAGTTGTTGGTGGAACCAATCTAAAGCCTGAAACATCTGCTGGCTGTCAGTGGTTACATTAAAGTGACAGGAACAGGAGGATGCATCACTTCTGAATCCACTGAGATGAAACATGTGGATCCAAACCTGATGGAGGTGTGAGACAGACATGAGCCAGAAATAAACATTTAATTATTGTATTATGGGCCACATTTTTCAGGACTATTGTGTTAACTGGAACAAACTAATTCTAAAAATGTAATGAATCTATCCATCTATGTATCCACCTATGTATCCATCTATGTATCTATCTATGTATCCATCTATGTATCTATCCATCTATCTATCTATGTATCTATCTATGTATCCATCTATGTATCTATCTATCTATCCATCTATCTATCCATCTATGTATCTATCCATCTATCTATCTATGTATCTATCTATGTATCTATCTATCTATCTATGTATCCATCTATCCATCTATGTATCCATCTATCCATCTATGTATCCATCTATCCATCTATCTATCTATGTATCCATCTATCCATCTATGTATCCATCTATCCATCTATCTATCTATGTATCCATCTATCCATCTATGTATCCATCTATCCATCTATCTATCTATGTATCCATCTATCTATCTATGTATCTATCTATCTATCTATGTATCCATCTATCCATCTATGTATCCATCTATCCATCTATGTATCCATCTATCCATCTATCTATCTATGTATCCATCTATCCATCTATGTATCCATCTATCCATCTATCTATCTATGTATCCATCTATCTATCTATGTATCCATCTATCCATCTATGTATCCATCTATGTATCTATCTATCTATCCATCTATCTATCCATCTATGTATCTATCCATCTATCTATCTATGTATCTATCTATGTATCCATCTATGTATCTATCCATCTATCTATCTATGTATCCATCTATCCATCTATGTATCCATCTATCCATCTATGTATCCATCTATCCATCTATGTATCCATCTATCCATCTATGTATCCATCTATCCATCTATCCATCTATGTATCCATCTATCCATCTATGTATCCATCTATCCATCTATGTATCCATCTATCCATCTATGTATCCATCTATCCATCTATGTATCCATCTATCCATCTATCTATCTATGTATCCATCTATCCATCTATGTATCCATCTATCCATCTATGTATCCATCTATCCATCTATCTATCTATGTATCCATCTATCCATCTATCTATCTATGTATCCATCTATGTATCTATCCATCTATCTATCTATGTATCCATCTATCCATCTATGTATCCATCTATCCATCTATGTATCCATCTATCCATCTATCTATCTATGTATCCATCTATCTATCTATCTATGTATCCATCTATCCAATGAAAAATATAGAACATCTGTTATTTGGTTTCCCAGCTTCACTTAATATTTACTTGCCCCTTTGCCTAGAAGTGACAACACCCCATGTTTTACAAAATTATGCAGGCACCTGAACAAACCATACTGATAGGTGGATATTGAAACGTTACACATAGTTTCAGGTGTATTGTCATTCTAAAGTCATGCACATTAACGTACAGCTTCTGCTCTTCTGCTCTCAGGCTTTTCACCACGTGACCCTGGAGCTGAAAGGATTTTCTTCCATCAGTCAGGACCGTGACTGATGATGGCTGATGAGATCTCACAGTCAGTGTTCCAGTTCATTCCAGAGGTGCTGCCTCTGTTTATTTCAATCCAGGTCTTTCACACTAAACTCTCTATAGAGCTGGCTTTGTGCACTGGGGTACTGTCAGTTGGACCAAACCAAACTATTGCCACAAAGCTGGAGTCACACTACGGTCTATAGTATTCTATAAAGGTAGTAGTAGTAAGGGCCCCACGAGGCCCCCACAGGTCTGATCCATCATGGGCCCATCATATTTCTTCAGACACATTGTGAATCCATCACTGCCTACAATTACTGCAGGTTACATCCTCAGGCAGAGAGTATATTATCTACTAATGATCCTCATCCAGGGCTCTGACTGCTTCAGCTGAATCTACACAGAAACACAATCACACAGACATTAAGAGATGCCTGGTAGCATAAGAAGGCTCCTTCTAAGACCAACCAGCAGGAGGGCATGACATCTTTACATCCATCACCATGGATACTGATAGATGCCATGCATGTTTTGTTGCTTTTTTACTGTTTATCATTGTAAACTGTAAATGTTTGAACATACTCAAAACAGTCAGTATGTGCAAAATAAGACTGTGAAGTCAAATTCACTTTTATAAAGTATACAGGTACGGGACAACTCAAAGTTGGTATGTATTTAGTATGTGAATGAAGGAATAGTATAGAAACAGAACTTTTATATGATTTATTTATTTTTATCCAAATGCCTCCTGGTAGGAGGAGTGAGGACCGACATGTTAGCAGCAGTCTAGATTCATCATTAGAGGGTTTTACTGTCCACTTTCTCCACATTAGCTGGTTTATTATGGTGAAGGTGGGTCCATATCGTGATTGAGGCTAAATCCCTCTGGATCCTGCTCTTTACATCTTTTTTTAAAATCTTTTTTATTTCATCAGTGGTAGACCTCGACAATCCACTTTGACTCCAACACAAAGCTATAGATCCAACTGTTCTACCTAATTTTTCTTTAGTTAGTCTTCCTTATTTCATAACATAGACATAATCACTGATCTCTGCTCCATATAAACTTTAAGCAACGTAATAATGCTGTGTTACTGTCCTACCAGGAGACAGCAATGATCTGTACACAAAACAAATACACAAAACAAATGGAATACTCAGGATCCCTCAACACGGGTTCATTTGATTAAAGAAAGGCAGTTAGAAAGAAGTTATTGAAGCTGTCCCTGTTGCTTGCAATTCATGTTGCATATCTCATCAAAAAATTTAAATTTCTAAATAAAAATAAATCAATCAATAAAATGCTGAAAATTCCCAAAATATGAAAAGGCATCTCTCCAGTACATGGAAGACGTGTACATAAAAACCCAGTCACAGAATGAGCCTCAGTTCAACTTGTAACCATGGAAATGGAAAAAAAACACAGATTGAAAATGGTCCTAAATAGCAAAAGGCACCACTTCAAAATTTGGTTGTTGTGTCTAGAAAGTTTTGTGACAAAAACAGAGAATATTTTTAAAAATCTGCTCAGGAAACGAAACCAAGTCGTATTTGTGCTTCAGCTTCATTCATCAGAAGAAAAAAAGTTTTTACTTTTATTGTAAATAATAGATGAATAAGGAGACAAAACACAAATTTAGTCATTTTGTTTTATGCCAAAAAGTAATACCTTTTCCATGATGGATTAAAAAATCCCCTGGAAGGATTCAAATCACAAACCATGGCTTTTTGGAACTGCAAAACAAATCTCTACATAAATCCATTACAGAGATAATAATCTAAGAATCAGTCGAGCACTTTTCCAGCTGCCTGACCCCAGGGTGTTAACACTGGTTTAATATTTATTATTTATTAGTTAAATTCCACAGCAACATGACACATGACTCTGCAGATCCTCTCAGCCGTACGGAGCGTTTTAGCATCTATTAGCTCATCACATGCTAAACATCCCAAAACCTTGACCGCTAGAGTTGTAATCTCTCTTCAGCCATTTGACTGTTCCTGCATAATAATGTCAACAAGAAGAGGCGAGCACACATCACTAGTGTTAAAGCAAAATACCATGCAATTTATCACAAGATACTGACTCATAACTCCTGGATCATGATACGTATTGTATAGCCAGACTCTGGTATGGATCAGTGTCATTGATCTTATTCAACATTTTCAGTATTAAAACGGGGGGGATTACATCTTCAAATAGACAAGATTATGTTCATATTAATATAACAAATAAGAGTGTAAGCATTTAAAGTGAAGGGCAGAGATGAAGGGAGGGCCGACTGGGCTTACTGGTTTATGGCAGCAGGTGCTTCCACTGCGACATCTGGCTTTCCTCTGTTGCCAGGATGGGAACGCCCCGCCATGACAGGAAAACCCCGCCACGGATGCAATTACACCATGTCGATTCGGGTTGAAGGACAGCCTCCTTAATCACTAATACCCCCCTCCACCACTACTGCCACCCTGATGTACCAACACACTCATGAACACACATGCACACACAGTGATAAACTGCATTGTTTTCCTATCTGTAATTTATTCCATAAGGCTGCTGTGACCCCATTACCCCGCAGGGACCATTTAAGATTTATCTTATCTTAGAGCTGCCATAGAGTAATGGAATAGGTAGGCAGTAACACAGTGGGCAGGCCCAGGCTAATGCAACTATCTCTGGAGGAGTAGTTATTGATGACATTAGTTTGAAGTATGACAAGAACCACAGAGTCCATAAAGGACCAGTCAGCCATAAAGCCTACTTATGTGCTCTGCTAACTCGCGGCTATCAGCCGTGCTAACTTAACCACATTCAGGGCTCACCCACTGTGTGAACCATTACCCTGAGACAAAGCAGAGCTATCGGCTTGCCTGGCTCATCATTCTGTGTTCAAAATGATAGTGAGACAATACACCAGAGGAGGGATGGAAAAAACACCTCATCTGCCTCCCATCCACAGCGCCATGAATGCACAAGCCTTTGTTTAGGCGTTCCTGAATGGAAATTGTGTGAGAGCAAAAACTAAGAATCGCTGCTGACTCCTCAGACACAGCAGTTTGTTTCTGATGCCTTGGTGACGTCCTGCTGACAGAGATTTCAACTCACATGTCAGCATGGTGATGATTCAGTAAGAGTCCTTCTCCGAACACTCGCATGACACTTCATGTAAGAGCAAATAGAAAATGAGGACATCATTTGTTAAGGTGTCTGAACAAGGTTTGGCACGAAAGTATTGTAGCGTCATGTAGCGTTACACAGCTTAACCTGCACTAACTCCATACTGACGTCAATCAGAGTAAAGGCACATTTATGCTTTACATTAACGGACGGAGCCTTCTGCATGTACTCAGAAAGCTTACAGATACGGACGAAATGGAGCAACACCACCGGAAATGGTTGAGGGCACTGCAGCTACAACTCAAGCAAGGTACGACAAATGTGTACGGAAACAACGAAGAAGAAAAAAAGTGAAGTGAGAAAGGGAAAAAAAACTTTCCGTCCTCAAGTGTGGATGTACCGATTGACCTAACAGACCAGCGCCGAGCACATCGTTACCTCTGCTTTGTATTTACTAGATATATCATCACAACCTCCTCCTGCTGTCGCCATATTTGTTGTTGTCGACACATTTGACTCTTCAGTGCTATCTTGTGGATGCATCGATGCCAACGTAAAACACGCAGGGAAGTATATGGGCATCTACGGATCGACCATTTGAAACGGACGTGTCTATTTTTCATACATAAATAGAGTATAACATCGTGGCTCTGTGTATTCAGCTCTCATGTCTTGGTCATCACAACCTAACAGGTGAAGCAGCATCAGGCACTGAGCTAATGGCTCTGATCTACACCTGACAAACGAAGGTTCAGTCATTTTGTAAGAAATTAAACCAGTTTAATCTTGTGAACCGGACCGGCTAAACTGGAAACCTACCCAACCCTAATTCATTTGAAGTTTTTTGCTCAGCCATGTCCTCCAAATTAAAATGGGATACCTGAACAGTGCATGTTCCGACGAGCCAAAGGTGGAAAAGAAAAGGCAGAGCTTGAACTGCTCTCTCAAAAGCTCCTTTTCTTCTTCACACCCTCATTTTTCATGTGGAATACCGTGAATGTCTTTGACGGGACGCTGTCCTAAAGCGTAAACTGCCCCCATTTGAGTGATGATAGCTTCCATACCCCCTTCAGCTGTGGCAATTCAGAACACCTTTCCCCACATATACACAAGAATACTGTATGATTTATTAATCTGTGAGTTTTAATATATGTCTGGAGGTGTCTTGTGAGGAAATTTTGTAATTTCATTTTCTGGCACAGACCAGCATAGTTTCCCATATCCTTGAGTTCTGTTGGCCTCGTGACAAAGCCAATGTGACTTTCCACTGCAACTCACTCTCATTAAGTGCACCAGCAAAATACGATACGTGAAAAAGTTGTGTGTGTGGCTCTTTATAACTTAGAATGTCAGCCTTAAAATATTTTGGATGAGTCTTAATTAATATTAGATAGTGAAATGAAACATCCCATCAGCCAACCGATGCCCCTGACTCTTTAAGTAGCTACATCACCATTATAGAAAACAACACATCCTTGAAATTATAGGTCGATATGATATTTTCAGCTCAATTCAACATCACTGAAACAACAGAGAAAGTGACGTTTATCTACCAGCTATGATATATCAGGGTCAATCTCCACACTGGCAATACAGCATTACAAAAGAATGCACTGAGTAGCTAAGTCTTGTCTTGAATACTCAAAATGGTCAATTACTTTACTCTATTTCTGTAGGATGTTGCATTATTAGAATGTTGCAGAGACAAGCACGCAGTCTTTCAACTACAGTCCTTTAAAAGTCTACTTAATGGCACAATGATTTTCAAGAGGGCCACTAGATGCACTTATGACAAGAGGTCAAATTATCTCTAGATTGCTAATGGAAATCAACTTTACATTTTCAAACAGGTTTGAATTTTTTTTAGATGATTAAATACATTACAATCAATCAACCAGCAGCTCAGGGCATTTGCATTAGCATCAGCATTCATTCATGGTGCTAACGCTTGGGTTCAAAAATGTTAGCAATGGGGGCGGTGTAGATGGCGCAGTGGTTAGAGCACCTGCCCCATGTACCGAGGCTATAGTCCTCTACACGGTCGGCCCTGGTTCGACTCCAACCCGTGGCCGCTTGCCACATATCTTCCCCTGACTCTCTCTCCCACACTTCCTGTCACCTCTTCAGCTGTCCTGTCCAATAAAGGCATAAAAAGCCACACAAAAAACAATTTAAAGTCCTTAAGAATCCCATACAGCCTTCATTCCAAAGATGTTGGAACAAAAACAACAGTGTAAAAACAGAATACAATCATTTGTATATCAACTTTGTTTACTGACTGTTTTCCTGAGCCCATGTGTATACAATATGTTTCATAAAGTGGTGAATCTCTCCATCTTTGTTGGTGAATGAGCCTTTTTAGCCCCTTTCGTACCCAACCATGACACCATCACCTGTTACCAATGAGCCTGTTTACCTGTCAAATGGTCCAAACTGCTGTTTTTGGAGCATTCAACACTTTCCCAGTATTTTGTTATCCTGTCTTTGATTGAAATGTGTTGTTAGCATCAGATTCAGCATTTGAATATATTTACAAAAATGACCGAGGTATAGGAAATTATTTTTCAGTTACCTATAAGTCAGAAAGATTAGTATGTTCTGTTTTATTCGTGATTTACACACCATCCCAAGTAATTTGGTATGAGGGTTGCACAAATATAATAGTACGGAGGCAAAGGTCCTGGGTTTAATACCTGGTGGTGGAGTTTGGATGTTATTTTTCTGTTTGCGTGGGCTGTTAATTGATTCTAATGCCCTTATCCAATTCACACAGTTGAGTCGGTCCCTGCTGCCAAATGGCTGCTCAATGCTCTTACGAAATGTGAAGATATATTTTTGATGTACATACAAAACAGCATATACCATATCTTGTTTTTTCTGCCTTTATTGAATTATATAAGCAACTTCTAATATTGCATATCTCAAAGTCTTTGTTTAAACACTCTCCTGACAATTTAATCATTGAACATCAACAGCATTCCTGCCTTTATCAGCTGCTTACCGTCTGATTGATATTATTTATTGACAATATAAAACATATATCACATATATAAATAGTATGTGCCCAGCCTCACCAACAGGCCTCGTATCTTTGTACAAATTTGTCAAAAGGACAAAAGACAATAAAATCCAAAAGTCCATGTCCATTCTGGTCCTTTATAATGACTTACAAATTGTTACCATGTGTATTTACATCTCCAACTCCAGTGAAGTTTCCTTCTTCAAACTCATGGACCAGTCATTGGCAGCCAGCCTCCTCTCAGAGAGTGATGGAGCTCTCTGAGGTCCAGCAGACTTCTTGAAGGAGGAAATGTTCTGGCCAGTTAGTGACTCAGCCAAGCCTTTTAGCTCCTGATTGGCACAGCCGGCCATTCTCTTTGATTGGGATTCTAAAGAATAGAAAGCGTTGACATATAAATGACTAAATTGGCTGGCTTCCCAGTAGTTATGGCTCCAGCAGAGTGCAGAGTCACTCAGGAGAATGGCTGTGACGTGGCCAGCTCCTTACCTCAGCTTCTACCCCATTTAGTTCTCTCCTTCCCAGCCGTGGTAGCCTCTACCCTCGTTCATCTTCAAAAGCATGGTCATATAAGGCTGTGAAACCGTAGCCAGGAGCATAACAATGAAAATACTCAACCAAACATCTTTTCACTTTGTTGCAATACAAACGTGCTAATGTCAATGCACTCATTCTTTCCTAAAGACAATGGCTGCTCAGGAAACAATACCAGCATTACTGCTTTTCTTTTACAGTAAAGTCAATTTACTGTTAGAAAAACAGCTTTTATCTGTATACTCTAGTGGCTCAGATAGGAGAAAATAAAAACATACACACAAATAGGATTTCATTTCCCATCGGCGATACCATTCATCATTGTAAGAACTGCATTTGTTGATGCTAGCTAGCTATATTAAACATTGCAAGCAACACATGTGACTTTAAAAATCATATCACTTGTATATATTTATATGTGGTTAAAGGTACATTGATATATTATTGTGATTCCATACTACTGGGGGACTCAAAGTAGCAGTTGAGATCCAAAATTTTCGTCCCTACTGTGGGTTAAGCTTAAAAGAAATGTGAGTCTCAGAGCGCAGATGGGGCAGTGGGTACAGGTTTGTTTTTGTTTTGTTGAGGTGAATTTGATAAGAAACAGATTTAGTTTTAAAAAGATGCAAACGAGCTAAGTTGTGGAAAAGTTTCTTCTGTTTTTGGCAAATCAGATTGTTATGTTTAATTATGTTGTAAAAATTGTTTTTTTATTAAAAACACCACTTGTAAATACTGTGCACTGTAAAAGATTTCTATTTTTTCTATCATAAAAGACAAAAAAAAAGTAAACCGCACACTCCATGCACCGAAGCTACAGTCCTCCAAAGGTAGCCACGGGTTTGATTCCCAACCGTGGCCCTTTGCCGCATGTCTTCCCCCTGACTCTCTCTCCCATGTTTCCTGTCGACAAAATCTTCAGCTTTAAAGGGGAAAATGCCCAAAAAAATAACTTAAAAAATGTGGGTTATGAATTTCCACTTATGTAAATAAATATTTTTGAAGTCTCTACTTCTTCGCAATTGGCCTATCTTTCAAACTCCACACAGTCTCTTGGTTGTACATCTGTATTCTCCAAGCCCAACTTGAGATAACCCCAGTGACAGCATCGGGTGGGCTGTTTTTCTCAGAGTAGACAAAGCTCCAGCAGAGGCACAGCTTTACATTATTCATTATACATTAAACATTAAGCAACTGTTTTCATGGGCTGAACAGTACTCCTGACAACAGGTAAACTGACCTCAATATGTAGTTCATGCAATGCTGAAGATCAAAACATGTACAGTACGACATGGTAAACAACAAGAGAGAGTCTGCGGCAGCTCTGTCAAATGCACCATGGAGCCACAGTGAGATTAAAGTAGACGATCATAAGTTATTAAAACTGGTCCTGAGGGAAGTAGAAATGATTGCAATTTCATGCCAATTCATACAGCAGTTAATTTGTGTTTCCTAAAACGGGTGATTAATCAATAAAAACATTAAAGTCATAGTGATGCTACTCTCCAAATTCAGAGAGCTGTTCTCAGAACCATGTCTGCAGAAGATCTCAAGCAATCCATCCAAAAGCTGTTGAGATGTTTCAGTCTGGACAGACCAGCCGTGGCGTCCACAGAGCCACGCGGCAACCACGGCTCGAAATGAAAACATACCAGGATGTAGAGCTGTGGGTGAAAAAAGCCTCCCGTCTTATGTTGAGATTGTTCAGTAGTCGCATGAAATCAGCATAACAATGTAGCACTAACAGGCTGTGGATTTCAAATCTAATTGGGCATTCAGTGCTGACTCATTAGCACAAGAGCCACTTACACAAACACCTTCATTTTGCAGGCACTTGATATGAATCACAGCGTGTACCATTGACTCCACTTTGAGGAAACGTATCTGAATAAAAGTGTTGGTCTGCTAACCTGCAGGTTTTCCACCTCTGTCCTGAACTCTTCTTCTACGAGCCATGAGTATTCCAGTTGGTAATAAACTTCACATGCCTTACAGGGTACACTACACTGAGTAAAACATATAGGTGGTATGAATACTGAGGAAGGTAACCTTTGGTTTCAACTGTTTCCTGTCTGTTAACAGTATCAAAAAGCCAACCTTCATGTGATTGTAGTCTGTAACACATCTACTTGAACTGATTGAGCTTGACAGTCTGACACAGGACCAATCCAAATCTCTTTGACTGGCTCAGAGCTCATATGTGACCTGTGACGAGGTCTCAAGAGTAAACAAGGACCAAGAATTTGCATCTAAATGACTTTGTTTATAACGTAAATAAACAGTAGAGGAGACACTTGTTCCATGTCCTGAAACTGTAGATAGTTGGCTCACAGGGTTCGTTTGACATGAGCATTTTTAAGTACTGCAATGTCTCAACAGAAAGTACTACCGCCAGAGCAAAGACGTTTTTGACTCTTAATGCAGATAACGGTCCTTAAGTTCCTTAAAAGGTTCCTACAGTGAAAACAGGCACATTGTCATTTCAGGGCCAAGGGTCGTATCTTCATGGTCACTAGTCAAAAAGGTCAGAAATCATTGTTCTTTTCACATTCTATAACATTACAATGTTAGAAATACTCCCCAGCTTTAAACCGGAATCGGTCATGTGTGCAAAAGTGTGACACTAAGCAGGGTTGGATCTTCTCTGTCCAGCAACAGCACTTTCAGCACCACAAGCCAATGAATGTTTGTGATTGTCCGTCTCTGGTGGCACCACGTTTGCCTCTATGGTAGCACCAATAGGAGACCTTTTAAGTGCACAATAGGTGTTCTTAAAATGGTGTGACCTCTCAGACAGCCTTCTAATGAGGAAATGTGATGCAGTGCCATTACAGGATTCCCTGCATGCTCGATACATATTTGGTCTCCATGTGCCTCAAAACGGTGAAATAGTTCCAAGTTTTAACATCTGCATCACGTAATGAAACTATAAATCAGGCCTTGGAACCGTTTCACAATATTTTTTTATCGGACGGCCCTTTGTACAAGTTTGTCTGTTGGAAGAACAGCGAACCCTTGATCTTAAGAGATGTCACAGAGTCTATTGAAATATCATCCCACACACATTCTGACTGTGTTTTGGCTATAGTGAAAAAAGTGAAAAATGTGGGCAAATGTTATAAGGCTACAGAAATGACAGCAACTTCAAAACAAGATAATATACCTTTAAGACTTACAGAGTGGTCTAAAGGAAGCAGGCTTTGCTTACACACATTTCTTACATATACAGAAGAAAGCATTAGATTTGAAGCTCTGCCAAAAAGGAGCCGTTGTTGCTTTTAAGCTAAGAGGACACTACTCTAGATGTGGATCTGTACCCTGACAGCACTTATCTGCTCTCAAACACGACACCCTGATTTTCCACTCCTCTAGTTTCAGCCTTCCTTCCTTATTCTCTCTCTCTTTCCTAACAGCCTGGCCTGCTGTCTTCCCAAGGAGCTGCATATGGCCCTGCAGAAAGCCTGGCTATGCGTCCAGGAGACACAGCTACAGATGGTAAACGGCCTGTCCCTATCTTCCTCCTCATCCTCCCCACAGTGGCCACATTCCATCCCTCTGGGCTCGGAGAAGACGAGCGTGTTGCGAATGTGGCTGAAGTGGGACGACATATTGTGGAGTTAGCAGAAAAATGCTGCAGCAGAGAATCCCGTCCATTAGACCAGTAAACATCAGCAGCCTTTCCACTACCACAACGGGAATGCTACCGATTAGCACAGAAAGGATTTCTGGTAGTGCATGTGTGTGTGTGTGTGTGTGTGTGTGTATGTGGCACTAGGAAACATAAGACTTTGTTGTAAAAACTGCAGATGAAGCTCAACAGAAACATTCACTGTCTTTGCCCTTTTCCCACTACTTCCTTTCTTATCCCCAGTTTCTTGTCACATCCTCACCACTGACACGCACTGAGACTCAGGTGTGCCATCCACATTCAAGCTGTCATGCTAGCATGAGAGCTCATCATCAAGAACGGCCCAAACAAAAAAAGCCCACAACACACACACTCTAGTACACACACCATGAACGCATGTATCGTCCACATGTCTCCTATAAATGCACATATGCCGACATGCCTGCACATCTGCACATCACCTCATACAGTATTACGTGTGTGTGTGTGCTGTGTCTGGAGACTATTCAAGCTCAGGCACACACACACACACACACATACACCAATAGAAGCGATGCATTCGAACCAAAAGAAGAAGTGGGTGGTGGTAGGGGGGGCTAATGGCAATGGATGCAGGTCAAAATGAGCACCAATCTCGGTCTCCTTCTTACCTTCCAGGAGGAAACAGCTCACCTGGATGCCTCTGAAGAGTAGACAGAACGCATTCAGGCCAATCTCCCTCCCTGCAAACCAGCTCAAAACATCTCCCTCCCTCCCTCCCTCTCTCTCTCTCTCTCTCTCTCTCTCTTCTGCTCCCTTCACAAGCTGGAAATGATGAGATTGTACTACAGGCAGAGGGGGGGAGTGAAATCGGAGGCGGCGGAAGGTATTAGGAGGTTGCGTTGTTTCTGGCTGACAACTCATTACAGACTGTGAGTTCGTGGCTCAGGATGGACGAAGGGGTGGGGGGTGCACGGCGGATTGGGTGCAGATGGCAGAAAAACAGCCTGCCTGCGAGGACATACTGAAACCCTAGAGGACCCCCACTCAGCTGAGATGGTACAGCCCAGATGAGTTTAAGGAAGCAAACAGTGTGAGCAGCTAGCAGCTGAGGATGCAGCCACAGCATGAATGAATGTGAATCTGAGCGAAGCTAAGAGAAAATGACCTGAGTCAGACTGGGTTAGTTTTGATCTGCCTCACTGGACTGCAGCATCCCTGATGAAATGTGAAACCTGGGTGATGTTCAGCTCAAAGCATTTCTACAACATGCTAAGATAGCATCAACAAACATACAGCCAGATATCTTTACTGAACCTCCTCAGCATCCATACCCTAACTTTGGAATAAAGCCATGTGTTTTTATTCCCATATAGGACAGAATGCAGGAGAAATACCTAGCAGCACCTCTTTACATGCTCTTGACCTGATTACTGTAGGCTGTAGGCTAAAAATATCAAATTAATGTCACATAATGCATTTCACTGTCTCCTTCAACCAAAGATATTTATTGATCGATCAATATGTTTTCTTTTCAGGGTCGATACCGACATTTATCATTATCGATCATGGAGAATTATAATCAATATTTGCTACTGATATTTTCAAATCCCCTACTGTAGCCACGTTTCCTCTACATGGCACCGGCTCTACTCTACTCTCGTATTTTTTGATTTTCCAGTAGGTAAAAGTTGGTACTACTTTTTTGGTATCACCTCAGCTGAGGTTCCAAAAAAGGCGTAGCAGGTACTAATAAAGGTAACATGAAACACCGCAGACCACTGATTGGTCAGAGAGAATGGTGATAGTGTCATCAATATACACAGAATGTTCTGCACAGCACAAACCCACGGCCGCCATTTTTAAACAGCCAAGCTACTGTAGCAGCCGTAACTTTTTGTTATTGTGGCCGCTGTATTGACGAGGTGCAGACGTTCCTGTCTTTGATAGCTGATGAGAGGATCACGGGAGGTGGATAAAAGGTGTGTGTCGCGTCGAAGATGATGTCACGGCAGTTACGTGTGGCGTCGCTATGATGAAAAGGACATCTGGAAAAGAACCTGATACCAAAGATGAGTCCAGTCGAGTAGAGCCGGTACCACGTAGAGAAAACATGGCTTCTGACTGCAGCCACACCTGTAATCACCTCGTTCCCTTGAACAAGCTGTCCCCACCCATCTCCTCACCTGCAGCCCATTTCCTATTTCACCTCTCAGTGTTTATACAGGCCCAGTTTCACACCTCCTCTCCAGCATCTTGTTTGGGCTGACCTGCCTGTTTGACCTTTGTCTAACCTTTGACCTTTGTCTTCTTTATTAAGAATTTAAAGTGAACTGAACTCTATTGCATTGATTGTTTTGATGTCATGCTTCTGGGTTTGATCTACTAGTCATTACAGATATACATTCACAGTAAATTCAAATGTGTGGTACCTTTTATTGAGTATTTCCATTTTCTCTCCATAACTATTGTACCTTATACTCCAACAAATTAATTTGATAACTTCAGTCACTAGTTCCCTTTCATTTTCAGATTATTAATATAAAATATGAATCTACTATTATGAACATTTAGAGTAAAATAATCTAAAGAGGAAAAAAACTGAATATTGGATTTGATAATTGGTCCAACTTTCACAATCATTTGGTTAACATAAATATAGATCAAACAATCAAAACTTTACCATAATATTGTATTGGGTTAATTTTTTCTATCACGTAGTGGTTTCAAAGCAGGTTCCCCTAGGGGTCCTTGAGGGGGTTCTAGAGGCTCTGTAAGTAGAACTATTATTTGTTATTAAATCACTGAACAGCACCTCCCGTCTCTGACTCCTGTCTGCACCTGAGTCCTCTACTTATACCGCCATGAAACCTAACATATTTAGGTACTAAATAACCTATTTTTTTATTAAAAAAATATCATTTAAAACTTGCATTTTGTGTCACTTTGTTGTTTGAAGATCGGACAGGTTTCAGGTTGAGATACACACAAAAGAAACAGGAGAGGGTCCAATACTTTTTTACACCACTTTAAAGGTATTTGCTTGTATCACCATGAACGTCTATATCCATGACAGATGAACTGAAATATCTGGAGGTGTAGTCACTACCTCAACACAACCACACAGTATGTTGAACAGGAACTGTTGGAGGCCAGCAGCAGTGCAGACAGTAGAGTCTTATCAGTCGAATTTATCCTAACAACCACTTGGTGAAGGTGGATCAATGTCTGAATAAATCTGTTCAAGATATAATTAAAAGGCCCTACAGCAATGAGTGGACAGTACCACAGGTAATGCTAACTGTTGAGTAGCACTGGAGCAATGTGTTCGTATGGAGAACACCTCCATAACCTTTCTCCTCAATGCTTCAGCACGAACAGGTCACAAAGAGGAGAAGCTGCCTCCCAAATCATGTTACGCTCTGTCACGCTCCAAAATACAAATCATCCGATGGAGGACACTTCTCCTTTGTTCATTCTCATTTAGTCTCAGTCCCTGCTGCTTTTCCCTGCTTCCTCTGTCTCTGTCATGGATGACCTTGACTGACTGTAGCTTGTTGCTACAGGAACCACACCATGTCTATTGCGCTGCAGTGAGGCGGGAAGGTGTGAAATTCACAATATGATGGCTCAGATTGGCTCTAAACCGGAGTCGATTTCCAGGCAGCAGCAGACAGAAATCAGTTCAAACCATGAAAAGTGCAGAGGAGATTATTTGCATTTAAACAGGATTTTACAATGTAAACACACACACACACACACACACACACACACACACACACACACACACACACACACCTACCCATAACCGGCCACCCCTAGGACAGATATATACAAGTGAAATGTGGTGATCTCTAACTTAAATATTGATAGAAAACCTTATTGGTTATTAGTTAACAGTCACTAATATATTGGGTCCATATGTTGACCTGTTGACATGTTTTACCCTCCTACATCCATCCACAAATTAGTGATGTAACAGACTGTAGCTGTTCCTTCATCCGTATGGACCCCCCCCACCCCCCAACAGTTCTAATAGTTTGACAGAGTACATAAGTACATAAGTAACACAAAATAAGTCTAATAAAGTCTTTGTAGTGTTCTCTTCCAGTGAACTTTAATTATGTAAGATTATGTAATGAAAGCGGATTGAAGAGCTCAAATGAAATTAGGAAAAGAAAACATGCAGGAAGGAACATGTCATCCTTCTGGGTCACTCTCTTAAAATGGAGAAGTGTGTGTGTCTGGTCATGGATGGCCAATTTAGCAAAATGAGTTTGAGGAAAATTTACTTTTAGCAGAAATATGCAATTTTCCACTGTATTCTGCATCATTTCATGTTCTGATTGGTTGGTGTGTGGCTGCAGTCATATTGTGAGAAGTAGTGAGGCGTTCAAACTCTGACAGAATTTTGACACAGCGTGAATTCACAAATCTAACAAGCAATCAAAGACCACTGTTTGGTATTCATGTCTCTCTTTGCAAAGGATCGCTAACTTTAGCACATCTCTCTCTCAAATGAAGCAGTTTTGGCATGAAGGAAGGGTTACTGTAGAAAATGGACAACCTCAATTATGCACTTTTAATAATGAATAAAAATATATCCTATAAAGACAAACATTTGCATCTTCTTGCCATTTGTTCATAAAAATATCACACCAACAGAATCCTGCAGACGACACCATCATTAACTCTTGTATGATGGAGGAGCATTGATGGGGGCTTCCTCAGTTCTTTCATTCTGTGCCACAACTTCCTGCTCAAGTGACTGTACTTTATTTTAAAGTAAAATGAGCTTCAGACTGGCTTTTTGGCCTTCACAGGACATCAACAGACCTCCATCGGCCTTATAGTAGGATTTATTCATCCCAGTCACATGATCACTGAGGCTCTACATCCATGTCTTCAAATAACTGATGAATTTCTCTGGCCTGGATATCCCATCATCATCCTCCTGTCCCATCCACCTGTGGGTCCAAACACGTTCTCTACAGCCAGAGCTTAAAACAACCTCTGTGGGGATACAAAAGGAGACTGAACACTGAATGCTGACTAATACTTATACAGGACAGATGGGGAAACTTTTCTTTTATTGTGGCGATGTAGCCAAAGTCAGTTTTCCTCAATTGGAAGGTGGGGTGATCTTAATATTACATCAGTGATTTGAGCACATATACAATATATATGAAAGGCTTTTTCCTCCATGCTCGAGGACGTTTCGGCCCATTTTCATTTATCAGACCCAATTTTTGATACTATTTAAAATGACTGATGGTGTTCTTTATGAAAACAACGTGTGTCT
The DNA here is from genome assembly GCA_037577475.1 of Chaunax sp. Z400. NCBI lineage: Eukaryota > Metazoa > Chordata > Actinopteri > Lophiiformes > Chaunacidae > Chaunax > Chaunax sp. Z400. Next base: position 4,959,336 of record CM075190.1, on the reverse strand, counting down.
AAGCCCAGTTAGTTTGGATGAGTTGTAAACAGATGGGAGTCCCAAAAAACACCTTATTCCTGCATTACAGAGTGCTTTTGCCTGATGTGTGTTCTCGTCGTCTCTTTTTGGTTCGTCTTGTTGCTTTTGGGATGAACTAGCAAACCTTAAGCCCCAAACTAAACTAAAATGATACATCACATCCAACAGTATGTTGAAGGAGAGGTGATTTTCAAAACCACGACCTTTTCTTAAACCTAACCAAGTCCTTTTGTTATCAGAATATCAGAATCAAAAAAGAAAATAATAAGTTCCCAAAGTCCAACAATAAAAAGTTGTAGGGTGAGGGTAGGTCAGTCGACCCCCACCTCACCATGCCCTGCGACTTCAGCCCTGGTTTCACCTTGCTTGGATGATCAAACATGGTCATTCCCTTGGAACAACAATCTGCTCGCCATTGTGGAGTTACAACCCCACAATTCACCTAAAGATAACACCCGTAATCACACCTTAGGGTCTGTACCCACACAACATTTGCCTTCCCTTAACATATCAAAGAGGACCTGGTTTCACCCCTCCTGACCCCTTGCTGAGTACCAGAGACACACCAGGGTATCAGCCTGCAACTCAGGAGACCATGAGACTGCTTTCTGTTCCAAACCACAGGATCCAAAACCCTGCATGGGTTCAGAAACTGGGAATCAATGAATCAATAAAAATCTGACAATCCAACCAACCTTCTATGCCAAAAGGTTCACCATACCTCCTGCCTCTTCTCTTCTTCCTCTCATCACGGAAGCAAGAGAAGAAATGTGTTCATGACTGTGTAAGCATGATTTCTGGGAAGCTGAACTCTGCAACATGTTCTAATGGATCATTTCTGATGTCCGCTTTATTGTTGTGTGTTTTACTCCTTTTGTAATATGTTTTGTGTTTTGAATTTGATGAGCACATAGTGATGATTTTCTTCCTGTGTCCCTCTGAGTTCATGTTTATTGCATGTGTGCTTTGATGCCTCCTTCTAGTGGAGAGACTCAGATGTCTCGCCTATTGTTTCTATGCCAGCTGGTGATGTGAACGCATATCTTACAGTAGAATAGAACACGCCCTTACTTCCGGCAGCTGTGAGGATTTAAAAGCCACGGCGCGAAGCAACTCGCTCTCTTGCTCCTCTTGCTCCTACCTCCACCTGACATGAACTCTGACTCCTGAACGCGGAGATCCCCGTGACTCCGTGGATAAGCCCGTGCCCTCCTGCCGCAGCAGAAGAGACTTCTTTTCCCTTTTCTTTAAGACTTAGCTCATACAGTTAGATAGCATTCCTTACCTACGATTTCTGCTAATAGTTGAAGTTCTTCACTTCAACTCAGTTATTTGAAGCTCACCTGTGGATCACTCACACCTGAGTAATTCACTAAGCCCTTCTTTGAGCTGCATTACCCCTCAACTCGCTTCAACGCCGTCAAAGCACGGCCAAGCTGAACACGACCGTCAGGTCCGAAGTTCACAAAGCCGCCAGCCAGCGACGACGCGACCCTCCAACATCTGAGATTCGGGACCAGGATCCGGTGGACTTCGAACAGCATCCTCCGCGAGTATCCGGTCGGTGACCCCTCCTGATAACTCGCCAAAGCGTGCTTTCGTCCCTACCCCGGAGACCGGCTGAGAAGTAAGCTAACCCGAACATCTCTGTGTCTTGGAAAGCGTCATAGCTGATCTGGCATTACGATCCACAATTCATCTAATTTAGTCTCCCTTCAAGCTTCCCTTAGACCCCCTTTAGTTTGGTTCACATCACCACGCTATCATCTCGCCTTGTTATAGTTATGTCTTATTTTCTCTCTTTCACTCCGGGATCATTTTGACTATCTTTCTGTTATCCTCCTATGTTGAATTTAGTTTTAGTTTGTTCTGTGTGCTGTGTTAGATTATCTTTGATAATAAAGTAGATTCTTTTAGACCAAGTTTCTGTGTTGATGACTGGAATCATTAGTTCTTGCGATAGAGGACTCGACTTCCTTCATTTGAGACTGATTGAACGCTATTATTTAGTAATTAATTAATCTGGGTTATATTTACAGCTTTCTTAAGGAATCCTTCCGACCTTAGGAATACAGCTTTAGGAAGGTGGTGCTCCTCGAGGTATTCTTTCATAACCCTACCTGATTAATTAATAGCTTTATAATACGATAATTAATATATGATCATTTTGATCATAATTATTATCGTTAACCCCCTTTAACCCTACAAAGTCGACTAAGCTTCACACAGGACACGAACCTGATCTCCTTAGTTTGGACTTTCTTTATACACTAGGTCACTTGACTTCTGCTGACAAGCTTTCCCCATAACTGCTGGTCTTGGAAGGAAGGCTATCACTTTCCATGTATGTGTGAAACCAAATATAGAAATACAGAAAAACAAAATGCACACAGCGTACACCTGGGAAGGTCACGGCCCTCACCAAAGCATGCACTGCATCCTGCAAAACCACGCCCATCCACTCAAATCCTGGAGTCCCATAAACACCATGTCTCACCATCCACACTTCTTGACTTGTAAACACTAAGGCAACAACCACTAATTTGCACAAAAATGATTTTTCTGTTTGGCTAAAGCGTGAATAAAGCTGTGTGAACCATAGTTTACCTTTGATATTTAATATGAATCTAACTGAAGACTGTTAACAGCAGTCTTAAAATTCTTCATGTCAAAGACCCCTAAACTGATACAAATTAGATAACATTTTGCCCCAGGGTCGCCCAGAATTTTACTTTCAGATGTTTTATTGAAACCATGATCAAAATAGTCATTTATTATGTCACTGTGTTACTTATAAATGGAATTATTTGGACTTGAAACTACTTTTGAAAATCACTGGTTTACAGAACCATCTCCTGAAATCTGGCAGTGGATTGAATGCCATGCAGAAAATAAATTTATAAGACATTCCAGGGGTAAATTATTACCCACCTCCACCTGGAATATTCATGCTGTTAATCGTGTGACTAGGATTTATGTCATGATGTAAAACAGTAGATATAGAATATAATGCATGTGTTTCAGAGAAGCTGGATACCATTACAGGAGTTAAAGTCAAACTGGAAATGACAAGAGTGAGATTAGAGAGGTGGGGTCCGCCTCAGGTGGCTGTCAGAATGAGTCCAGTGTGTCCACACTCAGAGCTGGATACTACCTAACACTGCGTGCACGATGTAATTGGCTGCACACCCAGCATGGGCACAAACATACCGAGTTGTGAAACACCTTTGAGCTGATTCCTTACAGAGCTCTGCAGAGCTACAAAGAATACGTAGGAGTGAGTTTCAGCCTGCTGCTGACCTTCACTCCTCCTTGCTGAGTGAAAAAAAAGCTCAACACAACAAACTGGCACCTACCTCTGGGAGAAAAGTGCCAATCGATTGACAAGGACAAAAGCGAATAATGCCGCAGAAGCACCATATCCACTCAACGTTAGCCATGACGGAGAACTGAATGACCTCGAGAGGATGAAGCACCCGCCTCCTGTTCTCAGCGTTCCAGCTGTTTATATAGTATTCTCTGTCTGTGTGTGTTTATGTGTGCATGTGGACAAATGTGCACTGATATTCACACTGGAGCCTGGCCTAATTCCCCTTAGCACATCTGTGTGCTGCCCTTCCCTCCTCCTGTCTGTATCAGAAGTTAGGATCCTGCTGATCCTCTGGCTTCAATCCAGGAGTAAAAGTGAGCCTCCATGTCGCCCCTGCATCACTCTGTCATTGTTATTCTGCTGTGTGCTGCAGAATACCCACCACCTCTGGGCCCTGGAGATCAATATAAGAGCAGACCGAGTCACAGAATAAAACTGCTTATTGGAAAACATTTTCTCTCCTGAGCTCAGTGTTGCAATTAATTTAGAACTGATTCCTACAACAACAGGTCGGCCTGAGGGGATGAGCCCTGAGACAATGACTTCTTCATAGAGGTGGTCAAACAGCTCATCAGTTTGCTGTTTGCTCGCTGTGAGGAATAAACCGCATCTTTGTGCTGCTGACGAGCATCAGAATGCAAATAAGCAGGATGATACAACACAAGCACATGAAACAGACAGAGCTGCTGCAGAATTTAAAGAAGTCCTTTAATCCCTATTCATCACTACGAACACTGCTCCAGGCCCCCAGATTAGAGTTTACATTCTACTGTAGAGAACCTGCACAAAGTGTCTCCACAGCATTTAAAAGTGTGACTTCTAAAGCTGGTTTGACCTTGGCCTGACTCCTCGCTTCTTTGCAGCTCTTAAGACTGAAGTAACAGAGAAGACTTATACAGGGGCACTGATGCTAACAAAACTGTCTCAAACAGCCTTCATGGTGAAAATCAGTCAGGCAAATTGTTGTCTAAAGGCATGTGGACTGTGCTGATATCATGGAAAGAGCTGCTTTGGATGAGACAGGGCTGGTTTGTGTTTAGTGGCTGGTTGTCAGTGCTGTCAATGCTGACACATTGACAGAATTAAAGCTCAGCTTGGCCAGCAGATGGCAATGAGTCTCCTGCAGGTTGGCAAAATGAGCCTTTAGAGACCTTTGCTGATGCATGAAGTTCAAGACAAAAGAGAAAGTATAATTTTGTTTATTTCTCTTCTCTTCTCTTTTCTTCTTCTTCTCCAAGACAATCTGCCAGTGACCACAAATCGTTGAGCGGCATTTAGATGAATAATACAACACAAACCCGGCACAAGGATACAAAGGTGCTGAGAGGAAGACATATGACATAGCTCAGTTCAAAGTCCTTATAACGTTATAATCTACGATGTCCCTCTTCATGAGGCTGAAAATGAAGTGCTAGGAATATTTTAAATCCCCTTCAGAAAGGCAAAAAAAACCTTTTCACTACTTAGTGCATGAATAACCTCGTGACTAACAATTTACCAAGATGGTGTCTCCTCTGGTTTTCAATCACATCTAGTCTGGATAGAGGCCATGCATGCATATCATTCCCAGATCCACCAACATCTGGCTCCAAAAACCCAACCTAGACAATGGTGGTCAACTCAAGGCTTCAAAAAAATAGTCTATAAACCAATGGGTGACGTCAGCAGCTCTGACGACTGTATATTATAGGCTATGCTTTTCACAAAACAGACAATCACTCTCACTTTATGCAGGAATTGATCAGGGCTGCAGTAATGTGAAAATCTGCCAGGTTCCAATTAATCTCAATTCCTTACATAACTGTTTCCATCACTTCCTATGTGTGCATGAGTGCTGCACTAAAAAATGAAGAATGAAGAAGTGAAGATGAAGTTTGCTTCAGTTACACTGAACTTGCAGATTACTGCAGCAGTAATACCAACAGTAATTGCCAACAGTTGCAGAATAAGTCTATATCCTCCATTTACCTAGAAGATTAGATGCATCCATTTCAAATGATGCCCACAGACTTCCACGTGTCTTTAAGGTTGGTATCGATACATCCACAAGAGGGCAGCGAAGGGTCAAAAGTTTCAATGACAACAAATATGGTGACGAGTGGAGGAGGTTGTGACAGCTATAATGCAAAGCCGCAAAAGTAACGATATACTCAGCATCTGTCTGAGGACGGAAACTTTTTTTCACTTCACTTTTTTCTACTTTGTTGTTTCTGAACACATTTGTCGTTCCTTGCTTGAATTGTAGCTACATTGCCTCCAACCATTTCCGGTGGTATTGCTCCGTTTTGTCAGTCACGTCCGTATTGGTAAGATCTCTGAAAACATGCCCAAATACCAGGGATGGGCATATCAAGCAAAAATATTAATCGATAATCTCTCTGCACTAATCGACTACTAATTGATTATTATTTACTACCAACTTCTGGTGGTAGTACTGCATTACTACCAGGCACAGGTAAAAACAAGGGAAAAACATTTTTTTATAAGAAAATGACAGTCGGGTATACTAATTGACTTTTTATTCATTAGTGACTATTCGATTATTCGAAAAAAAAATGCCCATCCCTACCAAGTTCATACGAAACGAACACACAGCATGTATGGAAGGCGTAGAGCATATATGGGCCTTAAAAGACCAAAGGCTGACAGATACACTAACAGTGGTTTCCACATTTCATCCCCTGCCCAATCACCACCACCACAATTGTAGTGTGGCCAAAACTACTGAATTATTCTGGCATTACCTGGAATAATCTAGACAGGAATAATTAAAATAACATTAACAGTAATAACAGGAATTTATAGGAATTGGCAGTAAGTAGTAATAGTAGTGGTAATAGTATCCGGACTAGCACTGGTAGGATTCATGGTAAATTAACAGCGTTAATAGCCCGCACAAATTGAGCAAAAGCAATAATATATGACACAGTACAGTCTTCGGACACACAGCTGTGTATTCAGCACAGTGTGTCTTGATGGTATTAGTGTGACTAACAAGAGTCTCAAGATCTTCTGGTATTTCACAGAGCATTTTTGTACTTTGACCATCAGCATTTGGGAGGGAACTCAGCCAAATACATGTGAGATGACATCACTTCTGATCCGCCCTGATGCACAAACACAGAGAAAAGAGTTCACTGGTTGCTCTTTTGTAATCTAATTTAGAAGCTCTTGGAAAATGAGAAAAGAGATAACTTCAAAAACAAAAACGGCAATCCAGGCATTCCAAATATAAGAGGATGTCTCAAACACAAGTATCCGACATATTTTAACAGTGATGAGTTTTTCTATAATTGTTTTATCACGACAGGAAATTCGGTTATAAAGCATGGTGGTGAGGTCAGCTCATGCATGTAAAGAGCCTTTGTCAGCCTTTTTCTGTCATGCCTTCAAACCAAAACATGGCTTCAAGTGAGACGGATTTATTAAGATGAAGGCCACAGACTCTGGTGCCTTATTCAGAGTTTTTGTACCTCCCAATGGTCACTTACATACACCAACACTACCATTCACCAACATAGCAGGACACTTCTGGAACCACAGAGAGAGAAAGTGATCCATTGTGATTTCATTTGACATCCAGCTGACAAAAGTGTTATTTGGACTGAATGTAGGGTAAATAACTGTGTTTTTATTTAGGTTTTACACACTCTTTTCCCAACTTTTTTTTTTGGAGTGAAAATATCAAGTTGAATAAAAAAAAAACTAAAGATCAACTGTGTGAACAGACAGCTTTCAACCTCATCCACATAATCCATTATAATGTGGCTACAGACCATAATGCTCAACCGATATATGTAAGTGAGGAGCAGTGAAAGCAGAGGTGGCAGGTACCCATACGGAACTGGAAGCACTCAGGTCTCCTGCTGATACTGGTGATTAAATGGTTTGCAGCAGCTGGTGCCTATATTAAAGCATCTAATCACCCTTGAATGATGGAAGCACACGCTCTGTCACCTCATTCAAATCTCATTTAGATCAAAGCAACAAGCATAAACATGGATGATATATGTTGGTGGTCCTGGACGGCTGCACTGCAGAAATGTGACAAACACGCAAAGGAAAAATGTCAAGTCTGAATATTTAAACAGCACTGCAACACATGCTGCCAAGGCTGCACAATGTTAAAGAATGGACCGCTAATCAAGCAGCTAGTTAAATCAAACATGATGCATGTATTTTACTTTGCATACAGGCAAGTGTGACAATGTATGACTGAGAAAAAAAAGCATTATTTAGCATCTAGTGTCACACAGTCAGTTGAAGCTGCTTCTCGTTTCCTGTAGCATTGACTGTTTTTAGTGGAGGCTTATGCGCCCAACTATTTCTTGACTGGAAGTATTTGACAAAGAAGTTACAGCTCCCTACAAAAAAACCCACAAAAGACCCGTGTAAACTTGTAAATTGTCATTTTTATACTTTACGCACATGTAGAAAATGACATATAAACATGTTTGTGAGCTTCATAGTTGCTTGTAGGCAGATATTTGTTACTGACAAAGAGAGCGAGGCAAATTGTTTTTCCAATCTTTGTGCTAAACTATGATAATCTGCTGCTCGCTGTAGCTTCAATTTAATGGAAAGAAGTTTTATCCCTGGTTCTAACAGTGCAATTTGAAATCTTACTGGACACCAGTGACAGATTTATGACAAATAAGTAAGAATTTGAGAATTACTTTAACTACAGTGACAGCAGAGGCAAGACGTAAAGGCTAATAAACATGAATTCATTCATTCATTCATTATCCTGTGTAGGGTCCCGGGCGGGGGGGGGGGGGGTCTGGAGCCTATCACAGCTGACTTTGGGCCACATAGAAAGAAAAACAACCATTCAACCTCTATTACATGTTTTTGGTGGTGGGAGGAAGCTGGAGAACCTGGAGGGAACCCATGCAGACACAGGGAGAACATGCAAACTCCACACAGAAAAGACCTAGGACCTCAGGTGGATTTGAACAGACGACCTTCTTGCTGTTAGGCAAAAGCACTACCCACTGCGCCACTATCCCACCCACTAATAAATACATGTACTATAATGTAATGTGTCTATGGATGCATTATACTAATTGCACAAAAACGTTACCATTAACTGATACACTGGTGTCAAACTGAGGCATATCTCCAGTGAACCTACTGCAAAGCTACCCTTACCCTGTTAAATACTTCTGATGTGCCAAATCAAATCCACATCTGTACATCACGCAGCAGAGCAATAAGACCACAGAACAGTAAGGCGGCCAAATGACAATCTTTTTTTTTCCTGCTGCAGAAAGCCAGCAAAAGCTTCTTTGTTGACAGGCTCGCTTGCTGAATCTGGGTTGGCAACAAAGGATGTCTTTTATCCTCAGTGGCTGCGTTGCTGTCTGCAGGAGGCTGCAACCTTCCCTTATCTAACTTCAGATAACACACTTTGTCATTCAACAGTTTACCACCACCAAAGCCAAAGGATTCAAGGATTCTTCCCTCTCAAGAGGCGAGCTGTTTGAGATGCAGCATCCCTATATAGCAACACAGAACTGTGCTCAATCCCAGGAAATACATTTCAACCTGAACCAATTTCAAATTCTCTTCCCGTCATTGGAATCAGGAAAATTATGGTGTACTGCGTCAGCTGTTTGTCCCAAGAGGTCATTTTAGATGTTTTCACACATCTTTGTCTTCACAATTTTGATCTTCTGGAGCACTAGACTTATGGTCTGTTTGACTGTGGTCTTGGTCAGGCAGGGTTCCATAATATTCTAGGGGTTTTTGTATATTTTTCACGTGTTCTCCCCTGCAACCTCACAGTCCCCGTCAAAAAATGTAACTGACTCAGCTCACATAAAATATTTGTATTCAGGAGCGTGATCGTAAACCCAATGTCTTTCTCAAGGACGGTCAACGATGATGTCAATGTGAATGGCCTTTAACATTCTTTGCCAGTCCATCTCAACCCCACACAAGTCCATCCATCCATCCATCTTCTTCTGCTTATACAGGATTGTGTCGAAGTCAGGTCGGTTGGGTCGGCTGTGGCTCAGGAGGTAGAACGGTCTCTCACAGAACGAAAAGGAATGTGGTTTGATCCCCTGCTCCTGCAGTTTACAAGTTGAAGTGTCTTTGAGCAAGATACTGAACCCCAATTTCAATAGTATCTTAAAAAAAAAAAAAGTCGCAGCAACCTTGACAGGGTATTCCAGACATAATTTTCCAGCTCCTCCTGGGGGGTCCTGAGCTGTTCCCAGGTCAGATCAGACATGTGATGCTTCTGGGCTTACCCTGGGGCCGCCCTGAGTTGGACACACTCAAACAACCTCCAAAGGAAGGTGCCTAACCTACATCCAAAACAAGTAGCCAAACCAGCTCAACTTGCTTTCTCAACACGAAGGAACCGTGGCTGTTCTCTGGATGTCTGAGCTCCTCACCCCATCTCTAATGCTGACCTTTTATCGGACCTTTAATAAATCAAATGATTAATCTATCTATACTCCACTTAGAAGAGGTGCACATGTATAAGGTATGCCCCTCTGCCCCTCTGCGGCTGTCGACAATTACAATATTCATTTACCCTTTCCGGCCCCCTCCTGAGAGCAGTCAGAGCTATACATGGACTTTGAGGGAACACCAGGTGACATGAACTACTGTATTTTCTGGGACACTTGTACCTGAACTATACCTTGCAATTTTTGACTGCACTCTTTGTTTATTTATTGCAAACATAAAGTCGAGGTTCACCAATCAAGGTATACCCCTGTATAACATTTGATGATTATCAGACCATGAACATTTGCTTATTACCGGTTTAATAAAAAAAAGACTAATGGAGAATGAGAATCTCCACTTCACCTGTCTTCACGAACATCATCCCTCTGTCAGATCACAGGATGTGTCCCAATCATGACTTTAATCCCTAACAGAGAAACTTTTCAACAAAGAACGTTCATATGACTAGAGGGACTAAAACGATGGAAATCAATCATTCAACTTCAACTGAAACCTAAAGTATAGAGAAACAGTCACAGACAGAGATGCAGGTTTCTCTGTGGGATCCTTTCTATATTGTCAGATACTTAATAACATTATGAGCCTATAAGTGGCAAGTGGTTCACATTTATGTGCATGACTTCCCCATAGGATTACATTTAATGGCTCAGGTTTAAAACAAATCCAGACGCTTCCATCTAAATGTTGATCTTAAATGCACTATTGGAATAATTTTCCTCATCGCAGCAACATCTGCCTGTCTGTCCGTTCAACGAGCTCCACCTCAAGTTAAACTCTGCTTTACATAAATTACATCTTTTAAGAAATACTGTTCCTTTTTTCCTCCCAATTTCTCTTCAAACATGAGATGTATATCTTTATTATTTCATTTATTTTAAAAAGGGAGACTTTTTAATGAGACTTCCACTTAAAAATATTTTCATGATTACACTATAATAAAGCTTCAACCACAAAATACCTCTGTTTTCTCTCCTTTATGGGTCATTGTAAATACAAGGACAATAGTACTACTACTACTACCACTACCACTACTGCTAATAATGATGATAATAATAATTATTATTATTATTTTCTGAGACGGTTATCATATAATGAAAATCTCATACCGTTATAATAATATAACCTAACTTATATATAAGTCCTGCAGCACCCTTGGTACCACCTGATGTCCCCTTCAAAATAGATTAAGGCCTTACCTCAGTCAGTGTGATCAGGAATGGTCAGTTCTACAATAAAATATATAACTTGCATCATATCTCTTCATAACCTCAAGAGTAGAGCATCCAATTTGTGGCCAAAAGGCCAGAACTGACCCAGTTTATCAACAAAGTGATGGATCAGGCTATCATTAACCCAAAGACTGCAATCCATGATGAAGATACAACATCCCGATGTCGCTCTTCAATTTCTGTCTTGTCATGCTCCCTCAAAGGGCCTCCTCAGTGTAAGGATGGGGGTGAAATGTTGGTAACACAGTTACAAATAGCCAAGCTTTCACTGAAGGTACACAGACTCACACAAAACACCCGGCATGCACACTGTGACCAAACCATGACTCCATCTTCTGAGGGCTGTGGTGAAAACAGCATCAAGATATAGACAAGGAAAGGAAAATATTCTGTTGAAGAGAGCCGGTATTTATTTTACTCCAAAGGCCAGACAGCATTATTTTATTTCTCCTCCATCCTCCCACACATGGGCCATTAATTAAAGGAAATATTTACCTTGACATTTGAGGCTGACAGCAATTCCTTTGGCATGTTAGGAGAAACTACAAATGATGGAGAAGCACAATGAGAGCCTGATTTCTGCCTGCTATGAAGGCTTAAGGATGGTGAGTTCTGTCAGTTTATCTGTTTGGTTTTTAAATCCTTGGACTTTGGTGTGGATCTTTTGTAATAGTGTTGATGGAGAAATGTAGCTCTTCCTTATGAACTTTCAATAATTTAAACGCTATGCTTTTAACTACAGTAATAATTTAGGGTGAGATTTCATAGTCAGGAACAGTATTTGTAGTTCCTTGCCCTGTAATTTATATGTGCACACGTTTCATTTCAGCAGAGCATGAGCGTCTTTTATGCGTTTCGCTGTCCTGATCAATGATTTGGCTCTCCTCTGCTGTTCCTAACGAGGGCGTGGCTTGTCCTAATTCACACTGACAGGTTGAGCGAAGCAACGGAGACAGAGAGACAGTAACCCGAGTAGAGGATGAAGTCGGTACGTTAAATGCAATAAAAAACCTTCCTCAAAAACAAAAGATGGACAAACGTTGAGCCCAAAGTGCAAAGCAGGCCAAAATGTATGCGTTTCTCAAACACGTCACCACGCCACCTGCCACCACCCTACCTGCTGCTACCCAACCTGAACCTGGTACCTGTGGTGAGGATGCTAATAGCTCCTGTGCTGCTGAGGGGAGTGAAGCTAGCCCTGCCCCGAGCACTGACACAGCTGCAGCCACCGATGGCTGTCAGAGAGGAAATACTCCTCCTGGCTCTACAAGACAGGTCTACGTAAGGTTTGGTGTAAAAGTAAATGAAAATGTCCATAATTACACCATACATCTTGAAGTCACAGTTAAAGTCAAGGCAATGGCGACGACACTATATGGGTGATGAAGAGAACTGATGGAATATAATAAATCTATATCTACATATAGATTTTATCTTTATCTATGTCTGGCCAGGAATATGAATGTCCTTCCCCACCTTTCCCTCCTCGTTTCCTTACATCTGCTGTCTCTACCTAACATGCCTGAAGAAGGTTCTTTTTTTAGGTTAGTTAATCATCATGGTTGTGGTAAGAGATGGTTAATAATAGGAAATGTAATGCAAACAGAGAATCGCAAGCTGTCTTGCCAACACTGTGATATGTCCTTGTCAGGAGAAGATAAAGAAAGGACGTTTCAGGAATTTAAACAGACCGATGTTGCCGATTCTTTGATGAGTACAAATCCTCTTTTTCTGTAGAACCATGATGTCAGACACATTTACATTTCCATCACCGAAGGCTGAACAATAAGACAAACTGTCCCTCCAGGTGTAATGGACATTTCACCCTCTAAAAGGCCAGCAGGGTGGCGACTTTTCTAAAATCTGTAAAGATAATAAGGAATCTACATGAGTGCCTGGCTCACCCACTAAACCCACAACATAACCGAGAGGCTGACTCACATTTATATCCTATTCCATTACCGTTCCACTGTCTCATTTCCTGGGATCACCTTCCTCCATCACTTCTTCTGGTGCACAGTTAGGGCCTATTTCCTGCCAGCACACACCAACAACACAGAACCTCGGAGCATATGGGGGAGCGCTACAACCTTCAGCATGATGGATGCCACGTCCCATTTGACACCATCATCGTGGCATGCTTCACAGCAAGACCCACCAGGCCAACTCCATTTGCATTTTAATACCTCAGCAATATTTAATCCATTAGATTTCCTCAAGGGCTGATTAGTAGAGGGTTAATTACAGACTCCAAATGTATAATGCAATGGTATTTCTGCCCCTCTACTAAACACTCAGGGCCACCTGCTGACCATGATGGCTGAGAGAACCCATCTATAAATATAAGTAATGCTAAATCTCCAAGAATTACCTGTTCAGGACCCAGAGGCTGGTGTGAGTGACGGCATTTGAATCCTTGCTAATTTAGGGTGCTAATCCTCGGATGCAGGGGAGGGGAAAGTTATACTGAATTGAGTTACGCTTCAATATGGACATCCAGATGGAAGTGAGAGCTGAGTGATCATATGGAGGGTTAACAGTCTTTGGGTTTGCTTTCAGTGGAGCCATCATCTCCCCAAGATTGGGAGAATTCCTGACCCGAGCTCTTGCAGGCGAACTTGCGCAGATTAGACAGCAGCTGTCACGAATCAGACTGACAGAGCCAAATAAACATGGCTTGTGGTGACAATGTGAACTGTGACAGTCAGTCAGTCAGGATTAGCCTCTCCAGTGGGAGTAATATGGAGGCCAACACATGCACAGCACTCAAAGTTAATGAGTTCACTGAAGCTAAAAGGATATACGCTAAAAACGCGCTCATTGAATAGGACAGCGGATCATCACAAGCCTATTTTTATACTTCCATTCATTGATTCAAGTTCCTAATCTTGACCTCACAGCTATGTCCCTGAACGTAGCTGTAGGCTGTAGAAACACATGGCTGGAGGGTCGGTGATGGATGTGTTGGAGCTCTGATTCACCACTTTTACCCCATCCATGAAGAGCCAGAAAAATTTAATTAGGTCAAACGGAAAAGAGCCTAAAGAAGGAGCCAAGTTCACTAACTATAATCTGAGACAAGTCAATCATGTAGACATTTAGCAAGTCCTTCTTGTCTTTAGGCCTCAGTGGTCTCAGTCCTTTTAAACCTGTAAGGTCATACGAGTACCAAGGGCAGGGTTTACACCTGTGTCAGCTTCAACACTATCACTGAGGGTTAAATGTTCACACGTGACTTGTAATGTGGATTTGTTTCATCCATTTTGGATTTAGCATGCTACATGTTCATCTGAGGTTCGCATCTGCTTTAGCTCTCAAACAGCTATGTCTAGTCTTCTCTTCACAACAGTATAGTTGGCCTACTTGAGGAAGATTCAGATAAGATTAACACTTAAAGGGGAACTCATATAAAGCCTTTACAGTGTCTTCAGAGTTAGCTGTGTGGAGCATTGTTACTTCAGTCAGCAGGTCTGAAGATGATGAAACAAATGGGGGCGTGGATTTAGAGAGACGTGAGCTTACAGACCTCTGTACCCCTCTGCTTATCTCCTCTTGACGCTTGCAGCTCAAGTATAGCTGCAACTAGAATAACACAGCCGAAACTCTGCAGTTGCAGTAATCTCTGGCCTCATGTTGCCCCACATAGGAAGTATTTCCACACAGAGATGTAAAAATGTTCAATTTGGGCAAAGAGCGAGCCGTGGTATTAAGTTTGTCAATCTTGGGCTACTTTAGAAATTCAGACGAAGAGGACTGATGACTATGTATAAAAGACTCATTCTGAAGTGATGAAAACACATCGATTCTTAGTTTCAGGTAATTCTACACTAATGTGAACAGAATCATGAATAATAAATTCCATTTCTCCCAGTCCCTAATACTGGATGTCAAAGATATACAGATTGGGTGCATGGGTCAGAGTGCAGACCATAATATTCCTGATTCACATTTATGTCATGTCTTGTTGCATATCACTCTGTCTCACTCCCCACATTTTCCATCTCTTTAGTCATGTCAAATAAAGACATGCGGTACGTTTATGTTAAAATACGTTTATATTGTCTATGTCCTGACGATCCAATCAATCTATCGGTTTAGTGCAGTTTTGATTTTGGACTGAGATGTGTGGATATACTCCGGATTTATCTTCATTAGGTTTCAACAGTGTTTTACAGCACATGTGGTCTTTATTTCAGAGGAGGGGGCCGAGCTCTGCAGTAAACAAACACTTTAAAAACATTCAAAGGAACACATGACACACAGAAAATGATATATTCATTACACAAGAATCTACTAACTGGACTGATGAAAACGTTTTTAACCCTAACCCCTAACCCTAACCCTGCATTTGTTCAGGAAGTGAACGAGTGAATTGGGTTAAGAGCCTTGCTCAACGGCACGTCAGTGATGGTAATGAGGGAAGAGTACATGCTCCTTTAACACTTTCCTACCCAAATTCATCTTGCTTGTTGTACCAGTCCTGTTGGAATTTGAACCAATGACCAATGAGTCACATCTCTACGTTTTGAGTCACCACTGACTCCAGATCAGGATCTTCATGTCTTACACCTTTACTAAATGTTTTTCTGGGGGGAAATTGCCTGAATATATATTAACATTAACTGTGGTCTTTATGACATTCTCTTTATTTTCTTTGACAAATATATTGTGAAAATGGTGTTAATTACAGCACCATTTATTATTTAATTTTTGCCCCCATGACACTTGCCAGGCTCTATCTAATCTAATGTATGATTGATTTTTTTTTTATTGATGAAATCTATTTATTTGATACCTTTGTCTATTTGTTACAACACTGGTGAAAATACTCACAGCTCTAATGAAGGTTTGTTCAGGTGAAGAGCAAAATGACCACATTAAAATAGTAAATAATGCCTCCAGCTACACAACACTGGCTGATGTAGAATAAAAACCATGCGTCAGTTGAAGCCTGCTTAACACTTGGTGACCGAACACATATAGAAAGAACATACAGTACAACCCACACAGTGATGCTGCCTGCCTGGGTGGCTGCTTCAGATGAGAGCCCCTATACAGCTTAGTGCAACATTACAGCATGTATATGAAGAAGTGAGCAGCTTAGGTTTTCATGCACATTCACTGCTGACAGCAGACATGCACTGAGATTCATTTCAAAGGTGTAAACGTAATGAGGAACATCCAACACCTGGACTGAACTCCATTAGACATTCAACACTGTGCTACATTCAGGTGATTACTACCTGAAAACAAGTGTTAAAGGTTGCTGCTGACAGCTCAGAGCTCCTTCAGTATTATTCTATACAGTAATGCTGCTACAATCAATCAGAGGCTGATTGTCTCCCCATAGGCCCGGATGGAAGAGAGCCAGGTATCAGCCGAGTGCTGTATAGGCTGGCACAGGATCAGCATGCAGCATTGGCAGCAGTATAAGACCGAGCGTGTTTGATGTGAGAGACAATTAACACCTTTCTATTTTTACAGTGTAAAAATATCAAAGACAGGGCAAATCTTTCCTTTCACCACTCTGGCTCTGACTGTGTCAGGACTAATCTCAACCTGACTCAGTGCTGAGGTATTTCATCTCTGCTGCAGCTGAGATTTTTTTAAATGGAAGTGACTAATAGCGTGTAAAGAGTCTTATATTAGGAGCACAGCGTGAACAAACGTGTGAATTCCTCGATGTGATTACTGCCAGACAATCCTGAGAGCACTACTCAAAACACTGTCAGAGTGTGACCTCACACCATCACACTTCCTATGAATATACAAAGGGAGCGAGTGAACAACGAAAAGAAAGAATCTCAAATGAAGAAGACATCAGGTTCACGTTTTTTTTACTGTAATGCGGCTGCAGCTTTGTCTAATCCTCTGCTAGTTGGGAGGCTGACAGTGTTGTGTCTGAGATATGACAGTGGCAGTGTGTCTGACAATAGTGATCTGATGTGTATTGTCTCTGCCATTACAGCCTGTGCAGAGGCTGCCTGTCCTTCAGCAAATACAACGTGTGATATTTCTAGAGCTGGTGGTGACTGAGGATGAAGTTATGTCAAGTCAAGAGCCCTAAGCCTGAGGTAGTCCTTCAGGGTTCAACCAGTACCTGTTCATTTTTTAACAGAAACTATGGAAGACATTTAAACAATCTCTTTTTAATTAATCATCAGGCATAAAAAGTCTCTAAACAGCATTCATTTCATGAGAAGAAAGAAACTCTCCTCTTAAACACTGGATACACATAATCATGACTGCATCTGTTCATGGTTGGATGGTCAGCATCTGTTTCATTAACAGCTTTTCAGGCCCTGTTTACACAGCAACGTTATTGCTGAAAACTACCCCCGTTTACGGACACCAGATCTGCAAAAACTGCTGACAAAGCTGTAGTATGCATGTCAGGGCAGTAGTTGGCGGTGTAACCTTTCAAAAACATCACCACAGAATAAGATCACAGTGGCGGTTCAGTAAATCTTCATTGGAGGAGTGTTAATAAACTCAACAGAGTCTGCAGCACAAACAAAACCAGACAGTCCAACCTTGTTTTTTTGTTGTTGTTCTGGCCATTATGTTCTGTCTGCGTACATGGAAAAGGCTGGAACCTTAATAGGCAACCGCGAAGCAGGGCTATGACATCATCATGTTCAGAGGAGTCGCGTTTTGTTCGTTTACATGCGGACAGTATGGTGGCGTTTTTAGTAGTTTGCATTTTTAAGCCCCAAAAACATGATTGTCATGTAAACAAATGGCCAAAATACAACAAACATTGACCATTTTTGGATGAAACAATTGTCATGTAAACGGGCCCATAAACAATGTAGTAACACGACAGGGAGTTCTAGTTTACGCCCGGTCAAAGTGGGACAAAGCAAAGTGTGACATTATTAGTTGTTGTCACTCCCAGCAGCCTCGTTTTATGCGTCAATTATATTTATGTAGCGCCAAATCAATGTAAAGTAATGTAAATAATACTTTCCTCATTAATGATGTAGTTGTATCAGTTATTTTAATGGAAACTGACACATTAATTCATGCTATGCCGAAACACACCTATAAATTATTAAGGAACAAAATATTGTGCTTTGTGCCTTATTTTGCATGAAGATTGTGAAACCATTGAACAAGAAAAAGTGAGTTGGACAAATCCCACATGCACCAAAGAGTTTACAACATCTGCTTTGTGCTGTTTAAAAATGGCCCAAGAAGTCTACAGCCATGATGGCTGGTCATCAATGGTTTGAGAAAATGCTACCAGCGGCAGCTATTACAATTTTACAGTCTTAGTTCAGCATTTTAGCACGCTAACATTGTATTGTGTCCAAATAGCTGCACAACTAAAGGGTTTAATGTTAATTAGCAAATGTTAGTATGATGAGACGTTGCACTATGACACTGACTGTGGTATATTAAACCTACTAAACATCAGCCATTAGCATGGACTCTTTACCCTGTCAATAAATAAATTCCACTGAGGTATTCTGATATAAGATATTCTTTGTCATTAAAGGCTCAACCCGATTGTGTGTGGAAGCCATTCCTAAACCCTCTGTGTGATCCCTTATCATAATTCCATGTGACCCTTGACCACAGGTCCTTTCAGCAGGATGTGACACAAGCTGAGGTTCTGATAATGCTGATGTAGAGAAGGTCATATAGAGAGGTAACCGTCCACAGCAAGGTGAACTGATCGGAGCCATAATGTGCTCCACGTTCCAGGCTGTGCCGCCTCGCCTCATCTCGCTCTTTCATCGGAGGTCTTTTATCTCTGCTGATTTACAGGGTGATGGATCCTGATGTTTTTTCTCCCCCTCCTCCGTCACCTCTCGTCTTCTCTGGATCAGCACTTTATTGACTTAATGTCAGGGTTTACGTCCACGATCATGCACAACATAAAAGCTGAGGGATCTTCACACGATAAACAGCAGTTGCTTTAATCAGCAGCTGTTTTTAGGGAATGCAATCAATGAATCACACTGACTGGAATTTTTAAAGGTGTCAAAATAAGCTTTGGTAATTGAACTTCAACCAAA
This sequence comes from Chaunax sp. Z400, assembly GCA_037577475.1. Taxonomy (NCBI): domain Eukaryota; kingdom Metazoa; phylum Chordata; class Actinopteri; order Lophiiformes; family Chaunacidae; genus Chaunax; species Chaunax sp. Z400. Next base: position 4,940,209 of record CM075190.1, on the reverse strand, counting down.
AAAAAATCAATTGAAAGAGACTTTGACTTTGTTACTTTGCCCTCCACCCTCCATGCATGTTAATTTTCTATTTGGGAATGTTTCAGCCATTATCCAGGTTTCTGACCTTGTTCTTAGTAGAAGTACCAAAATAAAAAACATACAGGATATAAAGGAGGGAAATCTGCACATGACTGTAAACAGTGTGGTTTATGAAAATAGAGCAGATGGTGATCACATTTCTACATTCATCAGGACTTAATGGTCTGAGAGAGATGTTTGTTAAATGTGATCAAAACTGTCAGTCACCCTGTGCCGTGGTCTCACAGGGGAAAACCCATCAAACACAATGTCGGCCATTTTGTCCACTCTGATTGTTCTTCAGCTTCTACTTTCAGATCAGCTCAGGAACAGAGAACAGAGTGTGAGGTCACGGTTAATACAATCATCTGCTCAGGAATAAGACAAGTGCTTACCGCCCACCGGCACAAGACAGAGAGGAAACCCACGAGGCTGAAAAATCTGATTATACACAAATGTATTATCAGACAATGCATTTACATACAATGTAGTAACCTGGTTAATGTAAAGCCCACATACATGCAGCCGGTCAGTAATCAGATTTCTCCCATATGCTCAATCTTATCCATGACTTACTTATCTTTATTTAATGAGTAAAAACACTGGTGACTATTTTTTCACGTGTACATGTATTCTTTAGAAACCTGGTGATGCGTTCACGGCAAAGAAGGGACATTTTCTGGGAAAAGTCTAGCTGGAAGATGAGATTTCTCCTGGTCCCTGACAGAAACCAGGTCTCGCATAAACAATGTTGAAGCGATTACAGCAGGAAGTTGACGATACTTCAGAGCAATGCAAATGTACTGAATGTTAGGTGACTGGCAGCTGGAGCTGAATTATTTTACAGGGATAGAAACGATTGCAAAATATCTTTTGACTCTGTTAAAAACCAAAAGATGTAGATTTGTTTCCATAAAAAACATTAGTCAACTATGAATCCAAAGAAGCGTTTCAGTGACTGACTGAGAATAAAATTCTGCGTGCGAACGCTAACTAAAGATTCAGGGTGTTCAGCAGTGTATTGAAAGCCTTCCGGGGCAAAGTTGACCTCCTGCTGGGCCAATGCATCAGGAATGTCAGCAAAATCTCTTCTCTAAAAGTTAGTAAGGTGATGCTGACGGAATGAAAAAGGCAGATCTGACCTGTGAGGGCAGAGCAGCATCCAGACCATGGAGAGTCTCACACACTACAGTATTGGAGTATACTAAGGGAACACAGCATAATGTTAGCAGAACAGCAGTAACAAGCGAGAGCAGCTGACCATCACACATTAAACAACTTAATCCGACTCCATGGTGAACAAAATAACTCGTCGTGTCTGTTTCTGCTCTCCACTGCTCACGACATCACCCCCACCAACCCCACCCCTCATTTGTTATTACCAATCATGGAAGAGAATGTGGGAAAACACTGAAATGAAACTTTATACAAACCTGATCAGCTTTTTAAATCAATTCCCTTTGGCGATCAGGTCAATGTGAGATGAATCAACAACTAGTGTGTGGAGGTTTGCCTCCATCAGCAGTGTCAAAGCTTTGTTACAGGTGTCATTCACACCAGTGACTTCTTCTCTGTGGCTGAAGCTTGTTGGTATATACAGATATGTCCTCTGATGGCAACACAGTTCAGTAGTTTTTGCATAATTAGGGAAAATGTTGAAAATGTTTAAGATGTGGGGGGGGGAATGTGGGTCTGCCCCTTTACTAGATCCACAACTAAATGTAATGGGTTCTTTCTCTGCCAATGAGTCATCCTTTCAAAAAGTTTCCTGGAAATCCATCCAGTAGTCTTTTCTAATCCTGCTGACAAACGAACAAACAAGCCAACGGGCATGAGAAGACATGAGCCTCTTGGCAGAGAGAATTACACCAATGGAAACCAGAAAACATCACCAAAGCTGGAGTATATGAAAGGGTTCCTTTACATAATCCAGGAGTCTAAATGGTGATGCATTTTAATACATGAAAAATGAGACGTATATAAAACACTGCTTCCAAACTCCAGTGTAACTTTTCTCTCTGACCAATCAATATTTAGTGAAGCTATACTGGGTATACTGGGTCCAGGAGAGATATGGCCTATTTACTCTGCCCTTGATGGTAACACAGCAACAAATTCAACAAAATCTGATGACAACAGAGCATCATATTATAACTATATAAATACACAAAGGCATTTGTGGTTAAAGAGTCAATAAGTTTAAAACAACAGGAATCAAGCCAAGAAGCTATCATCTGATGCCTTACTCAAAAATGAACTATTCATGCTGTAAATGGGCTGTTAAATTCTATTTGGATGTCTTGGGAATGTTAATTCAAGGAAATAAAACATGAAAAATTAACACACATAACTACATTATCCTGCTCTGGATGCAGTAGGAACATTACAATCTCAAGCTCATATTGTGACAAAAACAGATGAGAAGTATGACAAGGAAGGACTGATTCTTTTCTTTAAAAAAAAAGATTCTACAGAACAGAAGAGTGATTTACAATCCCTGTAACTAATCAAAGTGTTTTGCTTTTAATGGATCATCCAAGGGCTCCCAGTAATTAAGAAACACATTCATTGCATGAATTTTTTATCCTGACACCAAATACGTGGAATTATTCAACTGCAATAGGACTGAGGAAAGATAATGGACTTAGAGTGTGACAAAGACAAAATGGAGAGAGACAAAGAGTCGGGGAAAAGAGCACAAAGGAAAAGGGAACAAAAAGATGACTAATGAGGAAAATGATTACGTCAGGAACAATCAGGACTTCTGTCAATCAAAATCATGAACAGAGCCTGCCTGTTTGGTTAAAGCTGCAGTGGGTAACTTTAATAAAAATAATTTTTTGTCATATCTTCTAAAACTGTTATCATGTCCTCACAGTTGTACATAAGACACGCCTTTTTTTCACACGGAGATCGCACAACAGCACCGCAACGAAGTCTCCTCTCTACAATGCCTTTGTTTGTTTACACTGGATAAGACAGCGGCCGAACAACATCTTAATAAATGTAATAGTGATCACTTTGTTTTAAGTGTTTTACATGAAAATAAACAACCAAAAATGTGGTGTATGTGCATAGTCTCTATCAGCTCTGTCCACCAGGCCTGTGTGTGTAGTGTGATGGCATTCCACGTAAAGGTAGTGGGACGTTTCACATATGTGTCGAGCAGCATTTTTTTTGTATATTTCCTTGTTCTTTGAGTTAGCTGCTAACCGCTACTGGCTGCTTTCTAAGTCTTCCACTTTGGGCCGCACTCCTAATATGTCGTCAAAATGTCACAGGCCCGTCCTGCTGTTCCGCCTCGTGTTCACACAGATGTGCGTTTCGCTGCTGTTACTACCTCCGCTGCTGTCACAGAGATGGAACAAACATACACCCGATTACACCCTCATTGCATTCACACAGAGCGTCGGGGCAGAATAAAAGTGAACAAGTCCCTCCTTGAAAATGCTGTGTGAATGGGGCTACAAATAATGTCTGAAAAAATCTGACTCCTACAGCTCCATCTAGTACTTCTGATGTCATTTTCAAGACTGCACTGAAACTAAACCACCAATCACAGCCAGGAGGAATGTCTGACAAAGTGTCAATCACTAGACACACCTCCTGGCTCAGGGGGTGCAGACAGCGCATTGGTTTAAGCGTGTGTAGAGGCTGCAGTCTCTGTGCAGCGTCCGTGGGTTCGATTCCCACTCGTGGCCATTTGCCGCATGTCTCCCCATTTCCTGTCAACATCTTCATCTGTCCTATAAAATTGAAGGAAAATGTAAAAAAAAAAATTAAAAAAAACTTCCTCCTGGCTCTCAAGGTGGTTTAATCTGCATTTCCACTACATGATGTCAGCAGGACTCTACTCACCTTTTTGGGTTTTCCATTAGGTAAAAAGTAGCTGGTACTACTTTTTTAGTACCACCTCCGTTGCGGTTCTAAAGCCCCTTTTCCACTGCATAGTACCAGCTGGACTCAAAACTGCTCGACTCGCCTTTTTTGTGTTTCCACCAGGTAAAAAGTACCTGGTACTACTTTTTTTAGTACCTGCTCTGTTGTGTTTCCAAGTGAGCCGAGCAGGTACTAAAAGGTCACATGAAACGTTACAGACCACTGATTAGTCAATGCCCGGCACACAGAGTATCCTGCACAGCAGAAATCAATGGCCGACACACTCAAACAGTGAAGCTACTTTAGCGACCGTAACTTTTTGTTATTGCAGCCACTATATTGAGGAGGTGCAGACGTTCCTATCTTAAACAGCTGATGAGAGGATCACCAGAGGTGTGTGTGTTGCAGCATCGCTATGACGACCAGCTACACTGAGGTGGTACTATTGTGTAATGCAAAACGACCTCCGGAAAAGTACCAAAGCTGAGTCGAGTGGAGTAGAGCCGGAACCACGTAGAGGAAACACAACTTTAGATTCAGGCATGCTGGATTCTTACTAATGACATCAGGAGCAGTAGATGGGGCTACAGGAGCCTGAGTTCTCCACAGATTATTCTCATGTACTTCTGTGAGGACATAATGACAGTTTAAGAAAATATGGCAAAAAGTTATATTTATAAGTTACCTACTGCAGCTTTAAGTGAAATGTTATAGAAAATAAAAGAACTCTCTGGAAGCAGATATGCAGAGACCATCTGTGGTCAAAGCTCTCTCTGATTTCAGTTCTGGTTTCCAAGACAGTCACAAATTTATGTCTTTGGTTGGAGATTTTGAGGCAGAATGTTGTTCTAGAATAAAACTCCACGACCACTCAAAGCCTCTTCTGTGGTCATGTGACTGGTGTTTGTCTGTGATAAAGTAACAGACATTGTCTTAGTGGTACAAAACCATTAAGGGAGGTTAGGGGAGATGGAAGTGTGTCCAACAAATCTAATTATGACACCAGAAATGTGTTTGTATGGTATATCTGAACAGCCACATGCCTCTCTTGGCCATAAGAAACCTGTTTATTATACATCATCATTGCCTCTGAATAAATGCTGTAAACCCGAATCTTGACAGCTTTGCAAGTATTTAAGTTTCTGTTTTTATTTTCCTTAAAAAGTCACATTCTTAGCATGCTCTATTTCCCCCCCTGCTCATGTGTGCTACCCCAGGGGAATCCACCCCGACTCCCACAACACCACTGCCTTCAACCATAACAAGGCCCGCCCATATAAATGGCTTGGCCCTTGTGCAGCGAATGCCCTCCACAGATGTGTTTCACTCCTATCCACCAGTCTCTCCTCCCTCCATAAACATGTCTTCACTAACGTTAGCTTTAACGTTGGCCAGGCTTTCTTTCTCCACTTCTGGGAGCAGTATTCTGAGCTGACTGGAAAAATGTGATCATTACATAACATTTGGGTATAAAACCCTTCCTAGTTCCCTCCTTTTCTTCTCCTTTACTTAATTGCATCCTATTTCATGTTCAGGTCACGTTCGGTCTACATCAATATCTTTCTGAAGACATCAGACTGGCTGATACACTTGAGAATAATGACATTATGATTTGTCATGCTATATCGATTTTCAAAAATGCTGTGTCAATTTTTAATTGAGAATTTGAATGCAGAGATTTGCAGCTGTGGGATCATTTGAGTTGTTTTTAAATCCCAGACCAATAAAAGAGTGTTATAATCTTTCTTCAGAGAGAGGATGATAGACACTTTAAATTGGGTTATTATTGCTTATACTAGGATGATTATGATTATTCTAGCCCTCCATGGGTCCTCTCCAGGTTGGACCCCAGAAAGTCTGCCTTATGGGCAACCCTGCTCTTAATGGTGCTAATCAGAAAACCTTCATGTATATGCATTTCAGTCATTTTGATTTCAAGTGACCCTCTCATCAAATGTGATGTCACCATGTCTATTTCCCTGCTTATTTTTTTTATCTGAAGACATCAGGAGAAAAACATCCAGAAACTCTGATGGCTGTGACTGGTGATAATCAGTAGAACAGACACGACTGGTGCTGCGTCTCTGTCTGCCTCTCTCAGACATACAGGAGGTGTGAATGCATCCACATTCACTATCACAGTCTGTGGTTTGAAGCCAGACTCACCACCACTTCACTCGGCCACCATTCACTTACAAACATCATGTTGTCAGACAGGAAGCCGTCGTTTTCCTCCTTAGATTCTTTACATTCTTCTTTAGCAGCAAGGACCATTTATAGCAAGTGGCCCAAGCCAATTCCCATGGCCACTGGTTTCTAGAAATGGTCTGCTTCACCACAACCCCCACCTACAAGAACACAGTCTACATCTTCTTTCCCAGATCATAAAAATAGTTGAGGGAAACTTGTCAGAGAACCTTGTTGCCAAATAGATGAGAGGATTTTTCTGAATACTGAGCATTCTTCTTTCTCTATTACTGCAGCCTCAGCTGTGGTAGGGAACATGAAACTAAAAGATGACCGGGGTGACACCAGATGAGATATGTTACAGAAAACATAAAAAGACCTAACGATACTTCATGTGTCATGTGACATAAAGCTAACATAACATAACTCAAATCGGATACTGCCGCGGTGCACTTACCGGAAACAACAAACACAATATTTGACCGCTAATATCACGTCACTTTCAAGAATATCTGTCGGCTTTTTCACTTGGCTGAAAATGAACGGTTTAATGAGTGGGACACAGCAAAGTGTCCTTCACCGCTGAGAAAACGACAGCCGCCTGTGTCAGCCACACGATCGTCTTCTAACGAACACATCCACTGTTTGTTAAGCTTCTCCATAATCTTCATTATGTAAGAACCTATCAGAGGGTTTACTTTGATACTTTACTTTTTGATAAGTACATAATGTGCCTCTGTTACCCTACAAAATATATAAATTTGATATATATAAACATCAGAGTTTGTTGCTGGTGACTGACATCTAGGCTGCGGATGCACAGCGAGCGTCTCAGAGCCACCAGCATCGTTTGGTCAGTGGAGCAGAGATATGCTAGCTTTACCCTCAGCATTAGATCGTGCTGTCAGATCTGTGTCATCGTAGCCAGCTGGTGGTAAAACATAAACCCATGTCTGCCAGCTATCTGCCTTCTTTAAAGTTTGGTTTCAGTTATTTTATGGCAGCCTCTCTCCGTTTAAGTCTCAGCTCCACAACAAGAAGTTGTAGAATGATTAATTCTTTGTGAATACAGCTATCTGATGAAAATCCCTGCATATTCTAATATTGCAGAAAAGAAAAGATCACAATGTCAATTAATTTTTTTTATATTATGTGCAGCTCTAGCGCCAATGCCTCTATCTTTGAAGCTATAGTGAAGATTTTACCTTATAAAAAGGTGAAAACAACATATTTTCGGATCAGTTTGGGGTCTTAGGACTTCTGGAGGCTTGGATTACATCATATGAGCTGTATGGAATAACATTCTGTGTGTCCTCAGATGTTACTTTATGTTTTAGAATGTTAAATTCACCATCACCAGCTTTTGAGCAGCATGGACAATAACAGCATGCAGTGACGCTCCAGAAATGTTTTGTGGAAAAAGAAACTTTACCCTTAATCTTTATATTGGCATTTTAACTAAACGGTTTGGAGCTAACACTCATGCACTGCTGAATTAACTAGTAATGATAGCGGTTATTCTGTGTGATTGTAAGTCTAGAATGTAAATGTTTTTTTGTCCTGGTTCTCCCTTGAACACATCACTGGATCACAGCACGTCTAATCGATGGAATAATTAAAAACCAACCACAGCAGCAACATGTCTGCCACATCAACACAAAGCATCCTCGTGTCTTATCACTTATTCATGAAGCAGTGCCACCGCCTCCTGCAGACAATGAGGCCTAAAACCTGTGTGGTTGCCTTACAACAACCACACAGGTTTAGGTAACGTTCACGCTGAACCCTGCTGAACACTCGCCGTTACTTTAACTCAAAGAGCGACCAAGCAGAATTTCCCTGACAATACAAACATAACATTCCTGTATCCTCAGCCCTATTGATGGCCTCATCCACCAGCTGCCTACAACAGCAGACTGAGAGAATCAATGTGTTTAAATGTACAGGGCTGCAAAATAACAGCATCACACTGGTCCTCAGAATAAATATCAGCTGCTGGAGGAAGGACTGCTGGAGGTTTTTTTACTTGTAATATACCTTGTCATTAAAACAGAGGATCTTGAAGTATCTAAGGTTGGTCAATACAAACATTTATACTATAATATAAAAAATATAAAATATAAAAAGTGGTAACTGTCCCTTTATTGTCTTTATTGTTGTTTTACACCACTGTATAAAACGTTGCAAACCAAACAGAGAGTCTGGTTTATGATCATATTAAGTTTTGATATGATATTTATCATTAAACACAAAGTATGTAGCTTCTGCTGCTGGGGCCTCTAAATAAAAACTAAAGTCCTAAGTAGTGTGGGATCATGGGATTTGTTGTTTTCATTGTTAAACAACCATCGCTGCTGGAGCCCTGTGTATATTCATACAGAGAGAAGCTGGTGATGTCTCATTTGGTAGGCCAGAGAAGCCATGTGATGATCACTGACCCCGAGGGACGTCTGTGGATAATGCATATATTACCCAACATCTGCTCTGAGTTACCGGAGGATTTACACAAAACAATCACCTGCAATCCAAGACCCTGACCAATGATTTTAGTGAAAATAAACACTGTGGCATTGGCCTGAAACCGGGCTAGTGATGTCACAAGATCCCTAAAATTCACTTGTTGTCATCCTACCTCATCGAAGCTGCTGTCCTCTTTCTTGAACGCTGCAAAGACAAAAAAAGGAGAGAATCAGATGAATATTGACATCTTTATCGAAATAAAATGGTAGAGATGCAGCAGAGAACCTCAAATCGAAAGATTACCAACATATTCTACCCAATCAGAAATGGTTTAAAGGTATAGTTCTAAAAACAAATCAGACCTGAAAATGTATTTTTAATCTGCACAAAGAGAGCTCATTCTATCATATTTTAATTTTGAGAACGTCCAAAATAAGATGCAGTACTTTATAAGTATTTAACCTATTATTAGAATATAATGCATCAATAAAGGCAGTTAAAATATCATTCCTATCCCAAAACATAATGGCATTGCTTGATAGGAAAAAATTTCACTCAAATGTAACCAAAGCAACAAATGGGTATCATGTGAAAAATGCATCACCTGTGCACGTGTGCGATAATAGGCCTATTACAATGTTTGTTGTTTCCTGAACATCGTCTGATACCAGTCATTCCACGGCTGAATGAAGACTTGAGGAATCACAGTCAGCTTTATTCAGGCTATCCCAAACATCTCCAGACCCTGGCATCATTACCAACAGCATGGACCCACAACTGATCGACCCAGATCCAGTAGACCACATGTAACGACCCCCGTCCTGGACCGATACATACGGCTACGACACTTATGCAACAGATTCACAACAGCAACGTCTGCAGCATCAGCAATACCTGGTTTGAATGGTTTTTTTTACATTCATAGTCATAAGGATTAAAGGTGTCTTATCATTGTGGTCTTAAAATGACAATAATATCATTTGTGGAATGAGATATCGTCCAACAATAGTAGTTACTGTGACAGGCCGAGTCACATGACTGATAAAGTCAGGCTTGCATTAACCATGTTTTAATGCACGGACCCAATCACCTGGACAGGCAAAATTAAAAAATTCACGAGGAGGAAAAAATATTTTGATGTTTAGTATCTCTGCTGGAGATCATAACACACCTGTTATAAACAGCTTTCACATTTCATTTAGTCATAATCTGTTACATGTAATGTTTTATTAGACTGTATAGAAGAGACCATCTAATCAAAACTGTAAAAAAAAAAAAATCCTGAGACATAGAAGTATATAAAGAACTATTTAAATGTTTGTTACTACATCCACACTGACAGTCCCCTGTGTTACTGCAGGGGAAGACAGTAATTCATCTGACATCTATATTAGTCATTTATGATTTCCTTTCTGCAGCTTTGACCTCTGAATAACTCTCACAGCTCAATGAAGAGCATTATTTCAGAGGCAAACAATGATTTTTCACTTATTAACTCCTCATAATGATTATGTCGTCTAATGAGAGAGGCAGTACAGGTGGTTAAAAGACTGCTCTGGGGGCTGCCTCATGCTAAAATGACTCTTCTATGTCAGAGTGTTTGGAAGCAGGCCAGCCGCTGAGCCGTTAAACTGCTCCCTCTCCTCAGAGGGTCAGCACACACTTTCCCAAAACACTTCCCAGACACTCCAGACAGGATCACCACAGCCACAAAGCCACGCCCAGTCCAACGGATTAGGCTGCAGGTATAGACCTCTGCACTGGCTGACATGTGAGATTTACTGCTCACTGGACAAGGAAGACGTTTGATATCATCAGGTTCAAATTTTATGATTTAAATCATCTTTATTTATTTACATTCAAAAATGTTTCCAGTGTATTCAAAATGCTGTAGTTTGTAATATTAACTATTTTTCTATTTTTTAACTGTGTATCACTGGATATGATGTGACTTCAATAATCTTAAATCATACTGATCAATATTGTGATTACCTCTGCCAACGAGGTTTGTTTTCACATGTGTGTCTGTTTGTTGCTTGGTTTGTCAGCAGGACTGCTTGAAGTTATAAACCAAATTTCACAAACTTAATGGAGGGGTTGGGCTTAGGCCAGGGACAAATCCGTTACATTTTGGTGAAGATCCACTAATCCACTAGGCTGCGGTGGAACTTAGCTCCATTACAGAGCTGTTGAGAAAAAGAAGGTGTGCCACGGGGAGACTGAAAACAGCCACAAGTTGTTTAGAAAGCTGTAGAGAAAATACTGAGCAGCTCTCTTCTGACCGCCAACAATCACTCTTTATCTTACTATAAAGTTCTAAATCCATCTTAAGTTATGAATCTAACAGCAGAAGGATAGACATGCATCAGGGGTTAAAAAATGGAGGAAGTTGCATCATCGTAATCCAGAGTAGATCAAATGTTTGACTGAACCACTCGTTTTCTCCAGTTCTCTGTGATTCATGACTTATTTCTATATCAGAATGCCAGTTGTGCTTTTAAGGACTTAGTCGGTTCAATGACATGATATCAGGAGCACCAACCAGAAATCAAGGTATTCATCATTTCAACTGGTGTCGTCTAAGAGCAGTAATACACAGAAAAAGATCCCTCATTTGTGCTGTGGTAGGAGCCATCAGTATATAATGTGTATATGTGAAAACATTCAGATTTTAGTTCTTGTTCACTGCAAATATCCATTATAATATAATTCTATCATATTATATTCATTACAATAAATCCATTTCCTGACTGCAAACTGAAAAGTCTAGAATCCCCTTCAGAATAAACGATGAGACGAAGCTGAAACCTAATTTCTTCTTCTTCAGCTTTTCACGCTGCATCTCACACCTTTTGGTCACAGTTGCGAGGAAGACATTAAGAATTCAGGCTTGTCTCTGATAAAGGGACAGTGTTTCCATCGGTAAATTAACTTTACCAAATGTTTTATCTGCAGAATAAAGACAAAACTCAATCTCCATTAGAACATTATATTTATAGCTGCCACAACATTAGATGGATTTATTAATCCTGGTCCTCCTGAGTGTAAAACCTGGTAGATTCTATGCATAATAATTCAAGTAACACATGTCTTGAAAACAACTGTCAGGTCGTTTTTGGAATCATCTCTGAGTGATTTCTAGTTTTTAATGTTTTGCATTTGAATTTGTAGAACTAAATTTGAATATATTAGAATTAGTCATAAGTATTGATTGTTTCTATTGATAATGATTGCTGAGACGTTGTTGCATGCTGTACAGTATTGCTTGGTGTAATACCCCAACCTGTACTCTATAAAGTCTGACTGAAGGACATAGTAGACAAAACCAAAGCCGACATCCCTGCACTTTCCCTTTAAGAGTGGCTTATTTTATTTTTTTGGTTTATGTGTGACGTCTGATCAAGGGGAACTTTTTTTTTTTGTGCTGGCATGTGACTTTTATTTAACCAAACTAGATTTCTCCTCAGGTTAGCTTCGATGTAGTTTAACTTCTTCCAGTGTGATGTAATCGCTACAGGAGGAGCTTGATGTCATCATAAAGTTGAAGTGAAGCTAAATCACAAAGTATTTGTTTTTGTTTTCTTTTTCTATTTTTAGAAATGAGACAAAAATAAATGACATCATTACATGTCTGACATGATTCCCTCAGACGTGGAAGCTGGAGTAGAGAACATGCCGGCTTAGTGGACATCGCACATCACACCTTGACGCTGCAGCCACACTGACCTAATTGTCACTCTGCATCAGGTGCACTTACAGGTTAATTGCCCTGCTCAAGGGCACCTCAGTGGCAGTTATGCTCTGTTAATTTACTTCACTGCTTAGATTTAGCGTGCAGGTCTAGCTATCTTTTGCAAGAAAACAATAATTTCATGTTTTGAGGGGAAGATCATGAAAAAATTATTAGATTTCTACCATTAATAATCTTTTTAGCATAATTCAAAGTACATTGTGTCTTTAAACAGTTATTTCATTTCGGTGTGAGGGCCCCACATGTCACTGACTGATGATTTCACAGGAGGTTTGTTTAATATTTCATATACTTTTAATAAAAACATAATAAAGGAGGGTTTGATATGACATTATTCCATATAATCCATCTGATGCTGTCGTAATGATCTTGAAAGCACCACCCTCACCTGACATGACGAACTGACAGCTCTCTATTGATTCATGACAACAAACCTGAGCTCACACCTCATAACAGGTTCAGAAACCTGCGTCGGCCCATTAACCACGTTTGAGGCTATTAGAATGAAAACCTCCACCATGCATCACGTTGCAGAGAACCAATGGTTTGACACGTGATGCAGCCCTGCCCACCGGGATCGGTTGGATCAACACTGTTACCAGGACATAAACAATACAAGCTGGCTCTTGAATGTGCTTTGGTAAAGCAGAGCGAGGCCCTGACTGATGTGCACGTGTGTTGATTTAGATGGGAGGAAAGATGACCAATTGGGGATGAGTGTCAGCACAGCAGAAAAGTCAATGCCAATCTTTCTTCTGTGGAAACATCGACCCAAAGTCACTTCTGCTCATTTCTCATCTTTCCTTATAAGCTGCTGCATCCAGCTATTTATTCTCCACACACAAAGGCCACTGAACCCTGAGACGCTGCCAAAGCACACAGTGTGTGTGTGTGTGTGAGAGAGAGAGAGAGAGAGAGAGAGAGAGAGAGAGAGAGAGAGAGAGAGAGAGAGAGAGAGTGTGAGCATGAGAGAAAAGAATAGAGAGAGGAAGATGAGATCTGATGGGTGCACCTTGACAAATAGCGATGTGATGTGATGTGATTGTGTTTTTGTGATGATTTGTGGTCACATCTGAGGTTGCTTTAGCAGCATAGCATTTATTATAGGCTAAAAACTGCAGGTGAAAAGAGATGATGATGATGATGATGATGGTGGTGCAGGGATTTACCTCTAAAGCACATATTGTGCACATAACCATAGCCACTATTTTTCATAACATGCTGAATGTTAAATCAAAACTTTTCTTCTGAAAACGGAGACCTCTGCATTTTGAACAAGGTTTGCATTCACACGGCAACCTTTTTTTAAATGATCCTCATCCACACAGATCTACAGATGCTGGAGGTGTCCCCTCTCAAAATCAACCCTACAGAATAAGATCAATGTGGTGGTTCAGCAAATCTACATATAAGGAGTGTTAATAAACTCAGTCCAACATTATTTTTTTGTTGTTGTTCTGTCCACGTATGCAAATGCAAATGAACTGTAATAGGCATGAGTGAAGCTGGGCTGTGACATCGTTTTCAGAGGAGTTGTGTTTTGCCAATTTACACAGTATGGTGTCTGATGAGTAACAAATGTCACAGATGAGGTCATTTAGTAGCTGTGGTGTCATTACAGAGTTTGTACACCAGTCGGCTAATTTAACGGATCCTTATTGGCAGTACTTGTTAACACTCAAAGACTAACTGGACCTGAAACAGCTAATGAATCGTTTAGTTGATCTAAACAAAATTAATCAACAGCTATCTTTAAAATTGATTGTTTCCAATAATCAATAAGTCATCATTAGTCATTAGTAACTAATCAATAGTAGGGTGGTCACAACCATGAAACTTAAGTTGATGATTAATTCTCATACAAATAATTATGTTTGTCTTCTGGTCATTTTATCCAACCATTCTAGTCACAGTTTAATTCTACAAATACACCTTATGAAGAAGAAGAAGAGACATTTACTGGTGCTGTCACGTTTATTTGACCCTCCTCTGAGAACTAACCAATCACCTGGATGGTCCTGCAGCTGCAGACGTCTGTCCCAGTACAGTGTACTGGGTGTGGTGGTGGACCTGTAGATGGTTTTTCAGATTTTTGGTATCCAAGGTTTTGAACGATACCTTTTTGCTGCAAATTTGACCGATCGTCTCTCAAGTTATCGAGCTCTCCTTTTTCATCTGGCTTCAAGAGAGATGTGTCATAGAGGTGTTGTGGTGTTCAGCTTCACCATTATATGATCCACCATGTTCACGTCAATGGCACTCAGTGAAAACAAAGACCAGTGACAGATCAACAGTTGGTGGCGCAAAAAGCTAATTCTCCACTCACAACAAAATAAGGACAACCAGATGACGTCACTAATGAGCATCTTAACCAAACGTGGAAAACTAGTGATGAAATATGACATCACAGTTCCATCCAGCTGTTTTATACAGAAGAATGACAGCGAATCTAACAATTATGATCATTTTAAAATCTAAATTAATAATTGTAGTAAAAACAAGAGCTTGGAGAGCCCAAACCCAAAGCCCAACAATCCTCAACATAATTGTTAGGGCCTGTGTCCACCAAAGCATTTTTCCTGAGGCCAGCATATTTGTTTAATTATTAGCAATGGGAGCGCTGCGTATTTACACCACGCTACAAACTTTTTTGTGGTCATTGAGTTGAAAAATGTTCAACTTTGGGTGAAACACTGCGCTCGTTCACTGTCACTTTTTACCCAGCCGTCCAATCACACCGGAGGAGGGGCGGGACCAACATAGACCAGCAGGTCCGTCCTCTCTCCCTACTTCCTACAGCCTTCCCTTCATCCAGAGCCAAACTATGCGCAAAATTGCAACACAAATAACCTCCATGGATATTCCATATCATCGCCTCAGCTGAAAAGCGCTGCGCCTCCAAAGCGCTCTCAAGCGCTCCCAGCTGGGCATTTTCAGAAGAGCACCTGGTATTGTCAGCTGGGAAAAAGGCTTTGGTGATTCCAGCAGTACCAGTCCACATCACCAATCACCATCACCTCTAGGATATGCTAGGGTCCATCTTTGGTGAAAGTTTCATGCAAATCCGTCCATTCGTTTTTGCGTAATCCTGCTAACAAACAGCCAAACAAACCGAACCAATCACATAACCTCCTCCGCAGAGGTAATAATCTCGATCAGGTGATTACGTGATAATTATTAGAGGCATAATCAATAGTCATTTTTCAAGAAGACACAAGTCAAACAGTCCAGGTCTAATATGTGATTGTAAGGTGAACATCCTGACAGCAGCTGACAGACTTGACTTTTAGGAATTTGTAACTAAATGTTAGAGAGCAATGGGTTAATCAATCAATCAACATTGGTTCATTGATAAGGACAGAAATGATGTCATTATTGATCAGGTTCCTGTGTAATTCTGTGAAATGTCAACAAAAATTGAAAGATCTGATTATTTCAGCTTTGGCTTTATTTTGTTTTTTGTATTCATGACATCACCTCCTCTACTTTAAAGAAAACATGGTTCAGATTTAATTTAGGGGTAGAAAAATAACCTTTATTTCCCAAGAAAAACTTATTTGTCCTAAATTTATCCTAACACATCCTAAAAGCTACATGCGATTGGACCTGAAGTGAAAATAGAGACAGTGACAGTGTAAAGCTTTAATTATGAAGATATTTATGGAGAACTGTGTGACCTGAGGATCAGATCTGAGCAATCGGCCTCAGCATTCCTTCAAAGACCATCTCCTTGTATAACTCCTAATAATAAGAGGGAGTTAACTTGAACTACAGAGAGGAGAGGAGAGGAGAGGGGTTTTCCATGGCTGCTCACCCCAGCTGTGAGCAGACATCACCTCTGTAGGACGCAGCAGTTTGAGCTGCTGCAGCTGCTGCTGGAGACATTTCTCAACACTGGTTTTGCACAAAGAACTGGAAAATGGAAAGACGTCCCGTTACTCACCGATACTTCTGAAACTGTCAGACAAAGTTCTCCTCAACTTTTTCATTTTGCCGATTTTCTCCACGGGCTGGGAGGCTGGCATCAGGTCGCACATGTTTTTTCCACCGAGTTTCTGAGGGACAGGCAGCGGACTGGCAGCGGACAGGCTGTGGTTTGAAGCGGGGAAGAGGACCGGCGTTCAGACAGCCCTGCGGGGCTTCTTCAGTCCAGCTGCAGCGCGCTGGCAAACAGGAAACGGAGCCTCTACGGCTCTCAGTTCTCTCATCAACTACAGCAACAACAAATACCTTCTTGAGATTTCCTCAAGAACACAACTACATCTCTCAAAATGCAGTAAAAGTCGGCGCTGAAGCAGAGGCATCCACACTGGAAACGGTGCGTAATTAGCTGCGCCCTTCTGTTGCGTCTCGATTGGTTGAGACCCTAAATCTGAGCTCTGGCTCAGACTTCTTTCTTTTTTCTCTCAGCGTCCCAGTCGCTCCCTGCTCCACCGCAATCGAGATGTCATTTTTGGGATTCTCTCTCCAGTTTCGACCCCAAGATCCCGCCCTGGAAGCGAGGATTGGAGGACTCTCGGGGAGCACCGTGTTTCTATTTGTCCCGGAGACTGGCCGTCAAACAGCAAGCGCCGCCCTGTAATGTGTTGCAGGAGGACTATTTTCTTGAGCTGCTTCAAACTGCTGCCCTCCGCTAGACCCCGTCGGTGTGTGCAGGTCGAGGTGTTCCCCAGCGGCACCCTCACCATTCCTGATTTTATCTGAGATCATATTGGCTTTTTAAAAACCTCCAGATTAATCTCAGTTCTGTGGTCATACTTTATTAAACATAATAGAGACGAAATAATAAAATCAATCAATCAATGAGTTATTCTGCTTCACTGCTTTCCTCTGAATATGAAATCATGTCGGTAGTTAGATCATATAAATGACACTCAGGACACCTCAGCTTCATATTTGATGATATCATGATTATGAACAGAACTGTATTCTCATTAATGTTTGTCTTCTGGACCATTATTGGAAAACTCACTATTTGATTATTTTTTTAAAAACAGCAGCCCATTTCTGCAAAAAAATATTTTGTTTCAGTTAACTTCCAATATTATATGGTTGGATTAAAGAAAGCTATGGGATTAAAGCTATCAAAGCGTTCCAATCCCTGCCTCAAAGCTCTCCTCTGCCTGTCATGGGTCTTCATGTGCATCCCCAGTTTGATCATGTCTGCACTGCAGTCACCACAGCAGCTGCATGAGTAATTCAGAGGCATTAAAAGAACAATGGTTGCAGTGTGTGTACGACCTAACATGAATCAATGCTGGATGTTGTCCTCAGATTAACTGATCTGGAGTCATCTCTGACCTGCAAAGGGCTGAAACGTTTTCACACTGCTGCCTAATTAGACTGACTGGAGTATAGTGGTAATTGTGATAAATGTACAGCTTCATTAGTTTGAATCGGTCCTTAATTATAGAGTGCTTGTTAATGCATGCATACGGTGTGCATAAAGTGAGAAGCAAAAGCATAAAGTCAAACAGAGCAGTGTCTTGGATTATGCTACAATGCTCAAGAGAGGTTGTTAAAAAGTAGACTAGCATTGAAGTTGCTAAAGTGTTTGAGGTAACTCTGCACACTGGTGTGCACCAGATGGCAGTGAGGTAGCTGCATCTGAGAGGAATGGAAGCAGAGAAAGCTCCTCTGGTTCTGTAACGTCTCCCCAGAGGCCATTTGTATATGTGTGAGAAATCAATGAGAAGAGCATCCTCAATGGTGGAGAGACAGGAGGCTGAAGGATCCATCGGTGATGTCTTTGACCAGACACATTGTGTTCATCTCAGCAGGTCATGACTTTAAGTAGCTGTCATTAACCCTTATGATGTGTTTAAGGTCCTGGAGACTCCAGGGCCTCTTTGGCCCAATCCAAATGTCCGGACTTCACCGCACTTGCAGACTTGTGGACTTTGTGGGCGCGTTCCCAGGAAGTCTGCGAGTGCTGAGGGCTGTCTAAATACGCAATTCATCCAGTCCACAAGGGGCCTCAAGCGCACTTTCTGCAGACTTCCAGAGAGTCCGCTTGGGGTGCAGACTTCACCAGACTTCACTGATTTAATTACCCACAATTCATTGCAATACGGACGCGACGTTGTAGTTTTTCCACTTGCCGAACAAAAAAACAAATAATTTATTATGAATGTGTAAAATAATTACTCTATTATAACGTTGCTCGAATCATGTAGGCCAGAAATGATATTCAACCACATCATGACACAGAAATATGTAGAAGTACAGGCATTTTATTATGGTAGTCATTAAGTGACAGCCTATAAAAGCTGTGCAGTGTAATGCCAATATAGGCTATGAAAAATGGCAGACAAACGACAGAAGAAGGTCTTCCAATGCAAGAAATACCCAATTTATTTAGCCATAGTCTGGGGCTTATTTACAAACATTTCCACGGCAACGAGTGAAACAGACTTGAGGACTGTCTGTCAGCAGCTTTATTTATGCCCTGCAGTCTCTCGCCCTCACAGACTTGACGTGATGACGTTGAACACGTCACGGTACGTACGACTGAAGTCCGTGTGGACTCAGTCCACATTCCGGAGGGTGGACATTTGGATTGGGCCTTTAAAGGCTCAAAAACTTACTAGGGTTGATGAGTACACTCAGCTGACACGAGTATCAGGTACAGATAAAAGTACTTTTTCAAAGTGCGAGTATCATCTGAGTACAATGTGTCACAATCAAACTAGAAATCACCCAGTACCTCTAATGCTGCTGCTAATGATGGATTGTATGTATGTATGTAATGAATATCATTGCACCAAAGCCAGCACACATTATGTGATGTCACCATGGTGACGTGGCTTTACTGGGACCTGCCTCACGCCAAATGAAGTAATGTGTCCTAATTCCTTGGAAACCTACTGCTAGCATTAGAATCACGTGCTTATCATCAGTAGTTTATGAGTTATGTCTCTACCCTTCTGTGACCCAATCCATATTGACCCCTGCCAAGCATACATTTTAATCTCCCAGATCTGGATTATGATCTGGATCTGGATCCAATTGCACAAAGTGGTGGAACATCATGAGCTGTCCTTGTTATTATTTTACATCATATTGCAAAGGGTTACAAAAAAGACCTGAACTCACAATGTTGAAAGAAGTGAAAAAGAGACCCAGAATCTGCATCCGGCTCAAGATCCATCCCATACTAAATGTCATTGAAAACTTTTCAATATATCTTGCATGACAAACAAACAAACAAATGGAATGGCCTTGAGTAGAGCGCCTACCTCCACCAACAGTCCCCTTTAATTTAATCAAACCTTATCTAAAATCAAACTCATAGCCCTGTAAACATAATTTAAAGTTAATGGATTTGTAACAGCCAACAATTTAAATCTGGTGGACCTGGATTTTATTTGGATCCACACCAAATTACACGCACTCATAGATACCAAGCCCCTACATATGCCTGGCTTTTTCCATCAAGAGCTATGTATTATTCTCTGAGAATTGCAAGGAAATGAGGTTTATTCTGGCCTAAGACCCATCCTAACACTAAATTACATGAAAATTTGTTCAGTATTTTTTGCATAATCCTGCTGACAAACCAACAAACAAACAGACACGGGTGAAAACATAACCTCCCTGGTGGAGGTAAAAACGTGGGCATCCTCCAGCTCTTGTTGGTAGAGGTAACAGCGTCACATATAATGCAGTGTTTATCTATCATGTTGAGTCAATGTGTATAAATTAAATAACTGATGGAGATTTAATAAAGGAGACAGAAAATGTAGCATATTCAATCAGCCTTTCATTCTTCAGGTTCTACAAACAGATCAGTGCATTCAGTGGGTTGTTTTAGAGTCATTAGGTTCTTTAAATGTACTTTGACAGTATACAATGCGTTGAGATTTTTTTTTAAAGTACTTTGAATACTTATGTATTTTTAAAATCAAGTACTCCTGTACTTTAACTCAAGTAATAATTTGACTCTGCAACGTTCACTTGTATTGGAGTAACATTTGACCAGGAGTATCTATACTTTCACTCAGGTAATGGAGTTGGGTACTTTGTCCACCTTTACACAGCACATACCTGCATCTCTGAGCTGCTTCTCCCTGTCTCACCCTCCCTGTCTCACCCTCCCTGTGTTGAAGCCTCTCCACCTCATCTGATCTCTGATATGAAAGCATGACACAAACAAGGTATAGAGCAATGCTGGGAAAGCTGGAGCCATATTGAAATCATGTTGGTTGTATTATTACTAGTGTACTTTATTTTTTATTCAAACTGTATTCATTTCTTATCATGCACATTTCTCTTTTATTATCAACAAATCAAAATCACCTGGTCCTTCATACAGTACATAACCTACCTGCAACTTTCTGCTGCTGCTGCTGCTTCTCCCTGTCTCACCCTCTCTGTCTCACCCTCTCTGTGTTGAAGCAGCTCCACCTCATCTGTCCTCTGATAGAAAGTAGACACAAGCACAACAACGCTGATGGGAAAGCTGGAGCCATATCTAAATCACGTCGGTTGGATCATTATTGGTGTAGTTTATTTTGAATTCTTTAATTCAACTTTATTTTTTAATTCAAACTGTATTCACTTCTTATCATGTACACTTCTTCCTCTCATTGTGAACAAATCAAAATCACCTGACTACACATAACCTACCTGCAACTTTGTGCTGCTGCTGCTTCTCCCTGTCTCACCCTCTGTGTTGACTGAAGCAGCTCCACCTCATCTGTCCTCTGATATGAAAACAATTGAGTTATGTTCATATTGAGCCATTGGTGTGAGTCTAACATTAAACTATAGCAGCCAGAGAGTCTGCTTGTCAAACATTGCTGACAGAAAATGCTGCGGTTTAAAGTGGACTCGTTTTCATGTTATACAGAATGTTCCACATTAAATATTTAGCTAACAGCTAATCGCTACCCAGCAAAAGTGTATGTTAGCTCAATCAACGTTAGCCTAACTTCAACAGGTGTAGACAGAAATTACGATTATCCTGAGCTAATTTACTGAATCAACCAACTCACATCTCCTTTCTTTCTTTTCATCCAAGACATTAAAGTCATCTGCTGCTGTTGTTGGAGTTTCATTTTTATTTTCAAAAAGTACCGCAACCGCGATACCTGCTCATCACTAGAAGCTTCAATCATTCAGTGAGCTAACTTCAGAGTGCGCACGCGACGTTCCTGGACGCGGGCGCGCGTGTCCGCAGAGTCATGCTGTGTCCTGCTCCTCCGTGGCGATGACGGCTCGCGGTTAAAAAATAATAACAAACGAATTTTAAAGTGGAGGGGACACAAGCGGGATTTTGGAAAGTGGGGGGAACATGTCCCCCCGTCCCCAATGGAAAGTACGCCGCATGTTGATTAAAGGAACAAAATCCCTCCATTTGGAACACCTGACGACGTCTCCACTGCAAAGCTTCTTTCTATTGAAGTGAATGTGACGTGTGATTTGATACACATACATGAGGTATGATGTCATTCCTACAGAGATTAATATGCATATTATCTACAAATTATTACACATATGTGTGTAAAGATTAGTATTTAATATTTATATTATGTCATCCTTGATAATTCATTAAAATGCCAGGCAATAGACTGATCACAGTTGGTTACCTTAATAGAAATATTTGAAAAATATTGAAATAAACATAAGTAAGAATAATGAGCACTTCTGATTTTAAATGGTAACATGGTAAATGGACTGTACTTATATAGAACCTTTCTAGTCTGACTGACCACTCAAAGCACTTAACACAAGCCAGCATTCACACATTCCACCAAATTCTGTTAAGGGGCGACCGCCCCACTTTTTAGGTAAGTTAAACACTTAGATGGGAGGTACAGTGGTGCACTGGTTAGTGCTGGTGCCTCATTGCGAAACCTGAAACCTGTCTGTGAGGAATGTGCATGTTCTCCTTGTATCTGGTGGGCTCCCTGCAGGTGCTCTGTCTTCCTCCCACAGTCCAAAGACATGTAATGTAGCTGAATTGATGAGCCTAAATTGCACGTACTGTAGGTGTGAATGTGAGCGTGAATGGTGATCCTGAGAGGTCAAATAAAAAGCAACTGTTCACGACTTCATCAGCTCTGATGCAGCCTCTTGGATGAGAGTTAAAACATTAAGACTTTAAAAAGAAGTCCAGCTGCTGACTTATAATCTACACAAACATATTGCCTTGTATGTGAATGGTTTTTTGTCTCTCTCTGTTTATGCTTTACTAAAACCTATTATATCAGTTGTGTAATGATTGTGTAGGATTTGTGGTGTTACACTTGCAGGGAGATGTGTTTTTATTTTATAATTAACACATAAAATAAAAAGAATGAAGTGAATTAAAAATATATCAACAATATGCATCACTGGTGAAGGAATTATTCAAATAATTTACAAAGCTTCAGATGTATCAAGAGCAAAATGTTAGAAATGTTGAATTACCTGTTATCACATTTGATTAATTGACTGATGCATTAATATGTCATTTCAAAGATTTTATTAAAGACTGCAGACAGCTGTGGAAATCTTAAGTATATCAGATATCAGTATCAGATGCGATTGGGCCATCGCTGATGATGATGATAATGATGATGATGCCTCCAGGAGGTCCAGTGGAGTGAGGGGAGAAGCTGATGGACTGTTCTCAGAGTCACGATGAGTCTACGGCCCTGCAGACGATCACTGATTTATCCTCTGCCTAACTTTATGCACTGAGGAGATACCAAACCTTTCACAACGCCCTGCTGACAGTCAAAGCCACCAGTCCAAAATAATTATAATTATGCCTTAACTTTAAGTGTTTCAATTACATATAAATTATAATTTCATTATTACATCAGTTAAATGTAAAGGGTCATGTGTAATGCAATCATCTTGAGTCAATGTGTATGAATCAAATAACTTAAGTGTGAATTATTACAGGGAAAATCAGTGATTACATAGGTTTTCACTATAAATAAGCTATAGATGTCAATGAAAAAAAATCAAGCATATTTAAATGACTAGTATTTTTCACTATTTAAAGAAAGAAATTAATAAATATTTAAATGTATATGTGTTTAGATTTTTAATCTAATAGTTCTTTCAAATTGTACAACTACTTTTCATGGATATATGTTTTCTATGTAAAAATCCTATTTAATGTGAGTAAATGTACTGTACAGTAAACTGTACTGTAATTGTTTTGAGTGAGTTTTATTGACATTTAGGAAGTTTGAGCTCTCCGAGTGCTTTCTAGTTTGTAATGGATTACTTTTTTGGTACAATACCTGAATAATAAACACTTCAAACACATTATGTTGATGAAGAACTTCCTCTTGTACCTGTATAAAATAACTTTTTGTCATATTTTCTAAAACTGTCACTATGTCTGTCTAAGTATGAGACAGATAATCTGTGAAAAAATCTGACTCCTATAGCACCACCTAGTGCTCATAATGCCATTTGCAAGATACCTGAATATAATCCACCAATCAGAGCCAGGAGTGTCATCCCTCTGAAGAATGCTGCAGACTGTACCCCTCTTAACCTCAAGCTCTCACTCCATAAAGCGCAGCAGCCACAGCACTAGATACAGCCTGTTCACTCCATATTAATTCTGTTTTACCAAAATTCACCTAGAGAGCGCGCTCGAGGTAGTCCTGAGTGAATGGGAGTGAATGGAGCCATTCTGCTAAAATAATAATTTTCACCTCCTGCTAGACAAAAAGACCCAAACTTTGTTTTAGTTTGTGAAAATATAGTATTGATCAGAGGTGAAATGAAAACATACAATGTGAGGGTTTTTCTTAACAAGAAAGACGTTTTTGCACGCAAACCGCTAGCATTCTGCTAATGTACGCTGATTGCCTTAGTCATTTCCAGTAAGTACACCGCGTCAGTATCCAATTTGTACCCACTACACTGTTGAAATTCACACACTACGCAAGTAAGTGTACTCACATCCAGTATACTACAATTGAGTATACTAACGAAAGTATTTGATTTGAGACACAGCTTTCATCTTACCGACTGCACCTTTAACTTTATTACCTCTGCCAAGGAGGTTATGTAATGTTCAGTTTATTTGTCTTTTGATTGTTAGCAGGATAACGCAAAAAACTAATGGATGGATTTGCATGAAATTTTCACCAAAGATGGACCCTAGTATATCCTAGGGGTGATTAAATATTGGTGATGATCCGGTGAGAGATGGGACTGGTGCTGCTGGAATAAGGACCTGTGTCCACCAACGTGTTTTTTCCCAGCTGAAAATACCAGGTGCTCCTCTGAAAACGCCCAGCTGGGAGCGCTTGAGAGCGCTTTGGAGGCGCAGCGTTTTTCAGCTGAGGCGCTTTGGTTGCTATGATACGGAATATCCACTAAAGTAATTTGTGTTGCAAGTACCTAATTTTGATAGTTTGTTTTATTAACAAATGCTGAGTGTAAAAATGGCAGCACAAGGTAGAAAATTTGCTCTGGCCCTGGCTCCGGATGAAATAGGGAGAGAGGACGGACCCACAGGTCTATGTGGGTTCATGAGATTTATGGTATTTGTCCTGCCCCTCCTCCACTGTGATTAGACGGCTGGGTAAAAAGTGACAGTGACGAGCGCAGCGTTTCACCCAAAGGGGAACATTTTTCAACTTTCAGCGACCAGGAAAAAAACGCCAAACATGAAGAAAAGATGTTCAGCGCCTCGTCATGCTGCTGGCGAAGTGTGAATACGCGGCGTTCCCATTGCTAATAATTAAACAAATACACTGGCCTCAGGAAAAAATTATTGGTGGGCACAGACCCTAACAGTTATGTTGAGGATTGTTGGGCCTTGCCGGAGGTTTGGGCTATCCGAGCTCTCTTGTATATAGTAATTAAATAAACAGAAAAAGGTTTAAGTTTGCATTAATTTAACTTAATCAGAATAAATTATTCACACTGACTCAGTAAAAACTTAATTATGTGACCCTTGCATATAACAGTGATACTAATAATAATAATACCATGTGGAAAATCTACATATATTATCTACAATATAAATGAACAAAACAACATTAAAAGAGAAGATTTTTATTCACTTTTGTAGCACAATTATCTTTTTGTATCATTAGTCTATGCAGTATGTACAAAGTGCAAAGCCTGATGTGAAACTCCAACATTTAAAAAGTGACAACTCAGCATGAAATTTCAAGACATGAAACAACTTGGCAGGAAGTTTAAAAACAAGCTTCAACATCCAACCAACACACAACACTGGATCCACATCAGGACCCAGAAGGCAGAAGAGCCTCTGAGTTTCTTCTATCAGGCTTGTTTCTGTTTGATAAGGTGGTTTCTGTCTCACATGGATCGTTCTGCAGGGTCGTTGTTGGTGTGAGAAGCAGGTGTCAGTCCAAACTAAAATGAAGTGCAGCTCATCACGCTGCCTGTGGAACTCCTCCAGTGCTCCTTGCTTTACTCGTTCTCAAACTTACTGTATGGGTGGTCCTTGTCACCCATCAGACCTGCAAAGAGAGAGGGAAGACACAGAAGGTCAGGGAGCGTCAGGCAGCATGATGTGCTCTGTTCTAATGCTTTCTGTGGATCTCTGAAGTAGGGATCAGGGTTTTTTATGGAAAAACTTTTGAAAATCTGGGGATGAAAATGAAGCATTCTGAGGCTACCTGAGGAGGGAATTATTGGTTCTGCTTGTTTTTGATGGTCCTGATCTTGCTTTCAGAAAAACTTAATGTTCTTCTGCCATGGACAGTGGAAGGTCTTAAGAACATGAGAATCTTGTTTTGTCAGCTCATCCTGTATCAAAGCTTATTGAAATGTCACAAAGACGTGTGTCACATAAACAAGACGGCACCAAGGACTAAAATACTTCTACTACTGATGAACTACTGGACGTCGGAGCGTCGTGAAATCCAAGCTGTTTAAGGCAAAGAATAATTAAACTGTTTCTAATGAACACACATATTGTTTAGTTGCATTTCATCACTTACTTAAAAATGTGATGATGTTTGGTATTTAAGGCTAAATGGTTATTTTGGTAAGAGGGTGAACACTGACACAGCCTCCTGTTCCCATGTTTAGAAACATCTCTGATGATTCTAAAATGTAGGCTGATTTAGTCAGAAGACATTCACCCTTGATATTCTTACATTGTTGAACTTGAATGTTCTGTGTTTCCCATTAATTACTTAAGACTGTGGCGACTTCCTAGTTTCATAAAGAACCAGAAATATTTGAGCTCTTCTCAAAATGTGTACACCCTGGTGGTAGTTTATAGTTGTCTTGAGTTTTCTCCATATCATTAGGCACTCCTGACGGTTTAAGAGTTAACTGTAACCTGGCAAAGCACTGATGAAACAACAGCTGGGCTGAAGGACAGCTGAGGAATTGGATGATTTCTACACTGGACACAGTCATCCTCCAACGTGTTCAGTGAGCAGAGGTAAACCACAGGAACATGAGACGTCAGCATGGAGAGGTAACATTAATTTAGATTAATTGCTGATGCCAGGCACATGTGGGACATGGTCCTGGATCAAGACAACGATTAACCAATCACAGCCCTCTGATGTCATCGCGTGCTGCTATAGACTATAAAATATTACAGACTGATGAAGTCAGAGGCCTGTGATTGGTCTAGGAACAGATGAGATGAGTCACATACTCTCCATAAAATGTTTCAGGATTGACTCAAAAGAAAGAGAATTAAATGTTTGTCAGTGTTGATCCAGAAAAATGTCCTCATTGGTTTTTGGGAAACACATTTGATTTCTTCTCAAGAGAGAGATGAGAAATCACTGTCGCATCTGTGATGGGGTTGTTTAAGAACATACAACTCTTCATTTCTTTCATTTATGATTGTGTACAGATTTAACAACCCACATATATTATTAATGAGCTTTAGATGCTCCTAGGTATCACTTTTTACTTTGGACAAGGTTCATCACATTCAGAATCTACACTTAAAACAATTTACACAAAAAAAAAAGAAAGATCAAAAAGGATGCCGGAGAACCAGAGATATTGTTGGGTTTTTTTCATTCTTCATATTCTTCTTTGTCAGAAGATGGCACCTATATTACCAACAATGCAACTGGATCACCAGATGTTGTGTCAGAGATTTGTATGAGTGGAGGTGAAGTAAGCCTGGAGCTCCTCGTCTCTGCTGGTTACAGGGCTCTTAGAAGCTCTAACTCCAAACCTTCTCATTCTGAGTCTTTAGCTCCAACAGACACTGACTGAAACCACTGGAGGACATTTATAAGACTTGATGCAGCTCATTTCATTTATCCAGTGGAAACTACACCTGTGAACAGACCCTTTATCACAGACATGAGATAAACCATTCCTCTGACCTGGTGAGAACGGCGGCCGGTCACACCTTCTTCTTTTTTTTGTCTGTGTGGAACAATTATAGGTTGTCAGCCAGTACAATGCTGCTTTTAGTCCGAGGGATCCAGCTTTGTGTCGATTCGTTCCTGAACAGCTGTCCATGTCCAGCTTGTACAGGCTATGTATTAATGCTGGGAATTACTGGTCCCAGTGTGAAAGCTGAATTATAATTCATACTCCCTCACTGGGATAATTTAAACGGATAGTGACATCAAACTATTTCTCATTCTGTTGAATAACCTTGAGGCCCTCCCTTAAGGAGTTTTAAGGAAATAACAGACTTAGAGGTTGATCCCACTGAGGATGTAAAGCAGCTCTGTGGGTTGTGTTTTACAGAATAGACCACTGAATATGAAAATAGCGCAGCCTCCTCTGCATTCCCAGTGGAAGTAAACTAATGAGAGCAGGAGGCCCGAGAAACAGACCACCATCCATCATGTCATGGTGTCCTTACACAAAAAGCACATAACCTGATACTGCAGGGGACTCGAACACACAGAAAATGATCATAAATGTCTTCTGGAGGACATGTTTTTACACATCAATCCCACCAGTCTCTTTGTCTTAAGGTTATCTATGTTGTACAGCTCTACACTGAGATTTATCCGTCTGTTAATATGTTGGTCAACATTGTAACGTGAAGTAAAATCACTGTAAAAGCAGCTCGTACCATATGGATAAATCTTATTCATTAAAGCTCGAGTCTCATTTTCAGAGTTACCACCACTAACAATAACACTCTATTCATCAACTTAATTGCTGATCTGGGATCAGCATAAATTTGGAGAAGTCTAATGAGGCAAGACACACAACCAGACAGACAAATATCAGGTAAATACAGTGTTTTAACCACAGCTACTTAAAATAAAGGCATTTTAGTTTTCAATTTACTTTTTTTATTTTTTTTTATTCTAGAAACACTTTGTGGAGAGCATGAGTCTCATCTCTTCTGTCATCTCTAACCTGGACTTCATACAACAGAGAACATTAAGTCAGCTCTGCAGAAGTAAGCTGCTGCAGAAAAGAACCATGACTCTTAAAAAGCACTCTGTCACCTCAGCCCTTCTACATACAGCCTGTTCACTCCCTATTAACTCTTTGTACTGAAATCGGCTGCAATTCACCTAGAGGGTGCTCGAGAAGGAGTCCTGAATGAATGGGAATGAATGAAGCTGAACGGCTAAAATAATTATTACTTATTACATTAATTATGCTTCACCTACTTCTAGACGAAACAGCCCAAATTGTATTTTAGTGTGTGCAGCTATAGTAACGATTATATATCTGCTAATGAATATTGATTGGGCAGTTAAGGATTTACGACTGATTGGGACCCAAAACCCTTCCTAGAAGTCTCCTGGAGTCTACAGACATTTTTGAAATGAAATCGAATGAATATCTAAAGGAGGACCAGGAGGACCTTCGTTTTTGACTGCCAAATGTAGATCTGGTTCATGTAATAGCAGAGAAAGTCCATTGACTTTTGGTGCTGTAAAATGGAAAGAAAGGCAACCGCAAAAATGATCTGATAGACTTATATGTATTATATCTACTCATTATATCGAAAACATAATGAAAGTTGGCAGTGAAAAAATGTTTCCTCATAAATGTCACATTTTGGGGCTTCAGCTCCATAGAGCCTCATTCATTTTGGACTGACATGAGCGCCCAACACACAACCTGGAAACTATCTTTATATTGGTGGAATATCTCTGGTAATCCCCTTTTGTTAGATCACATGACAGCTCAGTCGAGCAGGACAACAGAGATCACATGACATATTAACATCGTCATCATATAGTAAAACTCTATGCTAACTTGCTAAATTAGCTTAGCTTTCTCCATTAGTGTAACTACGCTGAAGTTCATTGGTCACGCATCAGAATTCAAGCAAATATTTTTGTGTCCTGACCTCAAGCTTAGGAGAACATTAAAAAATAGAACGGGATCAACCAGACTTGTTTGGGAAAAAAACAAAAACAAAGGCCTGTTGTTATATGTACACTTCTGCTGTCAGGGATTAGTAGCAATTAGTAGCTCACTTTCAGCTATGTGGTCTTGATAATGTGCCTTAACTACTGGCTTGTTTACTGGCTTGTTTACTACCTGTAATAAGATCATCTAACTGCTTGTGTTGCAGACACTGTTACACAACCTTCAGAATGAACTTGATGAGTGCAATGTTATCACACTGGACAAAAACAATGAAGAGAAGAAAGAACGTTGGGAAAATGTGATCTTAATAGCTGATCTTGGATACACTTGTATAGTTTCCTCTGCATTTGGTCACTGCTGACTCATCTGTTTTAGCCGAATCTTTCCTGTAGTCCCAGGCTTGCAGGGCATCACTGTCGCTCCACATGGACATGTACAGTTTATGGGACAGGCTACGATAAAAACAGTGTTCTCTGTTCAAAGACAAACCTTGTCTGTAGCTTCAGTGACCTGTAAAATCCTGCTCAGACTTCCATTGGACACCAGTTCATAATAACTTATGCTTAAATAGATTTAAGCAGACAGGAGTTAGTGTAACCTATATGAGAGGAAAGGCATATACTGTACTGTTGAATAATGCATAGCTGGCATAGGGTATGCTAATGTCAACCAATGACAATGTCTGAAAGTGATTCAACATGGATGTGAGACAGAGCTGATATGAGTGTCCAGTGCAGAGTGTTTCTGGAGGATGGGCCTCACTGATTACTGTACAAAAACAGAACTTGACTGGATTTTCTGATTTTCTTCTCTGTCTTGTTTGGTGTCTACCTCTAACTGTACTGTGCTGAGGAGGCAGTGAATGGTTGGATGGAGACCAAACAGCCTCTGAGACCAACTGAAGCCCCTTTGACGACATGGAATCCAGTACAGAGGCTGCTTCCTGGTGGACAGATAGCTTTAATGTAACTGCTGTTAGATAGTTAGTGCTAGCTCGGTTAGTTATGAAGCTAACGTTAGTGGTCCTATTGGCTGACTCAGGAGCCAAACCTGGTAAGTAAACCCCCTTGGTCCTGTACAACTGGCCTTCGTCATGCATCACGTGTCAATCATCGGATGCGTTGTTGGGTGGCGTGGAAACAAATATCACCCTGCCTTGTTTCATGTAGACTTTAAAGAGGTTGAATAAATGTGAACAAATACGTACCATACTTCCTGCGGATCTCATCTTGCCTTTCCTTCCTCTCCAGCTTCCTGTGAAAAAAACAAAAACAAAAAGGCTGCCATTTAAAAAAAATCAACCAAGACATCACATTCCTATAAAGAAAACAGGAGGAGGACACCAAACCTGTCTCCACTCCTTTACCCTCCCAGAGCATCAGGGAATATTAGTGTCAGTACTGATGAGCACAGATACCAAACGATCCGTCATGACCACACCACTCATAAAGACACTTTCTTCAGATCACTTTCATGGCAGTTCACAATCCACGGGTGAAAGTTTAGTTTAACTTTGGACAAATATTGCATCTCCCATCCCATGACAACATTCTGTGGCTGGTCGGCTTTCATTTCACACCACAAAATAAACCACAGATAGAATGAAATGAACCAAATCATTTAAACTCTAGGACAGGTGGGGAACACACTGGTGGTTTTAAGCTAGCTGACCATGTTTGACATGTTCCCCGACCATACCTTGTCCAGACCAACCCCTGGCTCAGTTTCAGTGCAATTATATTGACCCACTTTAAACTCCTTTAAAGGTTAACTTTAAGAAGACCTTTCACTCTCATATTTCCAGATAAATGCCATGGAAAGCTTTCCTATTAGAGATGTATGATATCTAAACTTATTTAACTGGCTATCGCCAAAACCACAATGCTTTTATTGACTTCACTAGCACAGCATGCTATGACAGTAGATGGCAATATATACCATTAGAGAGAAGGGGGGGAGGAGAAGAAGAAGATAGAAGGAAGAAGAAGAAAGAAAAGGGACAAGGAAGAAATATGGGTGCAGAAAAGGAAGAAGTAAAATAAATCCCTATCATGCATCCTTTTTACTCTCAAATATCAGACGGGGTTTGATGATTGATCAGATTCCAATGAAACTTTTGGGACTTGAAATGTATAGGATTGAAGGGGTGCTGTGATTGCAGGTGGAATTGATGACTATATTAATCTGTCATGCACAAATACACACACACAGACACATTGCAATAACATTTCATACCCATCTAAAGCTATGCTACAAACCAAATTGAACTTAATATCAATTTTAAGAGGCCAGTTTTCTGCCTCTTAAAAAGTTCAACTCTTCAACTACAACATATATTGCTGCTGTATCCAAGAAAAAAACATTTAAAACTGTCATATAATATAGAGTCTGTTATTAAATTATCAATATCGTATTGATAAACCGTATCACTCAGCTCTAAAAGTCCATTTATTTACTGTGTCATTTGTGCAAAATGTCAATATGTAGAATGAATAATGCAAAAGAATAATGTGGGAAAACACCTTTTTCCTCCACCTATAAAATCCAACCAGTATTAAAAGGCATGTTAACATTTCTGTGTTAAATCATATTCACTCACTGCATACTTGTAGCCGGCAGTGAAACAATCAGAGCAACAGGCTTGCAATCCACTCTTCACTCAGCCTCTCTGATGAACAGCCAAAGCCCAGGAGGAGGTTTTTTATGCTCTGGACCTCCAGGGGCTTCACTTCACTTCATCGCTGCACAAAGACCTGCTGTAAATCAGTCAGAGTTTTACAGCCAGGTAGTGAGTGATCTGTGAGCAACCAGGGTGGCTGAGCTCTGCTTGCCACACCTCTGCTTGTCTGGTCAATGGTGGTTCAGAGAAGTGGAGGCTGATCTGACAGTTTTGGACCCTGACCGATCATTAAAAGACATCCACGATCTCCTTTCACTATATTTCCAAACTCTACATAACTTTATTGACTAGCATACTCCTGTAGCCGATGAGATGGGTGTGATGACTGGACTTCACATGGCTCTTCCTTGAATAACGTATTGTAAATAATAATGAGTTGGAGATAGCAGCATGGCGGATGAGGAGCTTTAATGTAATAGTGTGTTTAATGGCTTTTTAAAGTTTACCAATAGTCCAAAAGGAATTTCAAAATTGAGAAAAATATTGTTTTTTACATCAAGGATCACGATAGCGATGAAAGTGATTGTGCTTGCCCACATCATTACACAGTGTGAATTTAAAGCAATCACATTACTAAGCATTTTAAGGGCTGTATGGTTCAATCCCTCATGTGCTGTTCCTGCTGCCCAGATGACAATGAAGGCTCAGTGCTGTGAGCTGGCTCTCTAGGGGCCAGGCAGCAGTGTCTACAGGCTTCCCCACGATGGGTCCGATCTATTCTGAAATGTCCTGAGCTACGTCTATGTAGGTCACTGCACTGACTCTGGCTTTGAGATCTGATCGTGACCCTGACTAGATTCCTTGGCACGTGAGAGAAAAAGCTCAGAGGGTGGATAATTCAACTCCAGGCCCTGTCTCAAGTACACACACACACACACACAAACACATCTACAGAGAGAGAACCACAGCTCTCATGTTCCCAGCACTGCCAGAGATGGACTATCTTTCTGCATGACTGCCCCGCTTGCCAACACATCACCCAGCCATCCTCAGAGGATAAATGCATTGTGAGCACAGGCACTAAATAGAAGGATGAGGCTGAAACATTTATAGAGTCCAGGAAGAGGATGGCTTCTTCAGACTGCTACCACACACACTGTTGTATCATTCAGTGAGTAACACATTGTTTCTTTGACAGTGGATGTTCCTCCACAGGCTGTAGCCCACTCTATTTATGAGCACACTACCACAGAGCAGCTGCTCAGCCTCGACAACACAATTGGTGTTTTGGGATGTGAGTAAAGCCCCATTTCCACTGCATAATACCAACTTGACTCTACTTGCCTTGTTTGTGTTTCCATTAGATAAAAAGTACCTGGTTCTACTTTTTTAGTACCTGCTCTGCTGTGGTTCCATGCGAGCTGAGCAGGTACTAAAAGGTCACATGAAACGTTACAGATCACTGATTGGTCAATGCCCGGTACACACAGAGTATCCTGCACAGCACAAATCAATGATCGCCACACTCAAACAGTGAAGCTACTTTTGCATCTGTAACCGTTTTGTTATTGCAGCTGCTATATTGAGGAGGTGCAGACGTTCCTGTCTTAAACAGCTGATGGACCAGAGGTGTGTGTCGTGTTGAAGACTACGCCACGGCAGTTCTGCTCGGCCCCAATCTACCCTGAGGAGGAACCATCAGCAATGGAAAATGACCGGTAGAAAACCAAGCCGAGTCGAGTCAAGCTGGTACTACGCAGTGGAAATGGGGCTTAAAGGGACACTGAGCTCCTCCTCTGGGACATGGCTGCACACATGCCAGTTGCTTGGATCACAAATGTACAACGGGCCCTTTTGTCTGTAGGCCTAGCTGGAATATTGACAGATTGTAATACTGCTAGATTGTCAAATATGTGGAAAGACTAGGATTAGTTCTCTAAGTCAGTTTCTCAGTCTGCTTTTTTAAGTCTGTGCCATTCGATCAAATAAGATGATAGAGCTAGTCTGAATTCAATAGGAAGGAAAATCACTAACTGATGTTAGGCATGGTGAGGCAAATATTTTTATAGAGCACATTTCATACAACATTGTGCTTAAAATACTACAAAGATGAAATGTTCATAATTCAAAGGTGCACATAGAGACAAAGAATACAAAAGACACAAAGTAAAAATGAAGTAGTGCAGTTTAAAACAAATGGTAATGACAATAAATGAACAGAGGAAATACTCTCATATTAGATGTGCAATTAATTTTAATGAAAACATTTAAAAACAAATGAATGCAATTTAAACGCTGAGGCAAGATGATTAGCTTTCAGTCATTACTATGTAGAGTAGGTTGTGCAAAATAGGAATGCTTTTTAGCGTTCATTTAAAACTCATCAGTGGGGGTATGTCTAATATCAGCTGGGATTATTCCAGGTTTTAATTGCATGATAAAATGCTGTTTCACTGGGTTCTGGGGAGAACCAGCAGTATTTATTGCTATTAACTGATATTACTTATTGCTGAACTTCCCTCTGTCAGATAGTTAGCTGGATATTTAGACATTAACATTTGAAATTCTTTTTAGAAATCATGAACGCTGTGTCCTCCGGGCTAAAGAGGAGAGGGACCATCCGGCTTGTTATCAGCACACAGTTCAAAAGCCAGCATCCATGATGGTATGGGGGGGGCATTAGTGCACATGGCATGGGTAACCTGCACATTTGTGAAGGCACCATTAATGCTGAACTATATATACAGGTTTTGGAGCAACATATGCTGCCAAGTAGACAACATTTTTTTCAGGCCTTGCTTATTGCCAATATCAAACCACCTTCTGAAGGTATTACAACAGCATGGCTCCGTAGTAAAAGAGTCCAGTCCTAAACTGACCTGCCTGCAGTCCTGACTTGTCACCCATTGAAAATGTTTGGAGCTTTATGAAACGTAAAATAGGACAAAGGAGACCCTGAACTCTGGAGCAGCTGAAATCATACATCAGGAAAGAATGGAAAACATTCCACTTTAAAATGACATCAACTGGTCTCCTCAGTTCCTAAAGGCTTACAGAGTGTTGTTAAAAGAAGAGGTGACACCACACAGTGGTAAACATGACCCTGTCCAACTTTATGGAAACGTGTTGCTGGCATCAAATTGTAAATGAGGATGCAATTTTAAAAAACAATAAATATTTTCTGTTTTAAATTTTAAATGTTGTCTTTGTGGTATTTTTAATTACATATGGGGTTTAATAATTTGCAAATCATTGCATATTGTTTTTATTTACATTTTACACAGCGTCCCAACTGTTTTGGAAACGGGTTTGTAATAGGTTGTTTATGAAATAATGCGTTTGAATTTTCATGAGTTTAAAGGAGAGAAAAGTGATGTTCGCTTCATGTGCATGTAAAACTATTTTTTACACACACTTCAACGCTGCTACAACACTACCTTTTCCCTCTACCTGCTTAAAGTATTATTATACTTTGAGCATTTGTAAACCAAGTTAAGATGACGTAATGTATCAATTTATCTGTATTCTAAAGCTGGGCTATAATTCATCAGTATTGTTCAGCAAGTTTTTGAATTATTACATTATAATGAAATAATTATATCACATAATAGTTCCACAAATTCTTGCTATCCAATCAAATTCAAGTATAAAACTAGCTCAATGAGTTACTGAAGTTTTAGTTGTACACAAATTAAATGTCATTACTCCATTAATGATTTGTCAACATTTCCTATATTGTTATATAGAGATACCAGAAAAATATCCTGCTGACACTGAAAAGTCGTACCTCAGGGCACTATTAAATTTACATCGTGTGGTCTTCTCTAGAACCAGAGGGGAGTGACATAACTTTAGTCATAATGCCAAGTGATGCTGTTTGTCAAATAAACATAGATTAAAACTTGATACCAACATCTTATGCCCATTTTTCCTTAAGCCTGGAGTTAAACTCTTACCGCTCCTCTGCACGCTGTTTGTTCTCTTCTCTCTTTCTGGTGAATCTCTCCTCATCTCTGTCAGGCCTGAAGACACAAAGAGGCATGGAGAGAGCATCAGGGCCAGGGAACAACAACAACACTAATCTGGATGTAACAAATTACACACATCTACAAACTGTAACAACTGCTGGAGGGAAATTCTTTCACTGAACATAACTTACAAGTCACAGTGATTCAAATTCAAAGCACAGTCTATATTTGATGCATGAAATGTGTCTACAGCTTGAGAAACAAAAGGAAATTGATGTTCAAAGGTTGTCTGATATCACACCGATTTATCAACTCATTAAACTCTTATTCCATCTTCAGGCTGATGCTGCCTCCAATCTAACTGACTGTTGTGGGGGAGGTGGGTTTGTTTTTCCCCAACCAATCACAAGAAACAAACATATCTGCCTCAATATATGGTCTTTTTCATTCTACACTGATGCCACACGCCAACATACTGCTGCATTTAGTCCCTTCAAAGGAGTATTCTGGGCGTAACATGAATTAAACCAATCAGAGTCTCAACGTTTATTCCTGTTAAAAGCCAGGTTGCCCTTCACCTGGTGCATAGCTGCAGTATTTAAACAGCATCAGCATTACTCCTCTCACTGAGGGACAGGTATGTGGTCTTGCCTCCCAATCCTCTGCCCCATGCATATGAGCAAATACACCAATACTCTGTGGAGGAGGAGGAGGGCTGCTGTTTGTCCGTGTGTGTAATAGGTCAAGCGATGTTATAAAAAAAAAATGGTTATAAAAAGGACCATTCTGATTCACAACAGCAGGTGAAATAACACATCTACCTGCAGCGATCCCCCAGCAGCAGAAATGATAAATGTGTCTCTGCCGTCTGTCGCACTTCTGTACAAAGGACGGCAGCTTAACTTGATTCATTTTTTAATCCTCCGACACGCCGACAGATCTAATGTTTTTTTTTAATGTTGTGTGTTCTGTACATACAAAAGCTCAAACACACAGTCCAGGTTCACAGTGAAACTGTTTGGACTAAAGCAGCCATCCTCCAGTAGAGAAGCAGTGGAATGAAGTGAGTCTCTAAATCAGAGGAAAGTATGTTCAGGTGTGCGTGTGTTGTGAACCAGTCTATGTCAGCACATCTGATGCACCATAAATAGCACACAGAACACTGTACCACTGACTTAAGCCCAGATTTTTGTTGGTCAACTGCACACTTGCTTTCTGCTGCCTCCAGATAGAAATGTACCAACAATGCGTCTGACCACAATTCATTTTAAGACCAACACTCGTATGGGTGCATGGAGAGGCCAAAGCTTATGTGCTACTTAAACACTGCACGTACTGTGCTGTACGTGAAGTTGAAACCACATTGGTCGGACACTAGTAATGACACCTGTACTGGGCTGCTCTTCATCCCATCAGAGGACTGATGTGACTGACCGAGGCTCCTATACCCAGAGGACTGTCAGTTTCTGACAGCCTGCAGTTGACTGACTGATGTGACACTTTCCACAATGAGAGCACGAAAAAACACAGCTGAAGCTAAAATGTTGTATGTGTAGCCTTCATTAATGGGCGTCACCTCAATAGTTTTTCTGTACTGAAGAGAGGAAGAACTTTCTTTTTTTTTTTACACAGAGATCACACAACAGTGCCACAAAGGAGAACCTTCTCTTCAACGCCTTTTGTTTGTTTAGACTGAACAAGACAGCAGAGGAACACAGCACAACACAATGTAGAACACAGCAGCGTCTGCGTCTAGTGCGACGCTTAACATATGTGACGAGCAGCAGCCTGTAAATAATGGATTAACATGACAAATAAAGATTTACCTTCCCTGTAACAGGACGGTTAACCTCATCTTCTAATCTTATGATCAGGAGCTCCAAAATGTTGTGCTGTCTCTCCAGTTTGAAGACATTTAGTGTTTATTTGCTTCTTCTTTGAGTTAGCTGCTAAGTGCTATTGGCTGCATGCACGACACATCATCAAAACGTCACAGCCCTGTCCTTCCATTCACACAGATGTGCGATTCGTCGCTGTTACTACCTCCACTGCCGCCTTGGAGGTGGAACAAAACAGACCCCCATTACGACTTCACTGGGTTTATACAGAACCTTGTGACAAAATAAAGGTGTAGCAGTTCTGCCTTGAAAAGGCTGTGTTAATGGGTCTACAGACATGACTGACACATTCTTCTTATTAATAAGCTTAGAGTTACTTTAGGTTACAACTGGCTCATAATATTGGTATTAGGGTTGCAACAGTATAAGTACTGCAAGCTATGATGAATGTCTCAGAGTAATAATCATATTATACAATTTTAATAATTTATTCCCACAATTATTGTTATTGTTGTTATTACTGTTGTTAGTTACAATGACCCATTCAGAAATGTGTTAATTGTTTTGTTGAACAAACTATTGAAATTTCATAAAATATTATGGCCTACATTTTTTAATAACACTAAAATGGTATAATTCAATATATCTTAAATAACTTTATTTGAGTAGTTCAGTACTGTTCATAAGCAAATGTACATGCTATGATAACTAATGTTCATACCACAGTATACTGCTGCAAACCTAATTGGTATTAAGGAACTGGTCGACACTTAACCCTGACACTGCAGATTTTGTTCTTTATGAAAGTTTTAATCAAAAAATCCATGTAACGTCACCTTTACACCAAATTACACCAATGTCAGGGATGAATTTTATTATGTTGAATTTGATATTATGCTCTCTTTACTGCAATATTGTGGCAATCAACACAGAATGAGTGACAGGAAACAGATTATAGTGAGGTCAAACTTTTAAATGACAAGTAAAAAGAGATATCTGCTGTTTTTTGTCGTCCTACTTATGCTGTTGTTGATTTTAGTTGTTTCATTATGGCTATGTTTTTAAGAAAAAGCCTCGACCACAACCGCCTAACCCGCTGTTGTTAAAATGGAATAACAGGTGTAAAAAGTCTAAAATGTGTGTTGTGCTTTTTGGTCAACTTCATGAATGATCTTGCTGATGAAGAAAGTCAACAGGAGGAGAGTCAAAAGGAGAGAGGTGGGGCAAACTGGTGTGTGTGTGTGTGTGTGTGTGTGTGTGTGTGTGTCTGTGGGAGGTGTGAGGGTAGGAGAAGTAAACTGATTAAGGTCGTTTCTGAGCAAATACCTGTGGGAAACCCTGAACAGAAGCAAACACCACTAACCTCTTTTACCACCCACACAACAATCATGTGTTTTCTATATATTTGAGAATTTGTTACATGTTTAATTGAACATTTGGACAGAGATTCTAAATCGAAGGAGAAAAATAATCAAATATCCATTTTGTTTGCAGAACATATGCTGTATTGTGATATGTATGATTGTCTGGATATGAAATAGCTTGTATGAGGATGTGAAATTCTGGTCATAATTGCACAGCCCTGAAAAATCCTGTCATTGAGAGTCTTATGGTGTTAGTTTTTCTTGACAATACTGTTGTCACAGATACAATACAGGCATAAAAAAACAGGAATGTTTTTGAAGTTGTACTCAGGGTTGGCATTCATTGGACTGCATTTTTACCTCGCCTGCACAAGTCTGGATTTTTGGTCTCCTATCAGTGACCTACAGGTACACACACTCTTGAGGGCTTTCTGGCATCACAATCATACTTTACATTTGCACTAAAATGCCACTGACATGTGACGCAGCCTTACCCTGAACGACGCTTCTTGAAGCGACAGCAGCAGCAGCAGCAGCATGCAATAATACTGATGAGGATGGATCCACCCAGGACACCCAGGGTAATGATGAGGGCTTCAAAGTTCACTGCATCACACAAGAATACAAATAATATATGATGTATACAGAACTTTATGAAAGGACTATTTGTTCTGAATAAATTAGGTCTGAAACTTCCGCTACCCCTTTATCTGTTAATGTGATATATACCTGTGTGGCAATGGCGCCACCTGCTGATTTCTCCACAACACTACACAAGTCATCACACTGTAATGAGGAAACTAAATGCAAAACTTTCATTTCCAGTGAAAACATAACTGAGACATGGAGCAAGACTTAACCAGATGAGGATTTTGACCACTCCTCCAGCAGCAGTAAAATACTTTATCTTATTTGGTTGGTAACACATTAAAGTAATAACATCCTTTTGCCAAGTCAATAATTAAACATCTGAAATAACACCAGTAATCACAATATCATGATCTGACAACTTCCTCTACCACTGCCCCTCTCTATGGACGGTGGCCTTGTGGGTAACCTCTGTCTAGTGTTTTTTTTTTTTTTGGAAAGTGAGTCTCCCCTGGTGTGTGACAGAAAAAAAGGCGTGTAAGTAAGAGTGTTGGGGAGTGTTGAGAACCTCCCAACAATGTACATATCCTACAGCTATTTTTCACCTAAGCTCTAACTTAGCTGTATTTTATTCAGCAACATAACTACAGATACTGGTTATGGATATGTGGCAGCACACTCACTTTTCCTTTTTTTGTTCTGTAGTTCCATTTTTTTGTACTGGTATTTGTTTCGCATGTTAAAATGGTAATGAATGAGTAATGAACCATAACATGACCGTTGTTGAATCAGTCCTACACCCTAATCCAATAAAACCTTCCTCATGTTTCCTGTTCCTGTAATAAAAACATCTATTTCCAACACCACAGTAATGATTGACTCCAACCTTGTAACGTGACAAATGAAAGGGAAGAGCAGTTTTTTCATAATAAGACAGATCAACTCACTCCAACACAATCCCCAACGGGCCTGGGACAACTGGCACACTGACGATGGAGGAAGCAACCAGCTCACTGGGTATTCTGTGCAGTTGTTGCCGGTGAAGCACCACAGACACTGTGCACAAAAAGACACAAAAATCAACTGTCTGCAATTTATGGTTACACTAAGATGGAGATCTGGAGCCCCAATGATTTGTTGATTTAATTATCAGTAATCTAATAAGCAACAATTTAATGCATATCATTTGATTATTAAATATTTTGTTAAAGTAAAATGCAAAAACAAAAAGCATCTCATTTATAAGGATTTCATAAGGATTTGTTTCTTCCTTTGTTTTATGTGATAGTAAACCTGATGTTGGACAAAAAGTCATTTAAGGAGATCATATTGGGCTTTTTTGACAGGTATGTTTTAGTATTTTCTGAAATTTTAATTTCCCATACTGGCTTAATACCATTGTTACAAGATTATATAACTGACATTTAGTTCGAGTAACTTTCAATTGGGGTCACTGCATACTTCATATGCATAGAAGAGCCCTGGTGATTAAAGTAGCTGTTCAGTCATGTTGTGGGAAGTTAAGTAGGTCGCTGGGTGTTCAGACAAACATGCTGCCATAAATGAACATTTATGACAGCAGTTTGAATCTTTCGGGCAAAGGTCTCGTCAAATTGGTCATCAAACCTATTTCTGGCAGCCTTACCTGGGCATGTGGAACACAGGTGTCACAGCTTTTGTACACAGAGCAGGCTGGAAACAGATAAAGAGAAACGTGACTAACATTACTCTACTGTAACACAAAACCATGACAGCGCTGCAGTTTAATTAAACTCTGACGTATTTTAAAAACATTCTACTGAAGTACTAACCTTACTTATAAACTATCCTTAAAGTTCAAGGCTACCTTTGCCAACTGTATTGAGGACTGTAACGTTACTGCTTGTAAAACTATAATTAACTTACGAATCGGTGGTGATTGAGTGGTTTGGCATTCCCCATGGCTAACGAAGCTAACGCACAGCACAACAGCACAGAGAAGAAACGAAGTGGTCAGTGTTTGTCTGTTGGTTAAAAAAGGCGACATCGTAAGAACAATAGAAGCGCTGGGAAGTTTAACTGCGTCTACAAATACAAAATATCTGTTTGTCAGGATTGACGCTTGTCTAGAAAAACACTGCTACTTCTGTTCCGCCCAGGATCTACTGCTGTCACTTCCTGGGCGTGTAAGGTTAGCATGTTTGCTTAACCTTGGCAGCCCGAGCGGGAGGAGTTATGCGTTTAAGTTAAGATACATATGACCGCCTGCTCAGTTTCACGGGTTTAAAAAACCATACAATAGGGTAACTGTGTCCAAACTATTGACTGGTACTGTATATAAATATTTAATTGAATTAATTTAATTGAATTGTTATGCGCAAAATTCAATAATGAATTCAAAAGTAGTGTATTGCGCACTTTTATTTTAAGTACTGCTATATGAACAAAAGTGCAATAACATTTGGTTTGCAAACACTTTAAACAAATAAGGTGCTTTTTAACAGCAGTATTCCCTTTACACAGTAGCAGTTAAAATATTTCTTGTAAATCTCAACTTAAACATTAATGTAATCAAATCAAATATAAAACCAAAGCTATTTGCCACTGCCAGGGCATTAACGTTTTATCTAGTTTGTTATAGAAAAACAAGTTACCCTCAGAGTCCAGAGCCACGATCATAACATTATAACAGGCACCTTCCGAGCAACAGCAAGTTAACATTTATAAATCTGTTTTCTTTTTCTTTCTGAACAGGTACCAGCAGAAACATTTTTCTTTTATCAGGGAGCAGCATAAACAGTCTATGTTCAGTAGCAAGTGTCCCTGTTAGAGTGAGGTCAAGTGGTCGAGCACAAAAAAAAGTACACAGCTGGGATTTACTGTGCAGGGGACTTTTTAGTCTGTGAAGTCCATGTTTGGTGCACGTTGTAACGCCGTCGCTTTTGTAGTCCTCTCCTTTTCATACAACTTGTGTATTCTTCTTGTGATGGTGCGTCTTGAGGGAGGCTCATACGTGCCGTCATTCGTTGTGATCCTAAGAACGTTCCTCAGACCGACACCTTCCACAATACTAATTGGCCTGCAGTTTGTAGCTATCCACTTCGCTATGGCATTTGTTAGCTTGTCTTGCTTTTGTTTATCTATACTTCTCCGACACGCTGCATCCAACGTAGTCTGCCGAAGCCTCCCTCCAGTGTTTGTTTGGGTGGGTGATTTGCTGGCATCAACAGTGTGTATTGCATTTAAGTGATACTTCAGACTCGAAGTACTCCGGTGATAAGAAAAAAAAATGAAGAACATAATTTTATATATATATATATAAAATTATGTTCTTCATTTGAATCATCCTACTCATTTGGAATCTTGAAATGTATATAAAAAAATCAAATAAAGCAAACTATTACGAGGGTGTGTTAGGGCCACATTGATGAACTAAATATCAGATATTTTGAAAATAAAGTCGAAAAATCACGAGAATAAAGTCGTAATTAATAAAGTTGTAATTTTTTACGAGAAAAAGGTCACAATATTACAAGAATAACGTTGTAATAATAATATTACGAGAATACTCATAACGTCGGAACTTTATGTTATGTGTTAAGGCTCATTTATGCTCAATATTAACGGATAGGGATACATAGTCTTCTGTCTGCCTTGTGTTCATTTCATCAGTATTTGTGCAAGTTTTGCAGAAGCTTGCAATTATGGATGAACGGAACAATACCACCGGGAATCCTTGGAGGCAGTGTAGATACAATTCAAGCAAGACACGATAAATGTCTATGGTCACGAAGAAGTAGAATA
This sequence comes from Chaunax sp. Z400, assembly GCA_037577475.1. Taxonomy (NCBI): domain Eukaryota; kingdom Metazoa; phylum Chordata; class Actinopteri; order Lophiiformes; family Chaunacidae; genus Chaunax; species Chaunax sp. Z400. Next base: position 4,896,440 of record CM075190.1, on the reverse strand, counting down.
GTGAAGTGAAAAACTAACAAAAAAACAAAAAAACTGTCCATCCACATGACACAATTTATTTAATGGCCTCATCTTTAATGGTCCACTGCTGAGTATATTGGTCTCTGTGTTGCCTCTTTTTATTTAGAAGGTTATCACAATCTCTTCTACCGTCGCCATTTTCATTGTTGTCCAAACTTTTGACTTGTGGATGTATTAAGGCCAAAGTAAAGGATGCATGAAAGTATGGGGATGTAGATGGATACAAATTTATTTTCATACGTAGAGGGAGTAAAAATGAGCCGTTAGATGGGAAATATCAGAAAAGTGTCACCAGCATCTTCTCAAGCTATATCATAGTACAGCTTTCTAAAGTAAAGAGATATAGAATCTGTTGGCACATCGACACCTCATTATTATAAGTATCGGGACGAGACTTTTTTCTTGTAATATTAAGACTTTATCTTGTAATATTTCAACTGCATTCTCGAAATATCTCGTTTTTGTATCTCAATGTGGCCCAAACACTGCTGTAAACTATAACTTTATATGGAAAGGTGCAGATATTCTCTGGGATTTGTGTGTAAAAATTAATCAGTGATTGTGAAGCGATTGTTTTACTGTACCTTTAATAACACACTGGAACTTTTCAGTAAATTGGAGATTTACATATATGTCCATGCCAGAGACATTTTGCAGTGTTGATCCATACAATGGGAGGGAGGTTTTTAGACTCAATTTTTTTCCTCTTTCATTAACATTGTGAGATTGTCACTTTTCAAACAAATGTATACAAGAAATAAAACTTTGTGATTCAAGTCAGTTATACTTATAGTGCCAAGTCTCAACAAATGTTACAGTATCTCAAGAAACTTTCCAAAAGAGCAGGTCTAGACTGCTCTCTTAATTTTAGAGACCTCAGATTCCCCCTGAGCAGCTATGTGATGTCTTATTATCGATTCAGATTACACAGGCTTTTAATTGGGTTATAAAATACTATGAATTTGAATGATTATGCAGATATATCTACATGCAGATAATAAAGCTTTCAATTTGATCAAATAGACCATGTTGTGTTTGCTGGACACCATACAGCCTTGGTGGAGGTATGTGCTTTCTGATTGGCCCTCTCGTAATCCACATTCCTTACAACAGTACATACATAAACACTACGTTTTGAAAGGTTTACACTCCTTGAAAACAATCCATTTTGTGATGGACATTTTCTTCATGGATTTGTCAGATGTTATGATAAGGCCCACATACACAATGTTGCCTAAGTATGAGCTGATCGAATATGGAAGTAGCCATTTAGTTCCAATCACTGTGAACAAATTTTGGAGAAAATGATTGTGATCCAGATTAAGAGTAATCACTCTCTGTGTCAAGTTTGGTCCTTGTCTGTTTGAATGAAGGCTAACGTGAAAAGCTTTTAAAACTGGGTGATCAGCAGGTGGCAGTGTAAAATCACACAGTTAAGAGTCCGTATGATGACTGCCTCTGTCTGTCTGTTAATGAGCAGTTTGACAAGTTCTGCACAAGCTCCAGCTATTCTATATTATCTACAAGTTAATGTCAATGATAAATGTGTTCTTCTTGAGCATGATCCCAGTCGAGACATTCCTGAACATGCTCCATTTGAGCTCCATCAGGTGACAGAGGATGATCCATCCTCATTACCCCTTGTCTCCAGAAAGGAGGTTATTTGAAGGACACGTAGAAAGGAAGGGGAGAAAGTGAAAGAGAGGAGACAGAAGTTACTTTTATCATCATAAGAGCATTTGTACACAGACGAAATGGTCCTATCTCTATTAACTTCAGTTCAATAGTCCTTCAAACCAATAGATCCCTATCCCTAGATGATTGCCATGTTTGGAATGCCTTTGTAAAACATTTGCAGTTCTTATAATCCGATTAATCTGCATGCGTTTCATGTTGTAATAAAACATCTTTCACCACATCAGATGGTCTACCTCCCTCTGCCCACAGTACTAGTAACACATTTTCTAGATCCCATAGTCTTCAACTGAACCGGCGACTTGTCCAGGTTATACACCTCCTCTCACCCCACGTCAGCTGGGATAGGCCGCAGCCGCCCCACAACCCTGCACAGGATAAGAGGTTACAGAAACTAGATGGATGGACTCCCAGTAATACTTCACTGACCTGAATAACTGGTATGGTAAGAATGAACCAATTCCCTTTATTCCTGAAAATTGGTTTAAAACAGGTTATATCCTAAATGATCCTTTGTCTAGTGTTTGAAGACTAATGATTTCAATCTGAACATCCCACTTGTAGATGTCTCGCAACAGAAGATGAAAACTATTTACAGGAAATCAATAAAATAGACTGATAAAGGCAGGTAATAAACCCAGCTGCTCGTAGAGAATTTTGTTTATTGGGCCTAATCCTCTTCCACCTGTGCTGACTCCAAAACAAGCTATGATGTGACGTTCCTGAATGAGTCGACTCTTTCATGTGCCTTGTCTGAGAGCCAGTTTCTTTTTTCTTTCATTTCTAAATATGTTTTTAAGAGTTGACTTCCTTAAAATTGAAGGCACAAACACAAAATCTAAGGTAAATGGTGGATATGATATAGCTGTCAACTGAAGCTGCTTGGCCATGGGTAAATGACTGACAGCAAAGGATAAATAAATAAAAAGCAACAAAGACAGGCTTTTTCTTTGCCTTTGCCTATAATTTAAGTTAAAATTATACTGTATATTTTTTTAAGTATCTGGCAAAGATATTCTAATAGTAGTGGAGATATGCCTCTCTCAGAACTTCCTGGTATGTGGGGGGCGCTCGTGAGGTAGTCCAAAAACAATGAGGCTCTATGGAGCAGAAGCTTTCAAATTAACCTCATTGGGGGAAAAAAAATTTTCTTCTGTCAACTTTCACTATGTTTTCAATATAATGGGTTAATACAATAAATATATATCAGTCCATTAGATTTTTTTTTTTTTGCTGCTTCAATTATTGTGAAATGCTGTTATTTAAGTAGTAGCATTGGTAGCCCTCTCTGGTAGCACCACAAGTTACTTTACAGCATTAATAGTTGTTGGAATGTCAGACCAGATCTACATTTACTGTCAAAAATGAAGGTTCTCCTGGTCCTCCTTTAGATATTCACTCGATTTCATTTCAAAAACATCTGTAGACTCCGGGAGACTTTGAGGAATGATGTCGGGTCGCAATCAGTCGTAAATCCTTAACTGATCGATCAGCATTCATTATTAGAATGCTAGTGGTTTGTGGGCAAAATCATCTTCCTTGTAAGACAATTGAAAGGACATCAGTGAGTTTTAATTTCACTTCTGATATATAATCAATACTATATTTGCACAAAGTAAAATCAAATTTGGGTCTTCTTGTCTAGATGTGGTGAAAAAATAATCATTTTAGCCGTTTAGCTCCATCCACTCCCATTCATTTAGGACTCCTTTGTGAGCACCCCTCTAGGTGCTCACTCCTCTAGGGAGTGAACAGGCTGTATGTAGAAGGGCTGGGGTCTATGAGGGGCCATTAGGGACATTATTGTGAATTTCCTCTCACATACACATATGAAAAGCTCTGAGAGCATTTCATAAAAATGTATTACATTTTGTCAAGTACTGTGTTGTTACACTTGGCCAATGACGTCATGAATCATGAGACCACTTCAGTGTCAGACTTTCCCCATATTAATAACTAATCATATCTATTTGGTTGTGAGAGCTATATATGTATATCACCTCCTAATGTTGTGACTAATACTTTATGGTTTTACGTCATACCCTATTTGTTCTTAAAATAAAGAAAAATAAAATAAATATTATCTTTACCCACCACAAACATAAGCCTATTTATTTTGCTGTTTTCTCAGACTTTAATAAGGAAGAAGGCTGTAATAATAATGTAATCATTTGTTTGACCAATGACCCTGCTCCCTGTCATTTGTGATAATTATGTGACTGTGTTGACATCGGATGTCTTTTAGCAAAAAGCTGTGCGGCAAAAGGACAAGTTAAAAGGATAAACAATGGCGATGAGGCACCAGAGCCAATCACTATAATGTTATTCTATGGAACCATCCTCTAACAACTCTAATTCATCTCAGTCAAAATGCTGGTTTACTGCCTGAATTCCTCAAAAGATTTTTGGTGCCCTGGGAAACTCCCTTTTTTTGGGAAATGCATTAAGGACAACTCAAGTGTATACTTTTCATTTGAACAACAATTGGTTGGTTTTTTATGTTTTCTTTCTCACTTAGATGGTGTTACTAAGAGCAGCAGGGCCACAGCCTCTGAGGTGGAGGCATACATAAAAACGTGGCTCCGGAATGCAAGGGATCGGGACGGGGAAGGAGCAAGAGGGCTAAAGGACAATGAATTTATTTTAAACAGTATAGGGTCATATGTTCAATGCTAATGTTATTTTTCATGTTGTTTATTTCTGAGTTGAAAGAAGTGAAGTTTCATGTTCAATTTTGTAAATATATTTAAATTTAAATTTAATTCAAGAATAGAAAAAATGGCACACAGTCGGGCAACTCACACACAGCCCAAAGTGTGTGGGTTGTGTGTGTGTGTTGCCCATGTGTGACACTGTAGCCTCACGTAGGCCCACAGTTTTCTCTGGCTTTGGAGCCTGTGTGGGGCTACTGTGGGCATGTGTGGGCCTAGGTGGGGCTACAGTAGGAAAGCCCACAAAAAGCCCAAAGTATGGGCATACTGTGGGCAGGCTGTGGGCCCACATTGGGCCCCACTGTGGCCCACAGTGGGCAGCCCTGTGGGGCCCACACGTGGCCCACATTTCATGATATGTCACATTTTTTGCCCAAAGTGGCCCCACATGGGCTCCAAAGGGGCATATTTGCTGGGCAGGACTCAGCCGTCCACCTGCATCTAAAGGACAAGGGACTCTCCATTGAAAACAACAACGAACACCTTCTGGACAGAGAGGACAGATGGTCTGAGAGAGGAGTAAGGGACGCATCTATGTCAAACTGGAAGACTGGGGTCGACACACCACCTCTCAGACACACACAATGCAGTCGTAGCATCTCCCCACACACAATTTCATTGTCAATAATATTTTGAATCATGTGATGCTAATGACTCACATGATGTCAATATGACATGAAATCAATATTCTGTTGATTTGCTGTTGTTCTGTTTTTGAAAAAGTGGAAATAATTGTTCATGCTGGCTGATTGGAAACTTAGTAGTTAGACCTGCACTAAATGTCTGAGTTAAAGGTCTATTCCTGATCAATCATTATAATGATCACTGAAACTCTCTCAGCTGCTGTGAGGCGACAGTGTAAACCACTACGTCACTGTACCGCCCCCCTAGTGTCCCAACACACCTGAATTCACCTCATATTTCCTTGAAGTCATATATTTATATAGGCCTAATGTCTCTATTAAGAGACTTATGAACTGACAGTGCAACAGGCCTCTCTCTCTCTCTCTCTTGTAAAAAGTCAAGGTAGCTCACCCACCAATTGAGCTCTCTCCCTGAAATGTAAACAAATATCATGTGTGTGTGTGAGAGCTTTTCATGTGTGTGTGTGTGAGAGCTTTTCATGTGTGTGTGTGTGAGAGCTTTTCATGTGTGTGTGTGTGAGAGCTTTTCATGTGTGTGTGTGTGAGAGCTTTTCATGTTTGTGTGTGAGAGCTTTTCATGTGTGTGTGTGAGAGCTTTTCATATGTGTGTGTGTGAGAGCTTTTCATGTGTGTGTGTGAGAGCTTTTCATATGTGTGTGTGTGAGAGCTTTTCATGTGTGTGTGTGTGAGAGCTTTTCATATGTGTGTGTGTGAGAGCTTTTCATGTGTGTGTGTGTGAGAGCTTTTCATATGTGTGTGTGTGAGAGCTTTTCATGTGTGTGTGTGTGAGAGCTTTTCATATGTGTGTGTGTGAGAGCTTTTCATGTGTGTGTGTGAGAGCTTTTCATGTGTGTGTATGAGAGCTTTTCATGTGTGTGTGTGAGAGCTTCTCATATGTGTGTGTGTGAGAGCTTTTCATATGTGTGTGTGTGAGAGCTTTTCATGTGTGTGTGTATGAGAGCTTTTCATATGTGTGTGTGTGAGAGCTTCTCATATGTGTGTGTGTGAGAGCTTTTCATGTGTGTGTGTATGAGAGCTTTTCATGTGTGTGTGTGTGTGAGAGCTTTTCATATGTGTGTGTGTGAGAGCTTTTCATGTGTGTGTGTGAGAGCTTTTCATATGTGTGTGAGAGCTTTTCATGTGTGTGTGTGAGAGCTTTTCATGTGTGTGTGTATGAGAGCTTTTCATGTGTGTGTGTGTGTGAGAGCTTTTCATATGTGTGTGTGTGAGAGCTTTTCATGTGTGTGTGTGAGAGCTTTTCATATGTGTGTGAGAGCTTTTCATGTGTGTGTGTGAGAGCTTTTCATGTGTGTGTGTGAGAGCTTTTCATGTGTGTGTGTGAGAGCTTTTCATGTGTGTGTGTATGAGAGCTTTTCATGTGTGTGTGTGTGAGAGCTTTTCATATGTGTGTGTGAGAGCTTTTCATGTGTGTGTGTATGAGAGCTTTTCATATGTGTGTGTGTGAGAGCTTTTCATGTGTGTGTGTGAGAGCTTTTCATATGTGTGTGAGAGCTTTTCATGTTTGTGTGTGAGAGCTTTTCATATGTGTGTGAGAGCTTTTCATGTTTGTGTGTGAGAGCTTTTCATATGTGTGTGAGAGCTTTTCATATGTGTGTGTGTGAGAGCTTTTCATGTGTGTGTGTGAGAGCTTTTCATGTGTGTGTGAGAGCTTTTCATGTTTGTGTGTGAGAGCTTTTCATATGTGTGTGTGTGAGAGCTTTTCATATGTGTGTGTGTGAGAGCTTTTCATGTCTGTGTGTGTGTGAGAGCTTTTCATGTTTGTGTGTGAGAGATTTTCATATGTGTGTGTGAGAGCTTTTCATATGTGTGTGTGTGAGAGCTTTTCATATGTGTGTGTGTGTGTAAGAGCTTTTCACGTGTGTGTGTGTGTGTGAGAGCTTTTCATGTGTGTGTGTGAGAGCTTTTCATATGTGTGTGTGAGAGCTTTTCATATGTGTGTGTGAGAGCTTTTCATATGTGTGTGTGAGAGAGCTTTTCATATGTGTGTGTGTGAGAGCTTTTCATATGTGTGTGTGTGAGAGCTTTTCATATGTGTGTGTGTGTGTGTGTGAGAGTTTTTCACGTGTGTGTGTGTGTGTGTGTGTGTGAGAGCTTTTCATGTGTGTGTGTGTGAGAGCTTTTCATATGTGTGTGTGTGTGAGAGCTTTTCATATGTGTGTGTGAGAGCTTTTCATATGTGTGTGTGTGTGAGAGCTTTTCATATGTGTGTGAGAGCTTTTCATATGTGTGTGTGTGTGAGAGCTTTTCGTGTGTGTGAGAGCTTTTCATGTGTGTGTGTGTGAGAGCTTTTCATGTGTGTGTGTGTGAGAGCTTTTCATGTGTGTGTGTGAGAGCTTTTCATGTGTGTGTGTGTGAGAGCTTTTCATATGTGTGTGTGTGAGAGCTTTTCATGTTTGTGTGTGAGAGCTTTTCATATGTGTGTGAGAGCTTTTCATGTGTGTCTGAGAGCTTTTCTTGTATGTGTGAGAGCTTTTCATATGTGTCTGTCTGAGCTTTTCATATCTGTGTGTGTTAGAGGAATTTCTGAATAATGTCGCTAACAGCCACTCATAGTGGTCGCTGGTGCCAAAGGACATTTCGCAGATGGTCCCTAATTTGCAGTGTCTATAAAGACAATTATTTCATTTTGTAATTTAAACTTCATAATTTCATATCAGCACCTCTTATCTGAAATTTTTCTTTCAGATAAGAGGTGCATTTCTCTATCTTATCTAATTTATCAGACTTCCTGCATTTACGACTTTCAACCGAAACAGCAGTATGACGTGTGAGCTTCCCACCCTAAGAGTGATGAGGAAAATGACCGCTGTGTGATTATGGTCTACTCAGGGCCGAAAATCCAATTTCAATGTAGGGGGGACAACAAGATGGGTAATGTCTTTTAGCATAAACATTTTTGGGGTGTGTTTAACCACACATCAATTTTTGTTTTTAAGATTTGGTGTGATTTGGTGACATCTGGTCCACCAAAGGGAAGTGAAAATCATTACAATGAACCTATTTCCTCTAAGAGAAAAATCTCTAAACATATATCAATCTATGGACATTTGGGCAGCTTTTAGCTGTAAATTAAAAGATTTCCATTGCATTTTTACCTTACAATATTGTCTTTTGGTGAAGAGAAACAACTTTTGTTTTGAAAAAATAAACTCCAAATTCTGTTCAGCAATTGCTTGTGGAACACCCTTCTTGTACCATATAATATATCATCTTCTTTTGTTAGGGCCGTGTCCAACAGTGAATAGTCAACAGTCACTCCAAAATGACAGTGTTGAGTGTAAAATGCCGTCTTTGAATTATTCTTCCTCTGCTGCAGCTCAGCAAAGAAAATACAGACGGAGCTCACCTGTAAAAACATTTGAACAGCAGCAAACAAAACTTTCTTGAAGTTGAATTAGAGAAGTGGTTGCTTTGTGAATTGTGTGTTCAGGAGAAATTATCATATCACTTATTCTTTGTGGATTTAGTCATTTGACACATTTAGCTTCAGAACCATTTTAAATTGACCAAAAACGGACAGAGGAAGTGAATTCAAGAATCAAAACATTAAAGGTAAACTTTTGTCTGAAACTCAACATATTTAGTCAAAGTCAACCAGTAAGCTGCAGGAGGAAACATCCAGACTCTTTCTTGTTCCTCAAGAAAGAGAATCCCAAAGAATCATGGAAGTAAACTAAAATAAAATGTCTGAATTCTCAAAGCAAACTGAGGTCATATCAGCAAAATATGTCATTTTATTTCCTTTTTACAGAACAAATTGTTCAGATTTTTAATTCAATGCATATTCAGTAACAGAGACTTCTCTAATATTTCTGTTTTTTTCAACAAATCAAATAATTAGAAGGGTTTGAATTTTCAGAAGAGTGTTTTATAAGAGTGATTATATAATGAAACGTAGTCTTCAATCAATCTGTTACATTTATTGACATTTACATAGAAATGTCCACTTTACATGAGAAATCATGAAGATATAATTAATCCTCCCAACTGAAGTAAAGTAGTGATTTGATCCATCTGTGAAATCTCTTCAGCAAGTTTTTACAGCAACCAGAGAAGGCTGATGCATCACAGCTCAAGTTTTCAAGAGTAGTGCATTGGTGTTGTCCTCCATCAGCTGACCAATCAACTGGTATATCCACGATGAAATCCTGCACTTCATCAGATGACCTATCATCTGGTATATCGACGATGAAATCCTTCACTTCATCAGATGACCAATCATCTGGTATATCCACTATGGATTCCTTTACTCCAACAGATGACAAAGTATCTGGTGCATCCACTATGGATTCCTTCACTCCATCAGATGATAAAGTATCTGGTACCTCCACTATGGATTCCTTCACTCCATCAGAAGAGACATCAGGACATCTATTTGAGTGGGGACTCTCTTCTGCCTCAGGTTTCCAGGGCTCACTCATGTAAGCTTGGGAGGTGGCGAAACTGGATAAAGAATGAATCAGTTAATCAATCAGTGAAACCATCAGTTGGTCCAACCATATGTGACGTCTACTAACAGAAATACTAGTACTTACTAGGCTGGGTACGTGGTCAGGTGCTCCATTGTTAAAAATGGGTCCTGCAGAGCTTGATGGGCAGAGATTCTCTGATCCCCATCAAGATGCAGCAGCCGTTGGAGGAAGTCCACAAACTCCAGGCTGTCCACATATTCAGCCATCTCATCCCTTGGATAGACCTGGATTTGGAAACACATTCATTTCATTTGTTGTGGTCCCTACCTCTCAGAGACAGGTAATTACAACATGCTGATTCAGTCTTAACATATACAACAGAGAGTGCTTACATCAACCAGGTCGTCCAGAGAGGTGAGCTGGTCAGAGACGGTCCTCCATTGTTGTGTTGGCCGCCTGTTAACTGCTGTGTATTCTTCTGGGGTCTAAAGAGACAAAATGTGTGTGAGAACCATTTTAAAGGAGTTTAAATAAAACAGTTCAATCAATTCAACCTAATGAGAAGATGAATGCTGTACCATGAATCTCCATGTAGACCCATGTGCAGCTTTTTCTTCAATGAAAAAGTACTGGGTGTATTTTGCACTATGGAGCACGTGGTCGTCCGGCTGACCCAGAAGCTCAACGATACGCTTCATCTGCAAACAACAAATAGAGTCACATCAGTTGACATTCTGCACAAAGTCTCCGCTAGGTTGTGTACATTGCTCTGAGGAAGCTGACCTACCATCTGATATTCACAGTGGAAAGGGAACAGGTGGTCAGCCAGGTAGAGAAAGGCCAGGATGCAGCCAACTCCCCACACATCAATGGCCTGGTTGAAGGGCAGGCCAAGGACAACTTCTGGAGCCCTGAGGGAAGACAAGAACCAAAGATGAGAAACAATTGACAAGCTTTGTAGACCAAGAGAACGGCATGGATGTGCTTAAAAGAATGACATCAGCTCTCTTAAACTAACGACTGAGCCTTGCGGGATGTATATACCTGTATCCAGTTGGCTGAATAATCATCCCTGGCTGGACTTCGGCGGTTGTAATGGAAAGGCCAAAGTCGATTAACTTAACCCTGAATGGCTGCTCCTTCATATTGACCAACATGACGTTGTCAGGTTTTAGATCAGCATGCAGGATTTCACCAGTCTCGAGGGCATCCAAAGCCACCAGCAGCTGCAGGGACAAACAGGAAAGGACAAGTTCAGGATTCAGGTTTCCATTTGTTAATGTTTATGATTCGGGTTTTCCTCATTGTTTCCATATTACAATAACACAAACCTGCTTTGCAACCGGCCTGATGGCATTGAGAGTCCATGGTTCTCTGACTTCATAGACGTTGTCGAAGAGACTCGTGTCTAGCATCTCAAACACTAGACAAGTCTGTCCTCGGTGCTGAAACTGCTCAAAGAACTTGACCAGGTTTGTTTTGTCTGGATTCAGAGCACCGATGAGCTCTAACATGGACACCTGGGGACAAAAGAGACATGGCAAACGTTCATGGTACATACTTATGGAGTAGATTACATACAAGCGAGAGGATGTACCTTAAGTCAATGAATCAATGGACTTCAGAAACCTACCTCTTTGTGAAGGTATTCGTCAGTATTGTCCTTGACAATCTTCACAGCCACAGTCTCCCCTGTTTCCACATTTTGGCACCTTGCCACTTTGCCATAGGAGCCTTCCCCAATAAACTCCTGGATGAGGTATCCACAAGTCCTACCAAAGATGGTATCACCTAGCTGAATCTCAGCTGCTGTAAATGTGAGAGGAGATGGAGAACATGGAGATCAAATATGTGAAGTCTGTATATTCAGTCTGTTAGGGTCATTAAATCAACACAACACAGTAGAGCACATAGCTCTGCAAAGGCCCAGCGGCCCCTTTTATTTAAACTGATGTGATAAATCTGACAAAAATGTATTAAATACTAATGATTTCTCTGACTTATTTTTTAATCCATTTATTTATTTTAGGAAAATGTATTTGAAAAGATATTTTAGATGGTTGAGTTAAAATAATTGTAAAAACCAACTGATGGCTCCTTGATACAAAGCTGCTCTGTCATGTGTTCAGTCTAAGGACCAATTTTAGGCTAGCTGCTTGGGAACAGATTGTTGTCCTCATTATACTATTATAAACATTATAAATAAATGCATTATAAACATATTTTGTGTGTTGTCTCACCTGCACCAGAACAGTTTGAGTTTTGCAACAGAGACATAATTCAAACTGAAAACTTGTCAGTTTAAATTTTTTCCAAGCTTGAGAATCGGCTGAAGCTTCTATCGCTGTCTGCAGATTAACTCTCACCAGAAAAGTCAGAGTGAAATGACCAGAAAACATCCAGTCCTAGAATTTAACTACTGGTGCATCTATGACCTCACGGTGAGTTTCGGTTGCTTGGCAACAACACAGTCATAACGAATTTGTGTGAGTTGAATAATTTCTGACATATGAAGATACCTGATAATCAATGAACTTTATTTAACCCATTTTAAAAAAAGAAATTGTATTTATTTATGACTTATTATTTAACCATCCGATCCCGGATTCCTACACATATCCGGGTCAGGACGGGGTCACGTCCTTTTTCCGCCCTCCGGCTGGTGGATGTGTTTGTGCTGGAACTGAACACGTAGCGTTCACAATGAAGTGTTTTTTTATCTAATTTGACTCCCTACTGTCAGCGGTGAGTCAAATTTAAAAGTATATGATGTGTGTTGTTCATTAATTAACAGCTCACGCTTATTATGATGTTGAAACTTGTTAAATATGTTAGCGCTGCTTCCGCTAGCTATCCGATTCAAAATCCCATTAGGAAAACTGCTGATTTAAGGTAGCGATAGAGTCAGCCTTAAATAAATCAGTACAGGTGTTAAATGACTTTAACCTTTTTATGGGTCTTTATTTTAGATTTGTATGCATTTCGGTCTGTGTATTTAAAGCAAAGAAAAATGTTAAGTGAGTTTGATTGTTGTTTAGCCTTGACAACAAATGTTATCTGCCTGAAGCTAAACTCATGAGAATAATGAATGAGACCTTGCACAACGAAAAACTTAGAATTTGATTTGTAGATGCTAATTGTTTATTTTGTGACCTGTTGTAGGTCAGGGTTTTTTTGCATTCCTGGACAGTGGATTGATCGATGGCGAGCTACCCTGTGAACCCTGGATGTACTTGAACTGAACTTTCTTCCACTAGGAGTGGTAGATATACCCAAACTGACCTCCATTTTTTCCCCTTATCGTCCCACTTGGAAGAATCTTCAACTCAGGAATTTTGGAATTATATTTGGAATTTTCAAAATATATTTGAAAGGCCTACATAAAATTTGTTGAGATTGTTTGTTATTTATGTTTTAAAAATATTGCAATACAAGCTTTAATTGAAACGTGCTTGTGTGGCATTCATTCATTTTGGACTCCCTGAGTGAATCTATTCTTCTGCAGATTGTTGGGTACTAACTAGCGTTACCAGCTGCCTGCACCAGCTTATTATATTGTACATGTGCTACATTTAGAAGTGTTTGAAAAGAGTTTTTTTCTGAATGTCTCCCACTGCCTCCAGTCTTTATGCTAAGATAAGCTAAGCTAAGCTAACCATGTCCCGACTCTAGCTTCATACTGAACACACACAACATTAACATCTGTTTAAAATAAATATCTCATTCAAAATAAAAGCAAATAAATGCTGTTCCAAACTTCCTGGTCTGAGTGGTGTCCTCCCAAGTAGACATTATTAGACAGGATAGTGCCAGGTGAACTGGGTAAAGGTTGGGGATGAATTACTGAATGATAAAGGTTTGGATATGAAAACCAATGTTTCCACGATGTCACCACCATAACAAATGATTTAATTTATTTATCAGCTACAATGTCATTTAGTCAACAGCAGATAATCTAAATTTTCCATCATCGGGTTGATAATCTATCTGATGTCTGTCCTGCATCCTTACCTTTAACAGACTAAACATTTAACAGACTCTCTGTACTGTTGTACAGTATGTGTCGTGTATCAGGCTGGTTAGAGACTGGATAAGACCCAACCTGATATGAATCATCCACATCACTGATCAGACAGAGTTGAACTTGTTCTAGGAATATGGTGATCAAAGCTGTTCATTGATGAGGTTGAATCATTTCTCTTTTTGATGAAAAACATGCTCCGTTTAGTAATGTTTGGAGTGTCTGACCAGCAGAGCTGTGTGCTGGTAAGAATCTAGAGATGCAGTATTTATCACAATACAGGGGTTAACATTCAATATGCAGCAATACAGCAAGCAAAGTGATGAATTACTATTTCTTTAAACTAATTTTAGGAAAACTGTGATGCATTAAGAACAAACCAACACATCCAATCTGTGTTAAAATGAGTCAAATAGCTGTAAATAAATACATTGTTTTCTAGCAGTCGGAGGTTTCAACGTTTTTTTAAGAGTTTTTGAGAGTTGATGCAGTATCACAAACATAATATCACAATACTCAAGTGTGTCGATATTTTCTTACACCCCTAGTAACCAGTGATGTAATGTAAATACCATTCACTGATGTGTTGTACTTTTTGGTACGTTACTTGAGTATTTCCATTTTCTGCTACCTTATCCTTCAACTCCACAATGTTTTAGATGCAAATATTGCACTTTTTACTCTACTCTACATTTGATGACTTCAGTTACAGTGACTATCGACATAAGGTTGTGTATTCACAACAATCTAGCGATAGGATACAAACCATACAAGAGTTGTGATCCAGTATATTGTTTATTTATTTTTACAAGACAATAGTCAAAACTTTACCTACATAAACAAGACAAAAACAACATTAACACAAAAAGACATTGTGTACAAGCCAGGCTGGAAACTTTGTTGTGTGTGTGTGTGTGTGTGTGTGTGTGTGTGTGTGTGTGTGTGTGTGTGTGTGTGTGTGTGTGTGTGTGTGTGTGTGTGTGTGTGTGTGTGTGTGTGTGTGTTAAAAATCAAGAGCAAATTTGATCAGAAATACAAAGTTGCTGAGTTTAAAGAGAAAAGATGATTTAGACAACGTCGCCATCGTGTGGACAATAAAAGAATCTGAGATCATAGCAAAAACAAGTCTTTATTATTATTATGCTCCCTCCTCGTTTACCTTTAAATAAGAACTTTTCATAGAAATTTCATCATATCAATATCTTAGGGTGCAAATAATCATCCACCCAAAAGTAACTAAAGAACACTACACATAAAGTGCCACTATAAATAAGTCAGACGCACACAAAGAAGACAACAATCCATGCTTCAGCATATAACGCAACGCAGGGTGGTGAAATATGATTTAAACTGAACCAGAATAAAATGTTTCATTTTGAACTGAATAAATATACAAAATACACAAAGACGTTTCTATTTGTCACACAGACAACATGGTTTAAGGTCAGTAAATGTCTCCATGTCTGACAACAGCCACTAGAGGGCAGAGTGGTTCACCATGAATGAAAGAATGAAGAAATGAATGAATGAGAGACATTCTTTGGATTGAATTATGAGCTATAAATACATACACAAAATTCTCAGACAGAGATCTGGGTGTGCCTTGATTGATTGATTTTTCCCTCTTCATCAATGCTGTATTTGACCTGGGAGTGAATAATGATTGATGAATAATGATTGATTACTAATTAATGAACCTTTCCCACTGAAGGCCAGTTACTATTTGGTGTCAGCAGGTCTGTTTGTCCACTTTGAAAGGAGTATCCTGCTCAGATATTTGTTTGCCTCGGACATTTGTCTCCTGTCAGGTTGATAAAAACACTCTTACTCTGTTTCACAGTGATGGTGCTTACACTAAAAAACAAACTCGATGGAGTAACGTAATATAATAACGCCGCCTATATTCCATCTAAACAAATGAAGTTAAGTCAGGCTATCTTGATTGTGTCATTTCAACACCACATAGTTAGTCTAATGAAATTAATTTTTTAGTTTTCACTGGTCAAACGCTTTAGTGCAACAAACTTCAGCCTTGTTGTATGAACTACGATAATGGTGCCAACATGAAAGGGAGGAACAGAGGAGTTCAAGCCAGGCTTCTTGAGAAGAATCCTCGTGCACTTTATGTTCCATGTGGGGCACATTCACTAAACCTGGTGGTGGCTGATGCAGCACAAGCTTCAACAGATGCCATCAGCTACTTTGGCAATGTACAGAAACTGTACAGCCTTTTTTCAGCAGCCCCACAAAGATGGACAATCCTAAAGGAACACGTGACTGTGGCACTGAAGACTTGGAGTGACACACGGTGTATTAACAGCATAGAGGCTGTGCGGTACCAGGCCTCTAACATAAGGGAAGCCTTGTTGGAGGTCAGGGAAAAAGTGACAGATCCTCTGACCAAGGTTGAAGCCCACTCCTTCACTGTTACAGGAGATGTTATTGGTGTAGACAGAGAAGAGAATGGGGGATAAAACACGACCCTGGGGGAGCCCTGTGTTTAAAACCAACTTACTGGATTTAAAACCATTTAAAAGCACCTGTTGTGGTCTGTCCTTTAAATAACTGTTTATCCATAAAATCAGTGTCGGGTGAACCTGAAGGTCAGAGAGGCAGTGCAGCAAGGTGTTTGTGTGTACAGTATTAAAAGCAAAAGAGAAGTCCATGAATACAATCCTAGTGTGTGGGTGTGCAGAGTCCATGTGCTTGGTGACAGTGTCTAAAAGCATGAGACTTGCATCTTCTACACCACGTTTTGCCGTCAAACTGAAGTGGATCCGGTTTGACAGCATGTCGGCCAAGTGGTCACACACTACCCTCTCCATGCATTTACACAGGACAGATGTCAGGGCCACTGGCCTGAAGTCCTTCAGGTCCTTAGCATGTGTCTTTTTAGGGACAGGGATTATAGTGGATTCCTTCCACTGGTTGGGGACACATCCGGAGTCCAGAAGGTGCTGGAACAGCCTGGTGAGGACCCCCCCCAGCTGTGTGGAGCAGTCTGTGAGCACCCTGCCTCTGAGTCTGTCAGGGCCAGAGGCCTTGTGTGGGTTCACCCTGTACAGGATGGAGGTCACCAGCTGTTCATCAACAGTGAGGGTTTCGTGGGGGGAGCTGGGGGTTGGGCATATCCAGTTGGTGGTCGTGCTGCGGCTGTTAAAACGGCTCACGTGTGTCTTTTGTTGTACTGTCAAGATATTTCAGCAAAATTCTCTCCATAGATTTCATAATCACTGATGTAAGGGCTATAGGTCTAAAATCCTTATGTTCTTTAGGTAAAGGTTTTATATGTGAAGTTGTCCATAGCAGAGGGACAGTGTGTGTCTATAGAAGCCTGACAAAGTTCTTTAGAAGATAAGGACTGTATTCATCTGGCCCAGCCGCTTTCTTGGTGTTAGTATGTTTAAATGTTTTCCTGATATCTTCAACTGTGACAATAATTCTGTTTGAAGTAGCAGGTGTAACAGTTTTAAGTTTAAGAAAGATTAAGTTTCAGAAAGACATCCAAAAAATCAAGTAGCAAAAATCTTCAGAGGTGTTTAAGCCAAAGCGTCTGAACCACAAAGGTGACTGAAGGATCTAGAAGACTGGATGTCAGAGCCGGGGTTTCATGCTGCACTGGTTGATTGGTGATGAGCTCCAGGTGAGTGGAGCCACAGCTGCAGGTTGTCAGGCTGAGACGGCAACCAGCCGGACAACCCAGTGTACACAAACACAGACCGACAAAAACACGAGGAGGGAGAGGCAGAACAGATATCCTAACACAAATAAAGTCCAACTTAACAGAAACTCTATCTGCTCACTAAATGAATGAATAGATCAGAGGAAGACAGAAACAATGGCTCAAGAATGAAATATAGAGCTGAAGACTTATTATTGAAAACTACAGTATGAACTGATGAGTAAAAGGTTCAGAAAAAATGAGACAAATTCCAAAGGAAACCACTTCAATGTAGACATTTAGTGATAAACTCAGGTATTGATCAGCAGGAAGAGCCTTTGACAGCCAGAGTTCAAGCCTCAATGTCACAAACAACAGAAAGAGTCAAATATAGATGGGACACATGTTGCCTTGTTTGTGTCATAATCATGAATTATATTGTCTCAGCTGAAGAAGAGAAGTAAACATGTGAGTTTTATTCATTAAACATAAATTCTACAACCTTTTATAAAGTGCTTCACAAACAGAAACAGAATCGGCGTCACAGCAAGAGCAAAAAGAAGAAGAGCATCAGGTGTTCAAACATCAACAGTGGTGTTAGGTTTCTGTTGGTCCAGCAGTTTTCAGCGTCCACAGCTCCAGATCAGCTCAGAGACATTTCTCCTGAAGGACAGAGCTGATCTGATCTGATGTTGGTGTTGAAGAAGCTCTCTGACTCTCTGTCTGCTTTGTCTCATTTATTGCTTCTTGGCTTCATGTCAGAGTCAAACACTGAGGTAGAATATTGTTAATGGAAACTATCTGCTGTTTTTTATATTGTCTGTCCTGATAGTCGACCTCATTGGTGCAAAGACCAGTGAGTGGGCCTGAAGTGAACCGTGCTGACAGATCAATAAAATCCCTTAGTGGATATGGCCTTCACAGAGGATCTCAGATGTTCCCCTCCATCTCATTTCATCATCAGATGGTATGATTGCTCACAGATGTGTTTAAAGGAACACATGCTAACAGTCCACACTGAGAAACTGTACTGCAGCACATCAACTGCAGGGTTGAAGCATCGTGGAGCTCCTCACCACATTTACTCACTATGACATGAATGAAAGCACACTTTCATTTGTTGTTTGTCGCTGATGTTCTGATCACAACTAAAGAACAATAGAAGACACGACTGCATCCACACAAACTCCTGACAGTGACCTCTGACCACCCAGAAAATGAAGACATTTCTGACATCACATCACATTAGGCCACAAAACATGATAGAAGATGTGAGCAGCAGAAGATTTAATCCTCCTTTCATATGAGGACAAAGTTGAGACACTAAAACAAAGGCCCACAATGTCTCCTATCCTGTGACGCAGCTTCAAATGAGCTGATTTTACTTTCACTTTTCCTTCATCGCCTCAGCGTCACTTCTACCGAGTTACAAGTGACGTTGATGCTCAGGCTAAATTCCCATTGGCTCAGAAGGACGCGGGAATCCTGCTCTCCGTTTTTTCCCCTCACTTCAGCCTTGATGGTCGGACTGGAAGCTTCATGTCTGAGTGTCCGGATAAAGAAACATGTCAGCTGTTCGTTTATCAAAGCTGCAGATGCGACAGTTCACAATGAACACCTTGATTTGTGTGTTTCTCCTGGGAATAGGTCTCCACGGTGCGGCGGCAGGTGAGTTCAGATGATTTGAAGCTGATTGGAAAAGAAAAAATGCTTCGTGTCTTTATAAAGCCTACTGTATGAATTGATGCTTCTTCTGATGGACCTCCTTACATATTAGGACTATAGAGATGTTCAAACGTTACCAACATATAATCTTAAAGTTCTCCGTAGTAAATCCTGTCAGTGCAGCTCATCATTGATTCCTATAAAGTTACATGTTATTGAGGAAGTCACTGTTGAGTTGTTGCTCAGAAGGAAATCTTGTATTGGTGAAAATGTCAGAAAAAGTTTGTCTCTTCTCCTGTTTTCTTTCTCATCTTTTATCGATCAAATCAGGACTGATAGGATCGATACGGTCTGATCGATCTTAATGCTAAAATGGCAGCAGAACCTCGCAGCTCCAAACAGTCCAACACTCACTGAGAGAAATAAAGAAAACAGGAACAAACACCAAAGCAAAGGCTTTCATGTCTAAATATATTTACTGTCTAGTAGGAAGTGTTGTGCGATGAATCATTAGTTATTTTATGACGTCACTGTTTGATCAGTTATTGATCATTAGACATCGGCTGATGAACATATTGTTACAGTCTCCAAACACGTCACTACGTTTGATCTGAACTGTTCATATTAACACAGTTATGTGCACACAGAGAAACACACACAGTCAATGACAACCTGCTAACATAAATATTGACTTCATGTCGTCGTCGTTTCTTGTCTGACCTCCATATATTTGATGAAATCCTTTAATATGTAATGAATATTTGAATCCACAGAATTCCACAGTTTGACTCCACATAGTGAAACACATCTGCTTTAAGGAAGTTCATCCACACTGAGTTTCGTTGGTTGGGTCCAATCACATCCCACTGGCAGTTCTTCCATTTCCTGTCTGTACAATAGATGCTGTTTAGTAGAGCTACATGATCAATCAGCCTCAGATATATCTGCACACAGTAGCTTATTGTAGGTATGTTGGTATCTGTGATGTCAGCTGATGAGGAACAAGAAACTGGAGCACAGGCCAAACTGGTGTTGAGATGGTTTAGAAACTGTGTCTCCCTGATATAGATTGTCCACCAGAGAGCACTGACAAGTTTATTTTCTACCTGTGAAATGTCCTGATCAGTTTGTATCAGGGTCACCAAAAACCTCCTGAATATTGATCAGCATCGGCTGGACAGCACTGTCTAGATATTTGATCCATGAGGAGAAATTGTGAAACCATAGAAGAAGAAGTGCTGCTGAGTTTGAGCTTCAAGAACCTCACAGAGTTCAACTTTGTGATCAGAAGAAGAGACTTAAGTCGTCATCGCTCACAGTTTATAGGAGAAGATAGAGACCATAAAGTGATGTGATGTCATCAGATGGAAAAAGTTTGAATGTGTTGAATGTAGAAAATCAAATGAGAATCTCAGACAGCGTTTGTGTTTTGCTCAGGTTTGTGATTTCACATTTCAAACTAATGGATAATGAGGAGTGTAAGCTACTAATGAAGCATCCTGAAGAAGAAATGAAATGAGTTTCACTTCACACGGAGATATCAGGACTAGAAAACATGTTTTTACAAACTGTCTCTATCAATGAGAGTCAGGTTCACAGCTGGAACACCTCCATCTCTGAGTAGTTTCACATTTTATTTCACAATAAATAACATTCATCCAGACAGAATCATCAGAAATATTCAGGTAGAGTTTAAACTCAGTTTCTATGAATGTATTGTTCTATTTATTGACTGAACCACAGACATTATCAGCAGGTCTTGAATGGAATGGAGTTCTTTTTGATTCTGTGTGCAGGAAAATCAAATTGTTCAGTGATTTATAAAAGTGAAATCATGACATTCATGTTTCTTACAGTGACTCACTCTCTGAAGTATTTCCTCACTGGATCTTCTGGAGTCTCAAACTTCCCAGAGTTTGTGACTGTTGGGTTGGTTGATGATGTTCCAATAAGTTACTATGACAGTAACACCGGGAGAGCAGAACCCAAACAGGACTGGATGAAGAAAGTCATAGCAGATAATCCTCAGTACTGGATCAGGAACACTGATGTCTCTGTGGGTGACCAACAGGTGTTCAAAGGCAACACTGACATTTTAAAGCAGCGCTTCAACCAAACTGGAGGTTTGTTTATGTTTCTCTTCATAAAATGTTGTTTATATTGTCACCCAGTGTTTAGTAAACAGATGTAAACACACACCATTGTTCATCTGTCCAGTGTGTTTTACTGTCGTAGATCAAACTGTCTGATGGAGGCTTCTCTTGGCTGACTCAGCAGAAACATTACTGACACTGAGACTACTGGATGCTGCTATGCTACACTGAGACAGTGTTTCTGTCCATCCCATAATAACCAGCAGTGATCAGTAAGACTTGATCTCCTGTAGATCAGATCAGAATAAGTCCAGTGAACAGCCCACAGTGAGCTGGTCCATAATAAGTCCTCTGTAGGAACCTGTTGATCACAACAGTTTTACAGCACTCAGCTGATAGAGGAACATGACTGCTGGGTTTCTCAAACTACGGCACAGGACTGTAAATGGGACACAGGCTGCTCCTGCTGGGTCCCATATGAGAGGAGTAGCAGTATGTTTGAATACATCTGTCTGACAGGACAACATGGTAAATGTCTGATTGAGACCAGAGGTTTCAAAAGTTCAACAGCACCACTCTACATACTGACCACACTGTGTCCATCCCATAATATACATGTAGAGAAGAACAACACATTAGATTAGATTCTCTTTACTTCACCACACTGTGTCCATCCCATAATAACCATAGAAAGTACTGAAGCATTAGTCAATTAATCAGTTGGTTGATCAACAGGAAATTGATTGATAGAAATGTAAATAATGAAATGTAAATATTTTGTTCCAGTGAAATGAGAAACACTTTGTAGTTGAATCAGGACACACGGACTGCCTCCCAGTGTCCATACTGGTCCTGATGGTGTGTGTCTTATTGGGACCAGTTGTAGTAACACACTGCTGAACTGGACACACTGTCCTGGTGGAGCAGGTGGAGTCTATGACTCATCCTGGACTCAAAGTGTCCTTCAGTGGAAGCTTCTAGAGCAGCTTCAGGACAGTCTAGTCTGTAGTTTGTCACAGGACCAGGATATGGTTGGACTGGTCCACTGGCTGCAGAGTCTCAGTGGTGTAATGTTCAGTCCAGGATCAGGTTTAATGTGTGTCTGCTAGTCAGGACTCCACCTCAGTTTGTGTTCCTGCAGCTCACATGGAGCCACAACACCTAGAACAGTGGAGATAAAGTGTTGGTCTCAGTGGAGTCAGTGTGTCTCTGTGGTCAAACACAGGATATGAACTGTGTTTCCCAGCAGCCTCTCTGTCTCTCTAGAAGACGTCCACTCTGTCCAGATGATGATTGGCTGTGAGTGGCCTCCGTGGAGCCAATAAGAGCAGGAGGTGTAGGTCCTCTGTGTTGGTGTGTGTGGATCAGTGTGTCTCTGTGGTGAAGATGTGATATCAGCTGATGAGAGATGACTGGACTGAGATCTCACTCTGGTTTACTGTAGTCTCTGTCTCTGTCTCTCAGGTGTCCACATTGTCCAGTTCATGTCTGGCTGTGAGTGGGATGATGAGACTGGAGAGGTTACTGGTTATGAGCAGTATGGTTATGATGGAGAAGACTTCATAGTACTGGACCTGAAGACAGAGACATGGATCTCTCCCAAACCTCAGGCTGTCCTCACCAAACACAAGTGGGATAATGACAGAGCTTTGATGACATACATGAAGTATTACTACACCCAACACTGTCCTGAGTGGCTGAAGAAGTATGTGGACTATGGGAGGAGCTCTCTGCTGAGAACAGGTAGAGTCACATGACCTGATGGAGTTTAATGGATACAACAATCTTCATGTTTCTCTTGTGTTTCTAACCAACAGTAAGATCACAGTAAATATGAACCAACACACAGAGAGACCCACTTTGTGTCTGTTTACACACATTTCTCTTTGTCTCAGCTTCTCTCTCACCTCTTCATCTCTGCCTCTCTCTCTCTTTACCTCCATTTTCTCTCTTTTTCTTTCTGTCTGTCTCACTTTCTCTCTCTCTCTCTGTCTTTGTCACACTCACTGTCCTCCTCCCCCTTTCTAATCTATCTCACCCCCTCACCTCTCTTCACCTCTCTTCTCCTCTGTCCCTCCCTTCTTTTCTCAGTTACTCTCCACTGAGGTTTGTTGTCATTACATGTGTGCATCTAATGTGTGTTACCCAAACATTTCAGACTCATTCCATCAAACAGGAGTGATAATAAACAGTGAATACTAATAAAGAAGCTATAAAGTGTCTTTGTCTCTCCTCTCCAGAGCTTCCCTCAGTGTCTCTCCTCCAGAAGACTCCCTCCTCTCCAGTCAGCTGCCACGCTACAGGTTTCTACCCCGACAGAGCCGCACTCTTCTGGAGGAAAGATGGAGAGGAGCTTCATGAGGACGTGGACCACGGAGAGATCCTCCCCAACCATGATGGGACCTTCCAGATGAGTGTTGACCTGGACCTTTCATCAGTGTCACCTGAAGACTGGAGGAGGTACGACTGTGTGTTTCAGCTCTCTGGTGTGGAGGACGACTTGGTCACCAGACTGGACAAAGAAAAGATCTGGACCAACTGGGGTAAGACTGGGATCAGAAGTGATGAACGTGGGAAACACACATTTATTTCACTCTAATAGTCCTACAGTTCATGCATTTTTATGTGTGTTGGAGAGAAGTTTAGTTTGTGTTCTATTGTTTTGTGTTCAATTATTTCATGTAGTTTTTCTGTCTAATTTTAGGGCTTAGATAATCAATAAACCAATCCACATGTCCACCTCTGGACCCTGACAAAGGTATCAGCAGGTCCCTGAAAAGGTGTAAAGTGTTGGAATAAATGATTGTTGTCCAGCATTATTTCTTCTTTTTGTGGAGGCTGTCCAGTGTTTACTTAGCTTTGATTCCTACAGAACAATGTCAGTAATTAAGGACATAAAATTTCATTTCCTCAGTCAAGGAGGTTCTGATTGGACCTGCATCTGTTTGTTTGTTTGTTTGTTTGTTTGTTAGCAGGATGATACAAACACTACTGAATGATGACCATGAAACCTGGAGGGGTGGACATGGGTCAGATATCAACGCCTTCAATTAGATGGGCAGATACATTCATTTTTAGAACACTCCTTTGTGTTGTGAAATCAGCGTTTGTCACCATTTTCCTTCATTTGTCCATAAATTGTGATGTAAAAAGTCTCATATTTATGATGTTGATCATTTATGTTATCAGACCACTTCCCTTTTCTTTTCTTCCTCCATTATAAGAGTTAGACAGACGTGTGTAGGATTGTTCAGCCTTGGCAGAGGGATGCACCTTTCCAACTGTTTGGTAGTTTGAAATCAAACTTGAGTTTTCAGATCTTTGTCAGACCCACTGTAACCATTTTAACATGTAACATCAGATGAGACATTTTAGGGACTATTAGTTTGAAGATGAGTCGATTTAGTAGAATGATTTAATCACTGGATGAATGTATGGATCTGTACATCAGTCACAATACAGCTTATTGGCCAAGTATGGTGCCAGTCTAAAAGGAATTAGAATATGATCGTCAGAAGCTCTCACTGAGCCACAAACCAACATAAGGGACAGAAACCAACATGACATGGAGCTAAACAAAGACAACAAAGCTCGACCAGGATAAAGCAGCAGAGATAGAGTCATGATGTCCAGACAAGTAGAGATAAAAACATGAACAGAATGACATCATATAATGTTAGAATATAATATACAGAATAATAATGACAGGAACATAACAGCAACCATCAAACATGTAGTGTGTGTTTACAGGATTGTTCTGCTTGGAATATGGATGTTCTTCTCTGAGCGGCTTCATCTGTGCAGGTTGTGACTTTTTGTTGTTGTTTTCTGCTCAACAGAGGAGCCCATTAACGTGACCTTCATCATCATCATCATCATCGCTGCAGTGGTTCTTGCTCTCGTCCTCATCGCTGCCATTGGATTGAAGGTTTACAAAAAGAAGACAGGTGAGGGACCCAAACAGAAACGGTCTCTTTTTCCTGGCTGTGATTTCAGACTTTGACCTGATGCTTTATTCAACCTGAAGCAAACTTCAGTTCCCAGAGCATCAAAGTGTGTTCAAACAACAGGAAGTGGTGTAAGGCTCAGAGTCACAGTGTCATGATGATATGACTACAGAAGACAAAGTCATGTTTCAGTTCAATATTCATTATTATTCCTATGTTGATGTCCTGTTCTTCATAGATGTTTAACAGCAGTTTACTCTGACCAAACCCACTTCTGTTTTATTTAGGTGTGTTACTGGTAAAACACTCACATACATTCATGTCACTGGAAGCCTGACTGACAGTTTGATGACATGAACAAATACTTTAAGGTAGTTAGTGGCTCACAGGCAGAGAGAGCAGTCACACCGTTTTCTGACTGTGTTGTAGATCATATTAAATACATTAAAGGTGGTGTTTTCTATTGGAATCATCTTTGTTTCACTTTATTTCTTGTGAAGGAGCATAAAGGTCAAACTGTGAAGAAGGAATTGTCAACAGTGAAATGATTTGTCTTTGTTTTCCAGCTGAATGTCCTCCATCTCCTGACAACAGCTCTGAGCTCTCTGAGAGACTGAAGCCAGAGGCCTGATGACAAACACACCACCCTGAACACAGTGAGTGGCTTCATATGGGACAGGAACACCTGGTGGTAAACAAAGCCATCTTAAACTATGTGTAGAAGAACCTTCTGAGATGGTGTTTATTCACTGGAAAAAAGAAAACCTTTGCCTTTCAGTTGGTTTTCCACAACAAAGGTGAAGCTGTTTAATCTGAAGTGAAGTGAGATTATTAAGAGAAAGACACAGATGCTTTCAGAAACCTTCACATCAGCAGGTCACAGAGGGTCATATTAAAAAGTCTCATATTAACCTGGAGAAAAACAGTGAGAACAATTGATGAAACTGTGTTGAACCAAATCAGAACAAACGACTGTACTTCAGAGTCACAGCGGGTCAACACTTGTTTTAGAAAATGTTCACATTCAATGACTCTATCTGGGAGATTTAAGGTCCAAACCGTTCTGTAAATATGTGTTTTTATGGTCCATGATTTAGTTTTCTGTTTGATGTCATCTTTTTCTTTTTGTCTCTTTAGGTTTATGGATTCATTTTGCTCTGGAACAAGGACTGGTGTCACCACATTGTCCTGTTTGAACTGGGAATTCACTGGTCATCCATCACAATATGAACTGATTAAATACATCAGGGTTGAGAATCTAGTGATAGATTATTGATTGGATTATACAGACAACGTTAACAAATATTTAACAAACATTATCAAACTTAAATGGTGACATTAACATATTTTGAGGATCATTTTTCTCACCTGGAGACGTAAAACAGGATATTTCAAAGAATGAATCCATCACAGCTCTCTTCATACAGACATAATCAGTTTAAAAACGAGTTGATCTAAAACAGATCCACCATAATTCAAGTGTAATACTTCTGCTGTTGGCTTGTTTCTTTGTTTTTGCATTCCCTTTCTCATATTTGTCCTCCTAGGCTCTGGTGATTTGATGCTACCTTGAGATAAAAGATATGTGACGACCACTAGAGAGTCGTCTCTACTAATTCTACTCAGAAAGCCTGTCTTTGCTTCTCTAATCAGCCACATCCTAAAAGCTGCTGAATAACGTGGACACTAAATAGTTTGTAGCTGTCAGTGTCAGTGTTTGTCTGTCTGTGTGACTCCTGCTGATGAACTGGACTCCACCTTTCTCCCACTGCTTACTGGCTTTGACTCCAGTCCCCTGTGACTCTCAGCAGGAGAAGCAGGACAGGACCTGGATGGGTGGACTTTTGTATCACTGTGGTGAATTATCTGGATTGTAATTCATTGGACACATGTTTCCATCTGGTTACAGCTACATCTCTAAATGATCACCTGATTTATTTCCACTAAATGTACAGCAGTGATAGGTTGTATCAGTGAGGACCAACACTATGCAAACATACACAACATTTAAACAGCCAACAAAATTCATTTGACAGTTGTGTAAATAGTTTGTTTGTTTATTTCTTTAAAAGGGGTGAAAAGATTTAGTTTTGATTCCAACCTGGTTGAAGTAAATAATGAGTATTTTCTTTATTAATCAGGAGTTTGTTGATTTTTCTTCATGATATCCATATTTTTATCTGTTGTGAAACATGATCTTTTCCTTTCCTTCAATGGTTGTGGGCTGTTTTATGCTTCTCAGCACACTGATAGAACATATGTCCTGCTGGTATTTAGGGATGAGGGACATTTTCTGTCTTAGTTTCACAGATGAAACTGAACAGTGATGCACAAAATCACTTCTTGTGTCGCTTCAATAGATGAATGTTGAATGAAGTTGTCCTACTGCTTCATTTCTTTTCAGATGACATTTTGCAATAAAGTCAGACTTTTTCCAAAGGTTGGTTTCTTTTCTGATTCCTCCATGTACAGTCTATGTTTACAGATCTATGACAGAAACTACAGTTCATGAATGTTCCTGAGTTCTCTCTTTAGTCACAGACACTAAATGAACATGACTGACCTCTAGATGTCAAACTGAGGAGAAGGAAGAACAACATTATCTGGTCAAACCTGCAGTTCTTTTACTTTTCACATGGCCACAAAATGAATGTGATGATGATGATGTTAATAAGATGGATCTTAAAATGTTATTACTGTATGTAGTTTCTCTAAGGAGACATAAATAATCATTTTTAAAACTCCTTATTCATGTTTTTATGTCTCATCAACATGGACAAGAGAAATCCATTCCCTTCCTGCTGCCCATTGTCCTGCTGGCTCTTTTTGTTTCATCCACATGTCTCACCACAGGGTGGCGCCCCAGCTCCAAGTACTCCAACATGTGTGTGTCTGTCAGGGCTGATCCTGTGCTGTGTGGTGATGTTTGTCATCACCTGGTGGGCAGCTCTGGTCACTCTGCTCATCATCCTCACTCTCTACATCTATGTCAGCTACAAGAAACCTGCTCAGAAACAGTCATCTCTATTCTGTCTGTTAGAACTGCTCAGAAATTCTGAGTCCTTCAAATGAATTTCATGCATCAGTGAAAGGAAAGAAGTTCTATGTAGACAAAAACAGACAGGAAAATCACATTCATGTTGATGATTCTGACAACGACTGATGATAAACACATGATTCCAAATGCTAGGTGTAGGTTTAGGGTCGAGGTTTTAGGTGATGTTACTTCAAGGCATGAAGCAGATCTGAGTAAAGTGACATCATCATGATGACATCATCATGTTGTGTAATATCTCCTGACAGGATTTTGTTTTGACATATCTATGAAACTATTTTCCAGTAGTTGCGGTGATGGTGACAGTTGTAATGACAGAGGTGTTTGTTTTCTGAGTGTTTTCTGCTTTCTTTTTAATACTGTATCCATTCTCAACAATCACTCTATTGATTTTTAATTCATAACCTGTATTCAAATGTGTGTCTGTGGTTCATTTTGTGTTGTGTTCGATGCCCCTAACAACTAGACAGCAGTGTTGTAATATATCATCATCTCCATCTGTCATCATCAGCTGACACAGGAAGAATTGAACCACGTGATGCTGACGTAAACAGGAAGAAGACAATATATTGCCTCGCTCACAGTATCACAATAAATCAAATGATATTGAATCCTAACCTGTGGATCACGATTTGTCTCATCACCAGGTTCTTGTAACATTTGGTCAAAGATACTTTTAAAAACATTTTATAATGACGTTAACAAAGAAAGTCGATACCTGTGATGCCGAGCTACCAGATCTAATCAGTACGTTCCACATGTTGAAGTGAAGCAGTGTGTAATAAACTGCACATTGGCTCTGGTTGTATCTGTCAATGAGCTGTGAGCTGTTCAACCAGAGAGTGAAGTCTCTCTGCCTGAGTTTCATTCAGAAGTGAAGCGCTAAAACCATGCAGTGTTTCACACTAAAATACAGATCAGAGAAAAGGCAGAAAACTGAAGGATGCTTTATTTTATTTATAGTGCAGTTCTGTTTAGAACCTCTGCTCAAACCTACTCTACTATGTCCTGCTGTTGTTATTCAGCTTCATACACACTGAACATCACCACCTGATTCCACTCACACTGCACACTGCTCTAACTGGGTTGGGTGCTGTTTCCTGTAGATGTGAACTGGGGTTGGTCCAATCAGGCCTTGATCTACAACCAGGCTCTGACTCCGTCTGAACCTCACTGGAGTCGAGGACCACGTTAAGAAGTTCAGGTCAGCTCCAGGGTTAGATTCAGGCTCTGTTCTCAGAGTCCGACCTACTGAAGCTGTTTTATGGTACTTTAGATCCAAACATTCAGTTGTTATAGTATATACTTTTAGCGGTTGTTATGCAAGAAATCAATGAACTTAGATTTTTGTACTAACAGGAAATGATGCAATATTGGCACAGATAGACATCAAACAGTAACTTTGGAAGGTCAATGGAAATTTAAGTTAAGTCCAGTCTGGTGACCCATTAAGAAACAGACCTGAAACTACAGAACAATCTTACATGTGTTTAGCTTAATGACCCATGAACCACACCTCCACAAAGCTTTTAGAAATCACTTTAGTTTCTGTGCAATTAGGGAAAATGTTTTTTTTTTTAAATAAAAGCCTTACAATGTTAAAATAGATTTTTTTTAAATCCACTCCGACCCTTTTAGAATCCAAACTTAACGGGTTCTTTCCTGACCTGAAGTTTAAATTGATAGAGTAGTTTGTGGACAACTGAGGCAAATGTTACCAACCTTCCTTAACATTAATGAAATGTTAAGGAAGGTTGTAAAGAATTCCTGAGTCCTGATTCCTGAGATCCAGATCCATTGCAAAACTTTATGAGTTCTTCTCTGGCACTACTTCAGCCAACCTTCATTGGTTGAGTGGTTTTTGTGTAATCTTGCTAACTAACTAGGGCTACAAGGAGGTTTCATGTGTACTACTCATCAATCTGCCCTGCAGTTCACATTAGTTCTTCCAGTTCGCTGCACCGATGCACAAGATGAGTCATCCAAAAGATTAGTGGGATTACACAAAAACTACTCAACAGATTTCAACAACTTTGGTGGAAGGATCGGACATGGGCCAAAGAAGACCCAGGTAATGGATCAGAGGCATTTTTTTTCCCGTTTGTCAGGGAAGAATCTGTAATCAGTTTAAATACATAACACAAACATCAAAACTACATTGACATTCAGCTGGTCCAGACAGGTTCTCTGACTGTTAATCCAGGAATTCAATGGACATGAAGGCTCTGAGTCGACCACATTTTGGATTGTTTCATTTTGCTCTCATTTGTTTTGGGTTCTTCTTTTGAAAAGTTCTATATGCAAGCAGTTCTTCCACAGGTCTAAACCCCGACCCAAAGAACTCTGCTACCACTAACAATGAGCCAGAAAGATACGGTGACATTTGGGGGGCACTGTGTCTAATCAGGCACAGGAAGAAGGTTCATAGTTCACCACCCAGTACAGACTTTCAACAGAACTGGAAATACTGTGCTCTGGGTATATTTAATACACTGGTGACCATGAGAGGCTTTTAAATAGTAAATGTGTAGTACTTAATGCTTGTATACTCACTCATAACAGCAAACAGTGATGAGTGATGAGATGCAGCTGGATGAACGCTAAAAGCACAATAAAGCTGACACACTATGCTAACTGCAGTCTATGCAGGAAACAATACAGATGAGAAAACAAAGGACTCATGTATGCTACCTCCTAGCGGTCGAGTTCAATAGTATACAGTACATTCAACGAACCCAAGAATCGTGTCCCATTCCTCTGGTGAAACTGCATTCAGTAAATAACATGAAAATACAGGCTAAGTTCTAAACCTGCCTGTTTCTGGGGAACGTTACAAATTAAGAGAACCCTGTTTATTCCATGAGTTTTTAATGATAACCAAGACACAATGAGCTATACAGTCATTTTCATTCAACTACACAACCTCTTCAAATGAAATGAGTCATTTATGCAGGCACTACTTGAGCCGACCTTAAGGTGTGTTCAGACTGAACACTAATGTTTCACATATATTATCCTTACAAATTGGACTGCTTAACTGTGTCATATCATTCACTCATAGTGACTGTACAGACATTAGCTGTTCATTAGCTAGCAACTCCCAGTAGCCTCATTTTCATTTTCAAAAGACTCATCGTGTGTTTTTTCTTTCCTCACTTTGTGGGATTGGTGATAAGCCTGTTGTTTTCTACTTTTTGTGTGAATTTATATCCATTTGTCTTTGCATACATGTCCTAAGAAACAGGAGCGCTTCTAAAATTCAGTTTGGATTCTGTCTGAACGCTTCTTTAGATCACTCAACCACTCCAAACAGGAGCAAGTTGCCACTCCATCACCAGCCTAGATTGAAGTTACATCAGAGCTGTGTGGTTATGTGGACAATAATATGATTAAGACCAGCAGTCATCATACATCCAGACACACAAGAAGACAGGAGCGCTAAACTCAACACTACTACTATCTGTGGACTGATCACTTCACCAGGCCAACAGTAAGCACTGTGACAGACGAGAGCAGGTGACCTATGGGAAGAAAACAGCTGCATTTACAGTACAGATGACAACTGTGCTGAAACAAACAACTAATGGATCGCTATCCTCATTGACCCTCAGACCGTCCAGCCAGGATGGCTTAGAAGAGAAAGGAACCCATGACAATCGTTAGATCGAGCATTAAGGCAAGGTTTAACCAGCTTGTTGGGTACAGCTGTTTATTTTAGGAACTAAACAAGCAGACACAGAAACAGTTGTTGAAAGAAACCATTTCGTCAATCAGCAGCTCAATGGGAGAGACATTCTTTCCAAAGCTCGTTCACATCTTTTCTGACAAACTCCATCTTAAAATTAAGACCTATACAAACAGTTTTTAGGCGATGTGCCTATAAGATCAAATGTGTTTTGTGTCGAGTAGCTGAGGCTATCGGAAATATTCAACAGCTTTAAAAAGGAAGACTTAAAAAGTGAATAAAATGAATAAAAACATTGATTAGGGTCAAAGAGAAACAAAGTCTTCATGCAATTAAGTGGACACCCTTCAATAAATTCATGCAATCCACTCACATAAATATTCCAACTAAAAAAAAACAATCACGTTTAAAACTCAATGACACTAACAATTATGATCAATATATACCAATAATATAGGTAATATTGTAAATCTAGATAGAGATTATAATTATTTAATCTGATTCAACTTGAAGGCACATCCATAAGGCTTCAGACGGTGTTGCAAAGCTTTCTGTGTGGTTGTCTCCCAATATTTCAGGAAAATAACAGGGTGATTATTCCTGCATCACAAACAAAACAACTGGTCCAAAAACTGAACAAGTGTGACATCAAGACTTTCCATGTCATGAGAACATTGTGGACATTGTGCACAACTGCTTTAGAGCCTGAGAGAAATAATCATCTTTGACCAAAAAAAAAATTCCATTTTCATGAGGAAATGAGAAGAAACTAGAGCTAAGAGAGAAAAACAGGCACATGTTGGAATAGACAGACAGAAAGGAGCAGAGTGGGCTACAAGCAGCCCTCCACCCAACCCTGACATCCCTCCATCACTTGTAGGGCTTTAACACATCTCAACCAATATCACTTCCTTCATGATTACTCATATTACCAGCATTACTAATAGTGTATGTGGTGCAGCTCCAGGTTTGTGTGAGTGAGTTTACAGGAGTGGATGTGAGACTTTACAAACGGAAACTTTCTTCTCCGTGTGTTTAAGAGTAGAAGGTGAGGACACTCTGGTGGTTTCTGCGCACCAGGAGGATGGGAGGCAGGTCCTTAGACAACGCCTCCAGCCAGGCCATGTACAGAGCGCTGGACACAGCCCCCTTTCTGGCCAATGGCAGACTCCTGCAGAGGAGGAGGCCAGACAAAGAGAGGATAATATTAATAAGAACTAATATCATTTAAATTCACTAACTACCACCAATACTACTTTAGAGGTCTATTGGCTCTTTCAGGACTGTATATTTCAGTGCATCTGACTATTTGCTTTATTTTAGTCTCTGGTTTGGTGAAGCCGTTTTCTTCCTCTGTTATAATTATCATTTGTCAGACCGGCAGCCCTCCTCATTTCAGCTGTTCAAACCAGCTATAAATAAAGTCTAAAATGATTCATTCCTTACAAACTGAGCTATAACAGAGCAAATAATCTGATTCAAATGACTATTTTATTATATTTCAATAGATATCACAGAAAATAAAATATTGAAATAAGATTGTGCAGCCCTGATTTTATCTACCTTTCTCTGTGAACTAAGACGTTATAAAATGCCAACTCAATGAGGTCGACTGTGAGAAAGCTCCAAAAGCAACACTGTGGTTGTTCAAATGAGCACACTGTCTGCATCTCTGCTGAATATGTGGATATATAATTAGTTCTGATTAAGTTCAAATGTGAACTTTACAGCGAGAGGAAACTGCTACTGTCTGCTTTCCATCAGAACTTTAAGGACAAAGTTGAAACCAGAGCTGATGAAGCAGTTGGTTGGACTTCCTGTTGCTTTGGGTCTCCATGAGCCTTAAGTGTGTCTGTTAGCTTCCAGGTTAGCATCACTAGAACCAGCACAAATTTTACTACGTTTTGATGTAAGAAATATGGAGTTGAAGTGAACCCTGAGGTAGTAAGAGCAATTAAAAGAGAGTTTTAAATGATTTTACACCCACTCTCAACATTCCTTCAATACACACCCATCATAAAATCTGAAACCAACCAAAATAACCCCAAACCTAAACTGGAATTTTATGAAAATCATTGTAGATATCCAAATGTCATTTATACCATATCAATATTTAATCACACATCTTTGTTAAGGTATTGTGAACAACTTGGCCCTAAAGAGTCTTTGTTTGAGTTCTGTTCATGTCAATTTATAATGATTTTTTATGGGACAATTTTTTGCATTTTTTTGTGATTTTCATTCAAACTGTTGTGAAAATAGCAAAATGTTCAATGTTTGACATGTTTTTTGGAATGAGGGTTGTATAATCAACGTCTACAGAGGAGTCATTATCTGTCAAAAACAAACAACAAACAAGCAGTTTACTCTCATTCCAGTCCGACCACAACCCACATTCATTGGGACTCTGTGTAAAATGTCAACAGAAACAATGAAATAGGTACAATCGACATGTTGAAATAGAAACACACACAGACACACACAGGCAGCACTCTCCTTCAGCAGCTCATTGAGTCTGATCTGACGATTGGTCTGAAGAACAAAACAGTTTCCAACATTCAGGTATCAACTGAACAGAAGTATCACAAGCTGATGCAGTACAGCGGTAACACACTTGGCTGACATACACAGATCAGTACACTGTAGTGAGTCACAGTGAATCACAGCAGGCTGACCTTGGAGCGATACAGCTCCAGCTCGTTGTCAGTGATCCTCCAGGGTTCGCTGTTCTTCAGCCTCTCAGCTGCTTCCTGCTCCACGTCGTCTTCCTTCAGCCGGTGAGGCTCGATCATCTCCTCCGAGGCAGACGTGCAGCTCGACAACAACAGCTCCAGGGTTAATAGTCTTATACGAGCCACACATCCCAAAGACTTACACTGCCTTCAGTATCGATATGGATACAAGCAGAGAACGAGTGAACTGCTGTTACAATCTGTTGTCAATTATATAGTGAAAGTGATTTAAAGCATAACTCCTGTTTATTCTAACTTCAGTCTTGGAACATGTTCAGACCTGGTTTTTTCAAATTATTATTATATTATTATTGTTATTATTATTATTAAAATGTGTCTCAGTCACCACTTGTGACTGAATCTCACTTCCACAATCTATATGCAAATAAACACACACATAACTGGGAAAGACAACATTTTTCACACAAAGACATCATTTCATGTATAAAATCTGCCAAATTTAGAAGGTGGCCCAAAGAATTTCTCACAGACAGTGTTTCACAAAGTTTATAATGTTTCTCTTAACAACTCATAAAACAGGTGTTTTAAGAAGGGAGCCTACATGATTGACTCTTACTATGTTTGTATAATATGACATGTTAACCACCAATAAAACGTTGTTTTCTTTGATAAACTTGGTGGAAATGGTGAGATCAGTTGAAACAGTGTTCAAACAGCCTCTGCATGTTGTCAGGCTTCAACACTTTCTACATCTTCATGTGTTGCTGCTGGTGAACAGCTTTGGAAGAAGACCTACTGCTCTTTCTTGGGCTTGGTGTTCGTGTCTCCGAGCACGGCGATGTCTGAGAAGTCCATCCTGAACTTGCTCAACAGAGTGGCCATCCTGCACAGAGAAAGCAAACACAAAGAGCTGTGAGATAAATACTGGAATCCAGCTGCAGACAGGGATAAGAACATGGAGCCATCCTCAGGCCAGAGGAAGCTGCTCTGAACAGCTGTTTGAACATGTGTCTGAGAGGGTGGACAGGCTTTACTATGAGCTCTGTGGCACGTCTGTGGAAACGTGTCATTTCCTTTGGCTGAAACACAATACAACTGAATCTTATGCTGCTCTGATCATTTTTCTAAATGAATAGTTGTTTAAATCAACATGTTTAATGTGGACGTTTTCAAATGCCAGTTTTAGCAGTTATTAATAATTCAATATCACGATACCATCAAGAAATGAACAAATCAAACAAACAAACAAACATGAATGACCTCACATTAAACTCAGAGTAGTAAACAACATCTAAATCTGTGACTGAATATCCAACTCAAATAAATCAACAATTGTGACAATGATCAAACCATGTTGGCCCTGCCAACAACACGTATCTGAGATAATGCAGATCCAGAGTTTTTCAGATGGACTTTATGTATTTATGAAAGGTGAGAAGTTCAATCTACATGAAAACATCCTGATACACATTTGTGTGATAGCTCAGAAACTATTGATGATCAACACATGATTTCAAACACAAGGAGTAGGAATTATGTGTTATTGTTATACTGACTGATTCTCCTCAGTGACACAAAATGGAATGATGTATTGTTGATCCTTCAAACTGAATCAAGACAGTAAGAATCAGTTAAAAGTTTAGCGTACATGTAGCCACCTACACAATAACATCTTTAAGTGCTTGTTTTAGTGTTGTCCAAGTCGATGCAGGCTTGTCGTATCTAGTCAGTGTGTAGTAAACAAACACTAAGGGCATTTCAAAGCAGAGTGTCCTCGCACAAAGATAAAAGGCTCAGCTTCCAGCAAAAGCTAAGTTTATGCAACAAATGGATATAGGAGGCAGCTTCAGAGGACAATGAGAGATGGGGGAGAGGGTGAGCATGAGTGTGTGAGGAGGAGGCAGTAAGAGCAGCACAGGGTGAAAAGTAGCGTCGATGCTCAAAACGGATTCCGTCACCAAGGTGTAGTTTTATAGATGATTATGGAAATATTACATCTTTAAAGGGAAAACTCAACAACATGAGAAGGTGAAGTACGTACGCTCCACGATCACGATCAATGCTGTTGATCTTTCCTCCGATGAAGACGTGGATCTTGCAGTCCTTCCACCTCTTCTTGTTGGTCAGCAGGTAGGGGATGAGCAGGGTGAGACCTGAACAGTCGACATCAAACAGCTGCTCAACACAGAGCTTCTGACATGTTACACATCTGCTGTGTTCTTCCTCAAACTAGGGCAGGTCCGCCTCCCTTTTCCTTCTCCCAGACTCACCTCCATCATCAAACAGCCACCAGACATCCACTGTGCTCTTCCCTTGTTTCTTCTGGAACTGCTGGCTGGCCTGCAGGGGCCTCTGGTCAGACACGTTCAGTGGGACAGTCGGGCTCTTCTTGTCTGCAGGGATCGTTGCACATGCAAACACCAACACAACAACAGCACAACAAGTTCAATCACAATATAAAAGTGGAATGACTGTCATTTGCTGGCCTGTTGAGTCCCAGTGTTCACCAATAACTAAACATGTGGACTGTTCAGGTTTTGCTGGCGACACATTTCTGGGAACGTGTTTCTGTGTGATCAGGTTTTTATACGACAGCATGAAAAACAAATATGAAGAAATGTAAAGGGGGGCAGTTTATTATAATTATTCAGAGAAACTATTTTTTAATATGAATATTTTCAAAGGTTTTTATGTTGTGATTTTGTGGCATTTATATTGACTAACCAGCTTGTCTCAAATGAATATTGTTAGTAAGTCATGCTAACAATAGCAAACACAGAGGGAGAAAAGTTGTGAGTAGTTAGTTACAGAGGGCTGGAAGCATGAAAACAGGAGAGCAGTTTACATCCTGGAAGAGAAAGCTGCAGACTAACTGTCACCTCCAGAGATAAGCAGGAGAGACGTGGAGGAAAATAAAATGTTGGCAGACACAACATTAAATACTCAAGACTTGGCCTGAGATTAAGGTACATAAAGGAACACAGTATTACTTCAGAGACTGTGTTTTAGCTACCAACTGAAAACTTAAGAGGAGAGCAGGAAAAAAGAGAAGGAAAGACTAAATGTTATCCCCCAAAGAGAGAAGGGCCTGAAACCCGTGACAGACTGCAGAGACAGGAGGGGACAGGACACTACAGTATGTTCATGTGAAGAATGAAGTGATATAAAGACAAAGGACAGCATGTGGAAAACAAACTATGACTTAGTGTGTGTGTGTGTGCGTGTGTGTGTGTGTGTGCGTGTGTGTGTGTGTGTGTCTGTGTGTCTGTGTCTGTGTGTGTCTGTGTGTGTGTGTGTGTGTGTCTGTGTGTGTCTGTGTGTCTGTGTCTGTGTGTGTCTGTGTGTGTGTGTGTGTGTGTGTGTGTGTGTGTCTGTGTGTGTCTGTGTGTCTGTGTGTTTGTGTCTGTGTGTGTCTGTGTGTGTGTGTGTGTGTGTCTGTGTGTGTCTGTGTGTCTGTGTGTTTGTGTCTGTGTGTGTGTGTGTGTGTGTCTGTGTGTCTGTGTCTGTGTGTGTCTGTGTGTGTGTGTGTGTGTGTCTGTGTGTGTCTGTGTGTCTGTGTGTTTGTGTCTGTGTGTGTGTATGTGTGTGTCTGTGTGTGTATGTGTGTGTCTGTGTGTGTCTGTGTGTGTCTGTGTGTCTGTGTGTCTGTGTGTCTGTGTCTGTGTGTGTCTGTGTGTGTGTGTGTCTGTGTCTGTGTGTGTCTGTGTGTCTGTGTGTCTGTGTCTGTGTGTGTCTGTGTGTGTCTGTGTGTGTCTGTGTGTCTGTGTGTTTGTGTCTGTGTGTGTGTATGTGTGTGTCTGTGTGTGTATGTGTGTGTCTGTGTGTGTCTGTGTGTGTCTGTGTCTGTGTGTTTGTGTCTGTGTGTGTGTATGTGTGTGTCTGTGTGTGTGTGTGTATGTGTCTGTGTGTGTCTGTGTGTATGTGTGTCTGTGTGTCTGTGTCTGTGTGTGTCTGTGTCTGTGTGTGTCTGTGTGTCTGTGTCTGTGTGTGTGTGTGTTTGTGTCTGTGTCTGTGTCTGTGTGTGTCTGTGTGTCTGTGTCTGTGTGTGTGTATGTGTGTGTCTGTGTGTGTGTGTGTCTCTGTGTGTGTGTGTGTGTGTGTGTGTGTCTGTGTGTGTGTGTGTGTGTGTGTGTCTGTGTGTATGTGTGTGTGTCTCTGTCTGTGTGTGTGTGTGTGTGTGTGTGTCTCTGTCTGTGTGTGTGTGTGTGTGTGTCTGTGTGTGTGTGTGTGTGTGTGTGTGCGCGCGCATGTGTGTGTGTATGCGTGTTAGGTGGATGGATGAAATGACTATGATAAGTAATAAGAGAATCTCAAAGAGAAGCAGAAAAATGAATCCATGCATTTGTTTCTTCCAGGCTGGATTATTGTAATTCCCTATTATCAGCTGTCCCAACAAGTCTCTAAAGACTCTCCAGCTGATCCAGAATGCTGCTGCACGTGTCCTGACCAGAACTGGTATCAGAGATCATATCTCTCCTGTATCAGCCTCTCTGCATTGGCTCCCTGTAAAATCCAGAATAGAATTTAAAATCCTTCTCCTCACGTACAAAGCATTTAATGGTCAGGCACCAACATACCTTTAGGAGCTCGTAGTACCCTACTACCCATCTAGAACATTACGCTCCCTGGATGCTGGGTTACTTGTGATCCCTAGAGTCTCCAAAAGTAGAATAGAGCCAGAGCCTTCAGTCACCAGGCTCCTCTCCTGTGGAACCATCTTCCAGTCTGGGTCCAGGAGGCAGACACCCTTTCTACATTTAAGAGGTGGCTTAAAACTTTCCTTTTTGATAAAGCTTAGAATAAAGGCTGGCTTAGGCTAGTCTTTAGCTATGCTGCTATAGGCCTAGACTGCTGGGGGACTTCCCATGATGCACTGAGCTCCTCTCTCTTCTTCTCCTCGTCTTATTTACACACTCATGTCTCATTAATTCATGTTACTATCTTGACTTCTTCTCTGGAGTCTTTGTGCTTTCTCATCCCTCAGGTCACTGTGGACCAATCTACTGCTGGGATCATGGTTGACGCCCTCTGACATCATCATCATCATCATCATTACCATTATTATATTTACTCTTTTACTATCATCATCATTATTAATATTATCACTATTGTCAGTGTTGTTATTGCAGAAGTTATTATAAATATTACAAACTGTAATCTCTCGATTATAACAGCTGTTATTGTTATTGTGGTTGAACATGTCTGTGTTTCTGTCCCTCACTCCCTCTCTCTCTCCACCTATCCTCAAAATGGCGATGCACGCATTTTACTTGATGTGAAACTTTATGCTGTATTTTCCTCAATATACAATCTGGGAAGTCAGAAATATGGTGGATAACTGGTGCTTGTGGAACACCCTTCTTGTACCATCTAATACATCATCTTCTTTTGTTGGGGCCGTGTCCAACAGTGAATAGTCAACAGTCACTCCAAAATGACAGTGTTGAGTGTGAAATTCCCTCTTTGAATTATTCTTCCTCTGCTGCAGCTCAGCAAAGAAAATACAGACGGAGCTCACCTGTAAAAACATTTGAACAGCAGCAAACAAAACTTTCTTGAAGTTGAATTAGAGAAGTGGTTGCTTTGTGAATTGTGTGTTCAGGAGAAATTATATCACTTATTCTTTGTGGATTTAGTCCGTTGACACATTTAGCTTCAGAACCATTTTAAATTGACCAAAAACGGACAGAGGAAGTGAATTCAAGAATCAAAACATTAAAGGTAAACTTTTGTCTGAAACTCAACATATTTAGTCAAAGTCAAACAGTAAGCTGCAGGAGGAAACATCCAGACTCTTTCTTGTTCCTCAAGAAAGAGAATCCCAAAGAATCATGGAAGTAAACTAAAATAAAATGTCTGAGTTCTCAAAGCAAATCGAGGTCATATCAGCAAAATATGTCATTTTATTTCCTTTTTACAGAACAAATTGTTCAGACTTTTAATTCAATGCATATTCAGTAACAGAGACTTCTCTAATATTTCTGTTTTTTTCAACAAATCAAATAATTAGAAGGGTTTGAATTTTCAGAAGAGTGTTTTATAAGAGTGATTATATAATGAAACGTAGTCTTCAATCAATCTGTTACATTTATTGACATTTCATGTTGTCTTTATGTACAGTACATCATTTACATAGAAATGTCCACTTTACATGAGAAATCATGAAGATATAATTAATCCTCCCAACTGAAGTAAAGTAGAGATTTGATCCATCTGTGAAATCTCTTCAGCAAGTTTTTACAGCAACCAGAGAAGGCTGATGCATCACAGCTCAAGTTTTCAAGAGTAGTGCATTGGTGTTGTCCTCCATCAGCTGACCAATCATCTGGGATATCCACAATGAAATCCTGCACTTCATCAGATGACCAATCACCTGGTATATCCACTATGGATTCCTTTACTCCAACAGATGACAAAGTATCTGGTGCATCCACTATGGA
This sequence comes from Chaunax sp. Z400, assembly GCA_037577475.1. NCBI lineage: Eukaryota > Metazoa > Chordata > Actinopteri > Lophiiformes > Chaunacidae > Chaunax > Chaunax sp. Z400. The sequence continues at coordinate 4,855,676 of CM075190.1, read as the reverse complement.
TTCCTTCACTTCATCAGATGACAAAGTATCTGGTGCATCCACTATGGATTCCTTCACTCCATCAGATGACAACGTATCTGGTGCATCCACTATGGATTCCTTCACTCCATCAGATGATAAAGTATGTGGTACCTCCACTATGGATTCATTCACTCCATCAGAAGAGACATCAGGACATCTATTTGAGTGGGGACTCTCTTCTGCCTCAGGTTTCCAGGGCTCACTCATGTAAGCTTGGGAGGTGGCGAAACTGGATAAAGAATGAATCAGTTAATCAATCAGTGAAACCATCAGTTGGTCCAACCATATGTGACGTCTAGTAACAGAAATACTAGTACTTACTAGGCTGGGTACGTGGTCAGGTGCTCCATTGTTAAAAATGGGTCCTGCAGAGCTTGATGGGCAGAGATTCTCTGATCCCCATCAAGATGCAGCAGCCGTTGGAGGAAGTCCACAAACTCCAGGCTGTCCACATATTCAGCCATCTCATCCCTTGGATAGACCTGGATTTGGAAACACATTCATTTCATTTGTTGTGGTCCCTACCTCTCAGAGACAGGTAATTACAACATGCTGATTCAGTCTTAACATATACAACAGAGAGTGCTTACATCAACCAGGTCGTCCAGAGAGGTGAGCTGGTCAGAGACGGTCCTCCATTGTTGTGTTGGCCGCCTGTTAACTGCTGTGTATTCTTCTGGGGTCTAAAGAGACAAAATGTGTGTGAGAACCATTTTAAAGGAGTTTAAATAAAACAGTTCAATCAATTCAACCTAATGAGAAGATGAATGCTGTACCATGAATCTCCATGTAGACCCATGTGCAGCTTTTTCTTCAATGAAAAAGTACTGGGTGTATTTTGCACTATGGAGCACGTGGTCGTCCGGCTGACCCAGAAGCTCAACGATACGCTTCATCTGCAAAGAACAAATAGAGTCACATCAGTTGACATTCTGCACAAAGTCTCCGCTAGGTTGTGTACATTGCTCTGAGGAAGCTGACCTACCATCTGATATTCACAGTGGACAGGGAACAGGTGGTCAGCCAGGTAGAGAAAGGCCAGGATGCAGCCAACTCCCCACACATCAATGGCCTGGTTGAAGGGCAGGCCAAGGACAACTTCTGGAGCCCTGAGAGAAGACAAGAACCAAAGATGAGAAACAATTGACAAGCTTTGTAGACCAAGAGAACGGCATGGATGTGCTTAAAAGAATGACATCAGCTCTCTTAAACTAACGACTGAGCCTTGCGGGATGTATATACCTGTATCCAGTTGGCTGAATAATCATCCCTGGCTGGACTTCGGCGGTTGTAGTGGAAAGGCCAAAGTCGATTAACTTTACCCTGAATGGCTGCTCCTTCATATTGACCAACATGACGTTGTCAGGTTTTAGATCAGCATGCAGGATTTCACCAGTCTCGAGGGCATCCAAAGCCACCAGCAGCTGCAGGGGCAAACAGGTAAGGACAAGTTCGGGATTCAGGTTTCCATTTGTTAATGTTTATGATTCGGGTTTTCCTCATTGTTTCCATATTACAATAACACAAACCTGCTTTGCAACCGGCCTGATGGCATTGAGAGTCCATGGTTCTCTGACTTCACAGACGTTGTCGAAGAGACTCATGTCTAGCATCTCAAACACTAGACAAGTCTGTCCTCGGTGCTGAAACTGCTCAGAGAACTTGACCAGGTTTGTTTTGTCTGGATTCAGAGCACCGATGAGCTCTAACATGGACACCTGGGGACAAAAGAGACATGGCAACCGTTCATGGTACATACTTATGGAGTAGATTACATACAAGCGAGAGGATGTACCTTAAGTCAATGAATCAATGGACTTCAGAAACCTACCTCTTTGTGAAGGTATTCGTCAGTATTGTCCTTGACAATCTTCACAGCCACAGTCTCCCCTGTTTCCACATTTTGGCACCTTGCCACTTTGCCATAGGAGCCTTCCCCAATAAACTCCTGGATGAGGTATCCACAAGTCCTACCAAAGATGGTATCACCTAGCTGAATCTCAGCTGCTGTAAATGTGAGAGGAGATGGAGAACATGGAGATCAAATATGTGAAGTCTGTATATTCAGTCTGTTAGGGTCATTAAATCAACACAACACAGTAGAGCACATAGCTCTGCAAAGGCCCAGCGGCCCCTTTTATTTAAACTGATGTGATAAATCTGACAAAAATGTATTAAATACTAATGATTTCTCTGACTTATTTTTTAATCCATTTATTTATTTTAGGAAAATGTATTTGAAAAGATATTTTAGATGGTTGAGTTAAAATAATTGTAAAAACCAACTGATGGCTCCTTGATACAAAGCTGCTCTGTCATGTGTTCAGTCTAAGGACCAATTTTAGGCTAGCTGCTTGAGAACAGATTGTTGTCCTCATTATACTATTATAAACATTATAAATAAATGCATTATAAACATATTTTGTGTGTTGTCTCACCTGCACCAGAACAGTTTGAGTTTTGCAACAGAGACATAATTCAAACTGAAAACTTGTCAGTTTAAATTTTTTCCAAGCTTGAGAATCGGCTGAAGCTTCTATCGCTGTCTGCAGATTAACTCTCACCAGAAAAGTCAGAGTGAAATGACCAGAAAACATCCAGTCCTAGAATTTAACTACTGGTGCATCTATGACCTCACTGGTGAGTTTCGGTTGCTTGGCAACAACACAGTCATAACGAATTTGTGTGAGTTGAATAATTTCTGACATATGAAGATACCTGATAATCAATGAACTTTATTTAACCCATTTTTAAAAAAGAAATTGTCTTTATTTATGACTTATTATTTAACCATCCGATCCCGGATTCCTACACATATCCGGGACAGGACGGGGTCACGTCCTTTTTCCGCCCTCCGGCTGGTGGATGTGTTTGTGCTGGAACTGAACACGTAGCGTTCACAATGAAGTGTTTTTTTATTTAATTTGACTTCCTACTGTCAGCGGTGAGTCAAATTTAAAAGTATATGATGTGTGTTGTTCATTAATTAACAGCTCACGCTTATTATGATGTTGAAACTTGTTAAATATGTTAGCGCTGCTTCCGCTAGCTATCCGATTCAAAATCCCATTAGGAAAACTGCTGATTTAAGGTAGCGATAGAGTCAGCCTTAAATAAATCAGTACAGGTGTTAAATGACTTTAACCTTTTTATGGGTCTTTATTTTAGATTTGTATGCATTTCGGTCTGTGTATTTAAAGCAAAAAAAAATGTTAAGTGAGTTTGATTGTTTAGCCTTGACAACAAATGTTATCTGCCTGAAGCTAAACTCATGAGAATAATGAATGAGACCTTGTACAACGAAAAACCTAGAATTTGATTTGTAGATGCTAATTGTTTATTTTGTGACCTGTTGTAGGTCAGGGTTTTTTTGCATTCCTGGACAGTGGATTGATCGATGGCGAGCTACCCTGTGAACCCTGGATGTACTTGAACTGAACTTTCTTCCACTACGAGTGGTAGATATACCCAAACTGACCTCCATTTTTTCCCCTTATCGTCCCACTTGGAAGAATCTTCATCTCAGGAATTTTGGAATTATATTTGGAATTTTCAAAATATATTTGAAAGGCCTACATATTATTTGTTGAGATTGTTTGTTATTTATGTTTTAAAAATATTGCAATACAAGCTTTAATTGAAACGTGCTTGTGTGGCATTCATTCATTTTGGACTCCCTGAGTGAACCTATTCTTCTGCAGATTGTTGGGTACTAACTAGCATTACCAGCTGCCTGCACCAGCTTATTATATTGTACATGTGCTACATTTAGAAGTGTTTGAAAAGAGTTTTTTCTGAATGTCTCCCACTGCCTCCAGTCTTTATGCTAAGCTAAGCTAACCATGTCCTGACTCTAGCTTCATACTGAACACACACAACATTAACATCTGTTTAAAATAAATATCTCATTCAAAATAAAAGCAAATAAATGCTGTTCCAAACTTCCTGGTCTGAGTGGTGTCCTCCCAAGTAGACATTATTAGACAGGATAGTGCCAGGTGAACTGGGTAAAGGTTGGGGATGAATTACTGAATGATAAAGGTTTGGATATGAAAACCAATGTTTCCACGATGTCACCACCATAACAAATGATTTAATTTATTTATCAGCTACAATGTCATTTAGTCAACAGCCGATAATCTAAATTTTCCATCATCGGGTCGATAATCTATCTGATGTCTGTCCTGCATCCTTACCTTTAACAGACTACACATTTAACAGACTGTCTGTACTGTTGTACAGTATGTGTCGTGTATCAGGCTGGTTAGAGACTGGATAAGACCCAACCTGATATGAATCATCCACATCACTGATCAGACAGAGTTGAACTTGTTCTAGGAATATGGTGATCAAAGCTGTTCATTGATGAGGTTGAATCATTTCTCTTTTTGATCAAAAACACGCTCCGTTTAGTAATGTTTGGAGTGTCTGACCAGCAGAGCTGTGTGCTGGTAAGAATCTAGAGATGCAGTATTTATCACAATACAGGGGTTAACATTCAATATGCAGCAATACAGCAAGCAAAGTGATGAATTACTATTTCTTTAAACTAATTTTAGGAAAACTGTGATGCATTAAGAACAAACCAACACATCAAATCTGTGTTAAAATGAGTCAAATAGCTGTAAATAAATACATTGTTTTCTAGCAGTCGGAGGTTTCAACGTTTTTTTAAGAGTTTTTGAGAGTTGATGCAGTATCACAAACATAATATCACAATACTCAAGTGTGTCGATATTTTCTTACACCCCTAGTAACCAGTGATGTAATGTAAATACCATTCACTGATGTGTTGTACTTTTTGGTACGTTACTTGAGTATTTCCATTTTCTGCTACCTTATCCTTCAACTCCACAATGTTTTAGATGCAAATATTGCACTTTTTACTCTACTCTACATTTGATGACTTCAGTTACAGTGACTATCGACATAAGGTTGTGTATTCACAACAATCTAGCGATAGGATACAAACCATACAAGAGTTATGATCCAGTATATTGTTTATTTATTTTTACAAGACAATAGTCAAAACTTTACCTACATAAACAAGACAAAAACAACATTAACACAAAAAGACATTGTGTACAAGCCAGGCTGGAAACTTTGTTGTAGGTTGCGTGTGTGTGTGTGTGTGTGTGTGTGTGTGTGTGTGTGTGTGTGTGTGTGTGTGTGTGTGTGTGTGTGTGTGTGTGTGTGTGTGTGTGTGTGTGTGTACTGATTGAGAGATAGTGAGAGAACAAGAAAGAAGAAGCTGGAAAGACAGAGGAAAGACATATAAGGGGAAAGAGGAGGAAAACCTGCAAATAAAAGAAGACAGAAGATGGGAAGGAGGGAAAGAAAGAAAACAGAAATGCTTTTATTGTCATAATGTAACTTTTCACCTGCAGCAGTTTCTTCCAGTTAATTTCATGCTAAAATGGTAGTTTTCAACTTGTCTGAACAAATAGAGAAACACATAAACAATGACAGGCATATAGAGAGTCTAGCAGATATGTAGGCCTCCATATCATAAACCATCATTCAATTACTGGTGGCACAATACGCTTCAGGAACAAGCATTGATTCAAAATCTATATATGATGCCATCAATGAATAAGAGTTATTCTAATAAGGCTCTTATGATGTACTCACATTATTATGGAGAAGTAGCTTTGAAGCCTATCTCCTCTTTTACTGTTCACGGGGCTCTGAGACAACAACAAAACATCATTTGTGAGTGCAGCCAATAGCTAAAGGTTAATAGTTGTGCTGTAATTAAAGATGAGGAACAAATTAATTAAGTCCAATGGATGGGTCTATAGAATAACAAAGCATCATTATTGAGACAAGTAATAAAAAGGAAGTAGTGCTGGGTGAAAGATGAGCCTTCACACTCATCAGCCAGGTCTGTTGTGATGCAACTACTCGCAACATTCACACTGTAGCCTTTACGTCTTTTTACCAAGCAATGTGAAATGTTTGTAATAAGACTGTCAGCATTAATGCATTCATACATGATTAATCTGGAAAACTTAAACTGTGTTTGACCTTAACTTCCTCTCATAAATCCACGACAAATGACCGGGGAGACGGTTACAGTGATGCCATGACCCGCCTTCCTCTGCCTCTGATTGGCTTACCCTGATACTTTGAGCCTAAACAATCATCACACTCTATGGAGCATTAGCAATAGCTTCAATCAAAAATATACTACTACTGAAAAGTGAGGACTGTTTCAAGGCAGTGTTGAGTTTTTTGTTTTTGTTCATTTTATCTCTGTGTCTTTGCATTGTATGTAATTTAAATGTTCCCCCGCTCCCTGTAGTGCAGGTCGGCGGACAGCATTATTATTATGCATAGATGGAAACACTCCTACCCTCTCTTTGTGCTCTCTGACTGTGTGTGCCAGACAGACAACTCCACCTAATAGACATTAAAACAAAAGGGTGTTGATTTGATTGTATTCTTCAGCAATATTATCCATTACTTACATAATTCACCTGTAATCAATCTGCACCATCGGCACATTATCCCCACAGGTGTGGGCAACAATAACTTGACAATATCTAATTATAAAGTAAACTCCAAAGCTAGCCAACTGTGACACAAATGTGTGTATAATTAGTATCAGTGTTGTTACAGCTTTATTTATAAAGCATCATAAGTGTGTGAGATCAAAAGCCCTTCTTGAAAATCTTTTACAGTTTCATCAAAAGTACAATGAAGATAATAAAGGAGAAAAAAGAGATAAAGATCGTTTATCATATTATATAAACAGCATGCAGCAGGGATTTAGAGCCTCACTGCCATTAGAACTCACAGGAGATTATAACAAGCAAACCCCACCAAGATGGAGAATTCCTCCTCCCCACAGGTTGCATTCTTATTTATATACAACACCAGGATTTAGATTCACCATAAGAATATACACCTACTACTTGTTTTGACGTAGGGAAGACAGATGTTACAGAAGAGTTAGCATTTCCTTTTTCGCTGGGCAGATTCTTCCCCAATGCCTACCTCTGATAAAAGTTTGATGCAAATCAGTGAAATAGTTGCCCTCAGGGTTCTGGCAATGTTAAAGAAAGTGGAAAAAAGATATCATGGATCCACCCCTTTTTCCAGATCTACTCCAAAATGTAGTAGTTCCCTATTTAAGACAATACCTACTCTTCAAATAAAGTAGTTTAAGTGTGAATTGTAAAAAAAAAGAAAAAAGAAAAAAAGCTTTATCTTTAAATCTTCAAGAAACTGGAAAAGAATTCCAGACTCCCTACCCTAATCGCAGTGTGTCCCCTACCTATGTACAGGTCTGGCAGACCACCAGGCCAATGAGACCCCCCTGCAAGGCCATCAACAAGACAATTTTTTTTTTTTTATATTTGCAAAATTCCGTCAAATATTAATTCCTTTGAAAATAATCATTTGCGTTTGGGAGCCTCTGTGCAGCGCTATAATGAATAAGTGTGTCCGCCTCCCTGTCTGTGTCCGCCTCCCTGTCTGAGTCCGCCTCCCTGTCTGAGTCCGCCTCCCTCTCTGTGTCCGCCTCCCTGTCTGAGTCCGCCTCCCTGTCTGAGTCCGCCTCCCTGTCTGAGTCCGCCTCCCTGTCTGTGTCCGCCTCCCTGTCTGAGTCCGCCTCCCTGTCTGAGTCCGCCTCCCTGTCTGAGTCCGCCTCCCTCTCTGTGTCCACCTCCCTCTCTGTGTCCACCTCCCTCTCTGTGTCCACCTCCCTCTCTGTGTCCCTCTGCTTCCTCCATCAACAATAGTGAACAAACCCGGGACTATTTGAATGATGGCTGCAGTGAGAAATGCTGGCTTTTATCTTCATCGATTCTTCTCCCAGGATCCTTGATGACATAGTAAGTTTGTGATATTTTATATTTTCTAGTGTAACTGCAATGCTGCTGTATTTGGATCTTGTTTTCATTGTAAATTAGTGGTGCAACGGACAACTGTTGATCCATGTTTGGATCGGATCGCCCTCCACGTATCGGGCTGCAAAGTTAAACTACAATGGTGTGCAGTTTTACAGCTGCTTTTACTTTTTTTAAGTGATAATTGTTTAAATCTCTGTGCGGAGCTGCTGTGAGAGGAAGTACAGAGCGATTGTGTTGTCAAGTGAAAAGTAGTTAATAGATAGATCTTTGAGGATACCTAAAAAGAAATTAGTGTATTATTGTGTTGTATAATTTGATATAATACCTAATGTGGAATTGATATTTTTATTTATTTATGCTATGTGTTGTTGTTTTTATACAAAGTTTGAAATACAATTTTTTCAAAGTAACCTTGGTGAACCAAAGAATTTCTTTTATTTGCTGTAACTACTTCCAGTGTTGTGAAGTGTGGTAGTGTTTGAATACCGGAACTCTGCCCCTTCAATCATAATATTTTAATATACTGACCAACAGTAGAAACGCATATTCTTTTTTTATGTCATGCCATCCTGTTCATATTAAATATCAAAGGCAAATTATGGTTCACACATCTTTATTCACCCTTTAACTATACAAAAAAATCCTTTTTGTGCAGATTAGTGGTTTTTGTCTTAGTGTTTACAAGTCAGAAAGTGTGGATGGTGAGACAGAGAACACAATAGTCACTACCGTGCGCGTCTACCTCCAGCATTCATCACTACTTTACACCTCCTGAATGGATAAGATGTTATTCTGGACTTGTAGGATGACATGCCATTCTTCCTGCAGTGCTGTGACAAGTTGTTCATGTGTTGCTGGAGCAGGATCTCTCTCTCTCACCTGGTGATCCTGAACGCACACCACATGTGGTCTGGCATTGTCATGCATGAAGGTGATGCCTGATTGCTGTATCCTGGGAATGATGTGTGGACCTAGGACCGTATCTTGGCATGGCTGTCCATGTACCTTGGATCTGGACAAGTTCTGTCAAGACCACATGTGGCTCATGTCTGTCAGGAGTAGCCAACCTGGACCAGAATAATGTCGCTGTCCTTCCTTGACCAGCATATTCACCAGATCTCAACCCAATAGAGCATCTGTGGGATGTTCTGGATCACCGGGTGAGACGGAGAGATCCTGCTCCAGCAACACATGAATAACTTGTCACAGCTCTGCAGGAAGAATGGCATGTCATCCTACAAGTCCAGATTAACTGTTTTATCCATTCCATGCAAAGGAGATGTGAAGCAGTGGAGACGATCACATGTGTTACTGACAACAGTCTCTGTATCACCATCAACACTTCTTGACTTGTAAACACGAAGACAAAAACTACTTATTTGGACAAAATGTATTTCTGTATAGTTAAAAGGTGAATAAAGATGTGTGAACTATAATTTGCCTTTGATATTTATATGAACAGGATGGCATGACATTCATATCATTATATTGTTTGATGCAGATATGGTTGAATTATTTGAGGATTGTTTATGTTGTTACATTTTTAATTGAATGTCAGCATTGTGTATCAGTCAGGAGGTGAGACTTTTCCTATGTGTGTCAAACAGTTTCTGACTGCAGTAAAAATGTTGTTTTTGAAAGGCTAGAAACCAACTAATATGGACAGAAGCAGAATAAAAATCCTCACCACCTTCTACAGGGCCACCATAGAGAGCGTGCTGACGAGCTGCATCTCTATCTGGTACAGGAACTGTAACGCCTCAGACCGGACGGCCCTGCAGAGAGAGGTGAGGACAGCAGAAACAATCATTGGGACTTCACTCCTGTCTGTAAAGGACATTGCCCACAAACGCTGCCTGTCTAAAGCCTCCTGTGTGGTCAGAGACCCCGCCCACCCCTGTCACGGACTGTTTACCCTCCTCCCCTCTGGCAGCAGGTACCGAAGCATCAGGTGCAGAACAACCAGGTTCTGCAACAGCTTCATTCCCACTGCCATCAGACTGCTGAACTCTTCATTCCAGTAATTCTTCCATCCATTCTGTACCAGCAACCCATTTCCATGTGCAATATAACCTCATATCTCATACAATGTGCAAATTAATATATTCATGTTACACTTAACAGAGTATTTATTATTGTGCAGCTCAACCAGTGCAATTTTTTAAAATGATCTAATACTGTTATTATTGCCTTTTACTTTTGCATTTTTCTTTATTTTGTGATGAAGCCAATCGCATCGTAATTTTGTACTGCTGTGTACCTCTCTGGTGGATAGTCTGAATGACAAAGTTCATCTTGAAAATTGGGTGTCATTTTACTGACAATTTGTTATAATATAAAATACTAGTCAAAAATGTGTTAAATGTCTTTTCGCTCCGTATGGTGACACTATTTATCATCCCCTTTTAAGGTGGGAGGTGGCAGTTTATGGGATGGCAATGTAAGAACTGCACATTTGTGGCTTCACCAAAACTTTTGGTCATAGATAGTCTGGACCCTGTTTTCTTTTAAACTGTCCTTCTCCATCATGAGGTGATCTTCATACACACTTGTATAGATCTCTCAATACATTTCAAGTTGTCCAATCTTTCAGATGTAAAATTTGTCATTTTGTGACAATTACCAAAGACTATTTTCAATATATTTATTCCAATTTGAAAAGACATGAAATCGTAGAATGTGCTTTTGACAGATGTGATTTCATGACAAACATATATGGGACTTATGCGACACACAGAAGTAGAAAACACAAATTGTGTTCATGGAAAGGTAAAATGTGCCTTTTCACATTTTGAAAAACAAAAAACAAACAAAACAAAACAAAAACTTTTCCAAATTGGTAAAAATGTAGTTGAACTTAGTCTCAGATGACATGTTTCCATAGAAACCACACAAAATAAATGTAGTATGACGTTCAAAGCCAAAACTTCAAAGCCGACTAGAGGCTCTCAAAAACGCGTCATAAGGACAGCTATGTATAAATTCTCGTGCCACTTTTCAACGTCCAAAATCCTCCAACAACTTTACAAGAACACAAATCTACTGAGAAAACAAAGACATGTCCAGATACAGAAGATTGATTGAATCCAATGGATCAGATGATCTCCATGTAACACCAACGGAATTACTAGCTGAACTCTATGAAACACCAAATCAGGTCCCTCAAAGACCAGATGGGGATGTGGAAATAAGAGTTGACCTCCATGAAACACCAAATCAGGTCCCACAAAGACCAGATGGGGACGTGGAATTACGAGTTGACCTCCATGAAACACCAAATCAGGTCCGTCAAAGACCAGATAGGGCCATGAAATTACTAATTGATCTCCATGAAAAACCAAATAGGGTCCCTCAAAGACCAGATTGGTACGTGGAATTACTAGCTGAACTCTATGAAACACCAAATCAGGTCCCTCAAAGACCAGATGGGGACATGGAATTACTAGTTGGACTCCATGAAACACCAGATGAGGTCCCTCAAAGACCAGATGGGGACGTGGAATTACGAGTTGACCTCCATAAAACACCACATCAGGTCCGTCAAAGACCAGATAAGGACGTGAAATTACTAATTGACCTCCATGAAAAACCAAATAGGGTCCCTCAAAGACCAGATTGGTACGTGGAATTATTAGCTGAACTCTATGAAACACCAAATCAGGTCCCTCAAAGACCAGATGTGGACGTGGAATTACGAGTTGATCTCCATGAAACACTAAATCAGGTCCCTCAAAGACCAGATGTGGACGTGGAAACACTGGATGAAGACCTGGAAATAGCAGTTGAGGTCCGTGAAACAACAGATTTGGACCTTGAAACAACAGAACACAAAACATCATATGATTGCTTTGAAGAATCATATTATTTTGAGGAAACTGTTGAGAAATGTCCCTGGTGGAAGAAAGTCAAAAACCCTTTTCATAAAAAAGGCACAATGTATGGGAGCAGGGAAACACTCGTGTCCGAGCAGGAAACAACACCAGGGCCGTCTTTGTGGAGGAAGTTCAAAAAGTTTGTCACACGTAACTACTAGAGGTTATGAGATGCCCCGTAAATTTAATGAGGCATTAAAAGTCTTATAAAATATCAACATTAATAAATTGATGAAAAAAACACTTTTTATATGTGTGTTTGTTCATATTCATGTATTCATACTCTTGTCTGCTGTTCATTGTGAGAGTCTCATGGTGTGATCAATCAAATGTTTGCTGATAAGTTGATTTAACTGATAGGTGAACAGGTTCTTTCAAGGCTAATACTTAACTATCAGCCTGATGTTAGCTCTGCTTTACTTTTAATAAACAGCTATAACCATGTCTGCTAGATGTTTTTCTGTGTTATAGATGTACAAACACAGATATCGGCAATATTTATCACATTATCACATTAGACCTGACACACACAGACACACACTCAGCAAACACTTATTGTACAGAAACATAAGAAAACAAATCAACACGGTCTAGTGCAAAAAAGTTTTAAAAGTGAACATTTTTTAAAAGTTAACAAAGGGGTTAAAAAAAAGAAAAACCAAAAAAAACAGTTGTTATATGTAAGAGATGTTATTGCACCTTAGAAATGTGTCATTATTGCACTTCAAACAGGGAAGTGGTTGATGAGGATGAATAGCAGATATGCATACGGAGATGGACAGAGCCTTCTGTATGTCTTCTACGTTCAATGTAGAATAATAAATGGGCCTTACTCTCCGTACATCTTTGGTTTGTTTCCAGTGCAGCTGTAACACTTAATTTCGACGTGTAAGGAAGCGTAAGTATGTTTTATTAGGTAAATAAAAGTAAAATTATTGAAGAATATGATTATAATAAACCAACCACCCGCTGGTTTACTGCAACCCTTGCCTGTTCCTGGTAGACCATGGTCACACATTGCAGTAGATTTTGTAACAGGCCTTCCCCCATCTAATGGCAACATCGCTCTACCTAAGCTCCCTTCTGCCGATGAAACTGCTGAACTAGTCTACCTTCATGTTTTTCGCACCCATGGAATCCCTGTGCACATTGTATCGGACCGTGGCCCCCAGTTCACCTCCCAAGTTTGGAAAGCGTTCTGTTCAGCACTTGGCGCCCAGGTTAGTTTCTCCGCTGGCTTCAAGCCTCAGACTAATGGACAGACGGAACGTCTAAATCAGGAGTTGGAAGCAGCCCTTAGATGTATAGCAGCAACCAATCCCTCCTCCTGGAGCTCCAATCTCATGTGGGTTGAATATGCACATAACACTCTGTCATCCTCTGCCACAGGTTTATCACCTTTCGAGAGCTCTGTGGGGTATCAGCCACCTTTGTTCCCCACCCAGGAGGGTGAGCTAGCTGTCCCTTCGGTCCAGCATCATCTGAGGCGCTGCAGAAAGACTTGGAGAGACACCCGGGCTGCCCTGCTTCGGACGGCAGCTCGGAACAAGTGCCTGGCAGACCGACACCGTACCCCGGCCCCGGTGTACTCCACTGGTCAAAAGGTCTGGCTGTCTTCCAAAGACATACCTCTCAGGACTGACTCCAGACAATTGTTTCCTCGTTACATCAGGCCTTTTGAAATTGAAAGAATTCTCAACCCAGTGACTGTCAGGCTAAAGTTGCCCAGTTCCATGATGATTCACCCTTCTTTTCATGTTTCTGAGTTAAAACCAGTTCTCTCCAGTCCTTTGAACCCTCCTTCCAAACCCCCTCCACCCGCCCGGATCATTAACAACTATCCAGCTTACACGGTGAGGAGGCTATTGGATGTCCGCCGCCGGGGTCGGGCCATCAGTATCTGGTGGACTGGGAGGGCTACGGTCCAGAGGAGAGGTCCTGGGTTCCACGCGCCCACATCTTGGATGCCACTTTGATTAGGGACTTCCATCGTCGCCACCCTGACAAACTGGGTGGTTCGCCAGGAGGCTCCCATTGAGGGGGGGTTGGGGTCATGGTATCGCTCTGCAGGATCCTTCCTTGTTGGGCGTGGTTTTGTGTTCTGCTCTGATTTCACAGGTGGCGCGGGCTGGCATCTACCCACCTGATTCCACTCTACCATAATCTCCAGACGTACTTAACCCTGGTGCACCATCCACTCCTCGTCAGATCGTTCCGTCTCCTATGTGGTAGCGTTAGTTTGACTAGCTAAATATTTTTCCTAGTGTAAAACTGGTTCTTGTGTTAAACTTACCTGTGCTTTCAGGAAACACCTGCCAGCCTGCCCACCTCTGCCCTGCTCTGGACCCACGCCTGCATATCCCTGCTGAACCACTCCACCATCTGTCTTCGTATTCCTGCTTTGGATCCCAGCCTGCCTCCTACCACTATCCAAGTCAGTACTCTGTTCATTCTCTAACCATTACTGACTCCTCGTCCACTCAGCGTCTCTAATCTGCACTCTGCTCTGCCACAGGATTCTCCTGATCTCCACCCTGATACAGAGAATCAGATGATCACGTGTTACTGACAACAGTCAGCAACACATGTGATCATCTCCACTGCTTCACATCTCCTTTGCATGGAATGGATAAGATGTTAATCTGGACTTGTAGGATGACATGCCATTCTTCCTGCAGTGCTATGACAAGTTATTCATGTGTTGCTGGAGCAGGATCCTGGTTGTTCTGCACCTGATGCTTCGGTACCTGCTGCCAGAGGGGAGGAGGGTAAACAGTCCGTGACAGGGTTGGGTGGTGTCTCTGACCACACAGGAGGCTTTAGACAGGCAGTGTTTGTGGGCAATGTCTTTGACAGACAGGAGTGAAGTCCCAATGATTGTTTCTGCTGTCCTCACCTCTCTCTGCAGGGCCGTCCGGTCTGAGGCGTTACAGTTCCTGTACCAGATAGAGATGCAGCTCGTCAGCACGCTCTCTATGGTGGCCCTGTAGTTCCTATATTTTCATATCGCCATCATTTTTGCAGAACAACAAGATATTGCAATGTCATTTTGTTCAAACATTATGCAGCCCCACACCTAATATGACAAATACACAATAGAATACAACACCCCAATCAAGCAAGATATTTAATGTGTGCATGGTGTGTGTGTGAGTGTGTGTGTGTGTGTGTTTAAGACAGCCCCAGAGTTCATTCCACTTGGTAAAAAGTCCATTTGGTTTTCCACTCAACCCCAGATCTGTTCAGCTCCATACCAGTTCACAACCACCTGAAGAAAAACAACTCAAAAGGTCTGTTCCTGGTTTGACTGCGGATCAAATGAAACGGCTATAAATACATCCACCAGATTATCCCTCCTCCAGACACAGATATTTTCTTTGACTATCAGCTGGCACAGTCATGCAGACTTCACAACCTGAGGGTATAGCTGGTGTATCTCTCCTCCACTGACCAAACACTGGCAGCTCTGAGAAACATTTGCAGCACATGCAGAGACGTATGTTATTCACTAGCAACAAATTCTGTATATCCAAGAGTAAACAAAGGTCTATCAGACTGACTTCTCTTGTATCTATCATGGAAAATGAGAATAATAAGAGTTTTGTCTACTGGATTATTCCCCTCCCTGATATTGGCCTGATAGAGACATGTTTTGCCACAAGCTGACTACAGTGATGCAGTTGTCAAAGGTAAAGCTGCCATATCTCCCATCCACTGACCACTTTCAGCTCTAAATCACTCACTGTGCAGGCAGACCCTGCATGTCACTCACATTTGCTCCGAGTATCCAAGAACCTTTAAAATAGAGTAAATGATGTTCTTCCAGACTTCTCTTGTAGACAAGTCATTCAAAATGAGAACAAAGAATTTTCATTATCCGTCAACCAAAAATAAAGTTGTAAAATGGCGTTTCTGAGTTCATTTCTTACTTGACATTGCACATCCTGCGAAGGGACTATTGCATCTGCGCACAATGTAATGCTGAAACGATATATCATGCAGTTATAGTCTGGAGATATCTGAGGAAGATTGGAATGATCCATGGTGCAGGGTGCAGGGTAAAACTACCAACTCAAGGTAAAGGAGAGAGTTATACAAACGAAGGAGGAGGAGGAACGCAATAGAATATTCTGTCCATCAAAAATTGAAATGATGTCAGAGAAGTTATCGGTGACAGGATGGATGTGAGAGGAAATGTCTAAACATTTATTTTGGGCTTGCCTATTATTTTCAGATTAGCAAAACATTGCGTGAGACAGATTCTTTTTGCTTTTTTTGGAATTGATTACTCTTTTGTCTTGTTATACCTGGGCAAAATTCCAGACAAACTGTCAGGAAGAAAATCTGCTCAATATTTATCTAGAATCTTGGCTGCTGGCAAAAAAACAAAAACAAAAAAAACAACAGAAGCTGCCGCTGTCAAAACAACAACAAAGGAAGATTGGCCTACATTTTCCAACAGAATAAACCGGATGACAATTTAACCTCCAACTGAAGACCTTGATATGTTCAATGTACTGTAACTGAGTAACTTTAAAATCGCTTAATTTTAAGATGCCAATATTTTCCGTTCACTTCCCCTAATCTATTGAAAAAAAAACATAGAAACGACTCAAAACATGTTAAACCATGAATAACCATCATTTAGTCATAACATAGAAATAACAGTCATTGGTGCATTTCAGAGTAAACGATGATGTTGGTGAGATTTTTTTGTGCATGATTGAAAACACCTTGTCAAGGGAGTAAAATCATGGGCAAAATTAATGTCCTACTGAAACAACTGATAATGTCACGACTTCCACAAAACGTATGTGACCAGGAAGTTGGGATGCTGATGATGCTGATGGTCAGAACTCTGCAGACACGTGTAGCACAGATGTTACAGATGTTATGGCTCATTGCACAGTGGAGGCAGATCACATTTAGTGACAAGTCCAGATTTAACTTGCACAGAGCTGATGGTCGTAGGCGTTTGTATCGTCACCATGGGGAACGCTATCCTGCAGCATACATCCAGGAAGTGGACCGTTTGGTGGTGATATCATGATGTAGGGAGCCATTGCTATGGATGGCATCAGAACTTGTCCTCATCCACGGTACACTGACAGCTATCTGTTACTGAGATACGGTCCTAGGTCCACATGTCATTCCCAGGATACAGCAATCAGGCATCACCTTCATGCATGACAATGCCAGACCACATGTCTGTCAGGAGTAGCCTACCTGGACCAGAACAATGTCTCTGTCCTTCCTTGGCCAGCATATTCACCAGATCTCAACCCAATAGAGCATCTGTGGGATGTTCAGGATCACCAGGTGAGAGAGAGAGTTCCTGCTCCAGCAACACATGAATAACTTGTCACAGCTCTGCAGGAAGAATGACGTCATCCTACAAGTCCAGAATAACATCTTATCCATTCAGGAGGTGTAAAGTAGTGATACATGCTGGAGGTTGTTGTTGTTGTTCTCTGTCTCACCAACCACACCGTTTGACTTGTAAACACAAAGTCAAAAACCACTAATTTGTACAAAAATGATTTTTCTGTATGACTAAAGGGTGAATAAAGCTGTGAACCATAATTTGCCTTTGATCATTAATATGAACAGGATGGCATGAAATCCTACAAAATTATGCGTTTTTACTGTTGCTCAGTATATATTTATGTGCCTTTAATGACCCCTGAAACATGTAATACAAAGTCATTTTTTTCTATATAATGTATGTAAACACCTTCTTTAGAGCTGGAAATATTAGTAAAAATTGAAGTGCAAAAGAAAACAAACAAGTTTCTTATCATTCCAGTGTTTCCCCATGTGTATTGGTTGCGGGGGGGTGGTGTGGAGTGGAGTGGTCGGGGGGGACTCAACCTGTCTCCTCTACTTCATTCTGTCTGTGTGAAGCATGGATAAGCCACACCCTCGGTAGGAACACAAGATCAGAGCAGAGTCAAGTCATTGATCAGGACAGTGAACCTCATAGAAGACGCTCATGCTTTGCTGAAATGAAACGAGTGCACATATAAATGACGTCAATTCCATAAATGAAATATTTTGTGCCTTTCTTTTTTTGGGGGGGGGGGGGGGGGGGGGTTGGTAGCATTGATGGGGCGGGCTGCCCCTCCAAATGAATGGTAGGGAAAACACTGCATCACCATAAAAGACTCCTCATTAGCCCCAGAATCTGTTGGTTTTTTTTTTACTACTATGACACATAAGCTGTCCTTCTGTGTTGTTTACAGTGCTATGTATATTTTGTTAATTGATATTCCAAATGTGCGACAACAGATGTCTTATTGTGCAGCAGGAGTCAAAGGTGTGACTGTGTTGTGTGCAGATGGACAGCAGAGCAGCGTCCTGTACTGGGAGCCCAGCTACAGTAATTGATTTCAGCCACCACACAAGGGCTAAATGACTGGGATTAGTGGACTATGAACAAGGCCTATTTATTATAGGGATGCTCATGATTAGCTCATTACTCAGCTCACTGAGGCTCATCTAGCCCGCTGTCACAGCGGAGAACACATTTAATGTTGGCAACAAAAGGAAATATCTATTCATGTTATGTTACTACACAGCATGTATTTTCAGAAATTTAGATATCCAAGTTAATAGTGAAATCAGGAAAATCTTAAATGGTTTGGTTTCTCTCAGTCTCCATAATCCCACACATTCTGGTTGTTGTTTGTATTTGTAGGTGAAGACAGACCTGAGAAAAGGATGCAGGGCGACCGTCTTGCTGCATGCATGCAAATGAGCCTCAACAGGCCACCTGTAAATGAGCTCCCTTATGATGGATCCAAAAAGTTCTCATTCAGGCTGCAGTGTTTGCCACGGAGTCAAATGTAGAGCCTAGTGTATTATTGTATTAACTTAAGACACAATGCATTAAAAGATGTACATAAATGTATCTTCACAGACAATGAAAACTCGTCACCCATGAGTTTCAGATATGCTTTTAAAGATGGGGGAAAAAATTATTATTCCTTCAAGAAGTGAATGTTGCTGAGGCAACTGAACATTTGTCAATGTTGATTAAATATGTTGAATAAAATAAAGGTTAAAAGACTAGAAGACAGCTTCACATGCAGACTGTCCTGATGAATATATAGTAGTGACAGCGATGTCTCTGATGATGAGGGGTGTCTTCTGGTTACCAGAGATCACCCCACCACACCACACCCTTTCATCTCCACCCGTTTACTTGTTGAATGAAGCAGTAGTTTTACAGATTGTCTCCGGATACACTCGTCACTCAGTTCTGTCCAAACAAAATCTGCACTCATGAGTGAACAGTGTCCCACATTATGACGACACCGCTGGAGACGAAGCTGGCGTTGTTCTGGAGTCAGATCCGGATCATGAACAGGCCTGCACGCATGGATCTCCCAAAGATGACGATGCATTGTGGGCCTGCTAATATGGGATTATGCTGTGCAAAAATCTGTGTTTTCATTGACTGTCATTATACAGGGTTTCCCCAATCATTATACAGGGTTTCCCCTATCATTAAACAGGGTTTCAGTAATGTTCATGGATCTATCGCCACAGTGCATGCTGGGAGGCTTTCCCCTGCACCTGTGATGCTACAATATAAAGTCATGCATAGCCTTAATACATTCTGCCTCTAGGGGGTGTCAAGTCTCATAAATGATTGCATGATGACCTGATGTATGGGCTTGTCCCAATCAGCAAATCTGGTTTTAACAAGGTTTAAAGAGTCATCTTTTTTTCCCCAATACTGTACTGAAAACTTCATTACAATCAAAATGGCTGTTCAGACATGGTCTTAATATCTGTCCTGAGTGATCTGATCACATGTAGACAGCTTGAAGCACAGGTGTGAACGCACCTTGGTGCATGTGGCCACATTCTGTAAGAAGTGTGAATGTGTGTGTCCTGAGCGACACTGAAGGATCGCCTACTCAACGGCATCCTATGAAAGAACCACAACAACTCAGTGATTACACACTGGTGGTGCACAGTAATGCAAATGACATGTTTGGACTGTCTTACCTGCCAAGGTAAGCACCAGGTGTTGGTTTCAACTCAGTTGTTTATGCAGGAGAAACTGGAGAACCTTATGTTCTGATAAATTCTAAATCATTTGTGCCTTATGAATTTGTCATTAAATGCAATAAACAATGTCATTTCATCACAGTATCACTGTAGCATTCTGCCTACTCTGTGTCTTCAGTTCATCAGAAGACAACACTTTATTTTGACATTTCATCGATGGTAAACATGTCATATTTTACAAATACAATAAGCGGCTAACAATATAGGCTAGGGTTTTTTTGGACAGTGTTGAGTCCCCAGACTCCCTTAAAAAAAGTTACAACATTATAAACTCTGTGACACACTTCATTCAAATTCTTTATTATTTGGCCTTTCTTGTAAATTTGACAAATGTTATGAATTGAGTTACTTTTTGTTTGTGTAAAAAACAAAACATCAAACATCCTCAGTGTTGCTAAAGTTTGCTAAAGTGTGAGTCAGATGTTATAAGTACTACACGTCTGTGGTAAAAAAGACACAAGGAACCCTCTGCTATTTCATCATTTAGAGGCACATGAAGGCCAAAAGATGGTTTAGCATGTAGGGCAGGCTATATGGTAGTGTATCACAGTTCTCCCTGTAAAGGTCATGTATACTGGGCCAATCACAGCGGGCACTGCATGTTTTATCTTGAGGCATCAAAGAGAGAACATTTGTGGCATTTTTTTTCAGACGGGGGGCACCAGGGGGCAATTCTCACCCTGTGCCCCCAAACTCTCCCACTCCCTTGAGTCCAACAGTTTTTAAAGTAAATCCTCACATTTGAAGCAGGGAACGGCCAACATGTTTTGGTGATCAGACTTAATGACTCAAACTCAGTCATTGTTTGGAACCATTAACTAAACATTCATGTTCAGTCAATCATCTAAATGAATGGACTCTCTCAGCACTGGAACAAGTCGATGACGTCGGCGCATTGTCACTTTTTGAGGTCGAAGCGGCTCTTCATACATGGTGAAGCTGTTTTTCCTGAGACACCTCTACGTACTTGCTACGTCATGACGTCAGTAGTTTTTAGGCTCCAGTCATTGGTCGGCTGAGCGGCTCCTCGGACTGTGAAAATGGCAGCAGACTCTGTTCAAACTAGTTTATCACGACCAAAGGCTTTAAAAGTATGGAAGTACTTCCAGTTAAGAGAAAACAGGATTTGTTACATACATATTTATGTGTGTATATGGTTTGTACCATATGTAAAGTCATCCTAGCAAACCACAGCAGAACGAGCACCTTAAGAGAAAGCACACAGGAAAAGGCAGAACCACCGTAAGTGTTGTCGGTTCATTAGTAGGAAGAACTTTTTATATCTTTTCTTATAGCTGTTTAATAAAACATGACATTAAGTTGTTTGTCTGTTACCTTAGAAATTCAATGAAATAAAAACGTTTTGAGAAAATGTTTCGGCCAGAGTTTGGGCTTATTTTACTTTGTGTTACGTTACATGCCAATGTGTGTGTGTGTCCATGTGTGTAGATGAGTGTCCTTGTGTGTGTTCACGTGTGTACGTGAGTGAACGTGTGTCTGTACGTGTGTGTCCGTGTGTGTGTGTGTGTGCGTGAGTGTCCGTGGGTGTGTGTGTGTACGTGAGTGTCCGTGTGTGTGTGTGTGTGTGTACGTTTGTGTACGTGAGTGTCCATGGGTGTGTGTGTGTCTGTGTGTGTATGTGTGTACGTGTGTGTCCGTGTGTGTGTGTCCGTGAGTGTCAGTGTGTGTGTGTGAGTGTGTGTGTGTGTGTGTGTGTGTGTGTGTGTGTGTGTGTGTGTGTACGTGTGTGTACGTGTGTGTACGTGAGTGTCCGTGTGTCTGTGTGTGTGTGTGTGTGTACGTGAGTGTCCGTGTGTGTGTGTGTGTACGTGTGTGTACGTGAGTGTCCGTGGGTGTGTGTGTGTCTGTGTGTGTGTGTGTGTGTGTACGTGTGTGTCCGTGTGTGTGTGTCCATGAGTGTCAGTGTGTGTGTGTGTGTGTGTGTGTGTACGTGTGTGTGTGTGTGTGCGTGTGTGTGTTTGTGTGTGTGTGTGTGCGTGCATGCGTGTGTGTATGCGTGTTAGGTGGATGGATGAAATGACTATGATAAGTAATAAGAGAATCTCAAAGAGAAGCAGAAAAATGAATCCATGCATTTGTTTCTTCCAGGCTGGATTATTGTAATTCCCTATTATCAGCTGTCCCAACAAGTCTCTAAAGACTCTCCAGCTGATCCAGAATGCTGCTGCACGTGTCCTGACCAGAACTGGTATCAGAGATCATATCTCTCCTGTATCAGCCTCTCTGCATTGGCTCCCTGTAAAATCCAGAATAGAATTTAAAATCCTTCTCCTCACGTACAAAGCATTTAATGGTCAGGCACCAACATACCTTTAGGAGCTCGTAGTACCCTACTACCCATCTAGAACATTACGCTCCCTGGATGCTGGGTTACTTGTGATCCCTAGAGTCTCCCAAAGTAGAATAGAGCCAGAGCCTTCAGTCACCAGGCTCCTCTCCTGTGGAACCATCTTCCAGTCTGGGTCCAGGAGGCAGACACCCTCTCTACATTTAAGAGGAGGCTTAAAACTTTCCTTTTTGATAAAGCTTAGAATAAAGGCTGGCTTAGGCTAGTCTTTAGCTATGCTGCTATAGGCCTAGACTGCTGGGGGACTTCCCATGATGCACTGAGCTCCTCTCTCTTCTTCTCCCCCGTCTTATTTACACACTCATGTCTCATTAATTCATGTTACTATCTTGACTTCTTCTCTGGAGTCTTTGTGCTTTCTCATCCCTCAGGTCACTGTGGACCAATCTACTGCTGGGATCATGGTTGACGCCCTCTGACATCATCATCATCATCATCATTACCATTATTATATTTACTCTTTTACTATCATCATCATTATTAATATTATCACTATTGTCAGTGTTGTTATTGCAGAAGTTATTATAAATATTACAAACTGTAATCTCTTGATTATAACAGCTGTTATTGTTATTGTGGTTGAACATGTCTGTGTTTCTGTCCCTCACTCCCTCTCTCTCTCCACCTATCCTCAAAATGGCGATGCACGCATTTTACTTGATGTGAAACTTTATGCTGTATTTTCCTCAATATACAATCTGGGAAGTCAGAAATATGGTGGATAACTGGTGCTTGTGGAACACCCTTCTTGTACCATCTAATACATCATCTTCTTTTGTTGGGGCCGTGTCCAACAGTGAATAGTCAACAGTCACTCCAAAATGACAGTGTTGAGTGTGAAATTCCCTCTTTGAATTATTCTTCCTCTGCTGCAGCTCAGCAAAGAAAATACAGACGGAGCTCACCTGTAAAAACATTTGAACAGCAGCAAACAAAACTTTCTTGAAGTTGAATTAGAGAAGTGGTTGCTTTGTGAATTGTGTGTTCAGGAGAAATTATCATATCACTTATTCTTTGTGGATTTAGTCCGTTGACACATTTAGCTTCAGAACCATTTTAAATTGACCAAAAACGGACAGAGGAAGTGAATTCAAGAATCAAAACATTAAAGGTAAACTTTTGTCTGAAACTCAACATATTTAGTCAAAGTCAAACAGTAAGCTGCAGGAGGAAACATCCAGACTCTTTCTTGTTCCTCAAGAAAGAGAATCCCAAAGAATCATGGAAGTAAACTAAAATAAAATGTCTGAATTCTCAAAGCAAACCGAGGTCATATCAGCAAAATATGTCATTTTATTTCCTTTTTACAGAACAAATTGTTCAGATTTTTAATTCAATGCATATTCAGTAACAGAGACTTCTCTAATATTTCTGTTTTTTTCAACAAATCAAATAATTAGAAGGGTTTGAATTTTCAGAAGAGTGTTTTATAAGAGTGATTATATAATGAAACGTAGTCTTCAATCAATCTGTTACATTTATTGACATTTCATGTTGTCTTTATGTACAGTACATCATTTACATAGAATGTCCACTTTACATGAGAAATCATGAAGATATAATTAATCCTCCCAACTGAAGTAAAGTAGAGATTTGATCCATCTGTGAAATCTCTTCAGCAAGTTTTTACAGCAACCAGAGAAGGCTGATGCATCACAGCTCAAGTTTTCAAGAGTAGCGCATTGGTGTTGTCCTCCATCAGCTGACCAATCATCTGGGATATCCACGATGAAATCCTGCACTTCATCAGATGACCTATCATCTGGGATATCCACGATGAAATCCTGCACTTCATCAGATGACCAATCACCTGGTATATCCACTATGGATTCCTTTACTCCAACAGATGACAAAGTATCTGGTGCATCCACTATGGATTCCTTCACTCCATCAGATGACAAAGTATCTGGTGCATCCACTATGGATTCCTTCACTCCATCAGAAGAGACATCAGGACATCTATTTGAGTGGGGACTCTCTTCTGCCTCAGGTTTCCAGGGCTCACTCATGTAAGCTTGGGAGGTGGCGAAACTGGATAAAGAATGAATCAGTTAATCAATCAGTGAAACCATCAGTTGGTCCAACCATATGTGACGTCTACTAACAGAAATACTAGTACTTACTAGGCTGGGTACGTGGTCAGGTGCTCCATTGTTAAAAATGGGTCCTGCAGAGCTTGATGGGCAGAGATTCTCTGATCCCCATCAAGATGCAGCAGCCGTTGGAGGAAGTCCACAAACTCCAGGCTGTCCACATATTCAGCCATCTCATCCCTTGGATAGACCTGGATTTGGAAACAGATTCATTTCATTTGTTGTGGTCCCTACCTCTCAGAGACAGGTAATTACAACATGCTGATTCAGTCTTAACATATACAACAGAGAGTGCTTACATCAACCAGGTCGTCCAGAGAGGTGAGCTGGTCAGAGACGGTCCTCCATTGTTGTGTTGGCCGCCTGTTAACTGCTGTGTATTCTTCTGGGGTCTAAAGAGACAAAATGTGTGTGAGAACCATTTTAAAGGAGTTTAAATAAAACAGTTCAATCGATTCAACCTAATGAGAAGATGAATGCTGTACCATGAATCTCCATGTAGACCCATGTCCAGCTTTTTCTTCAATGAAAAAGTACTGGGTGTATTTTGCACTATGGAGCACGTGGTCGTCCGGCTGACCCAGAAGCTCAACGATACGCTTCATCTGCGAACAACAAATAGAGTCACATCAGTTGACATTCTGCACAAAGTCTCCGCTAGGTTGTGTACATTTCTCTGAGGAAGCTGACCTACCATCTGATATTCACAGTGGACAGGGAACAGGTGGTCAGCCAGGTAGAGAAAGGCCAGGATGCAGCCAACTCCCCACACATCAATGGCCTGGTTGAAGGGCAGGCCAAGGACAACTTCTGGAGCCCTGAGGGAAGACAAGAACCAAAGATGAGAAACAATTGACAAGCTTTGTAGACCAAGAGAACGGCATGGATGTGCTTAAAAGAATGACATAACGTCTTTGAATTACTCCCAGAGGATAGATCCTCCAATATTTAAATTGGTGGTGACTTCAATTGTTATTTGGATTCATTGTTGGATAGATCATCCTCTAAAACTCCTCCAACTCTTAAGTCTGGTCAAACTCTAAACAATCTGATCAAATCCAGACACATGGTAGACATTTGGAGAATACAGCATCCAGACAAAAAGGAATATTCATTTTACTCACATGTACATCAGTTATATACTAGAATTGATTTCATAGTGGAGGCTGGTTCAAGCTCCAATATTAGTAACACACATTATTAGAGTAAATTGATTTCTGATCATAGTCCTGTTACTCTACAGCTGCAGGCCTCTTTTTTCAAATCAAAATATAAATGGAGATTCAACCCCCTACTATTATCATCACCAGGTTTTAAGGAGTACATGAACAAAAATCTCACAGAATGTTTGGAGATAAACGACAATGGAGCGGTCTCAGATTCCACTCTCTGGGAATCACTGAAAGTTACTATGAGAGGATTTATTATTTCTTTTGAGGACTCAAGGAAAAAAGCCAAATTTAAAAAGAAATTATGCACATTGAACAAATACATAAGACATCTTTACTACAGTCTGATTATAACAAGATTTTGAAACTAAAGTCTGAATATAATTCTCTCCTTGGAGGGGAAATTAGTAGTCTAATATTTAAGACAAGACAAAAACATTTTGAATTGAGCGATAAACCTCAAAAGTTACTTTCAAGACAACTTAAAAGTGAACAATCTAAGACTGCTATTTATAAAATACAGTCCAAAAATGGACAAATACTAACGGATCTACAGGACATCAACAATGGTTTTAAAGAATTCTACTCCAGTCTGTATGCCTCTACTTCCACGGCAACAGATACAGATTACTTGCAATTTTATTATTACAATTATCTCTGCCTCAGTTAAATGAGAGCAATCAGCGTTCTCTGGAATTCAAGCTTTCTGTTGATGAGTTAGTAGAGGCAATTAAGTCATTCCCCACAGGTAAATGTCCTGGAGCAGATGGGTTTGGAGCTGAGTTCTATCAAGCATTCCATGATGTTTTAACACCCATTTTACTCAGGATGATAAATGATTCAATCACAAGGAAAACACTTCCACCTTCACTTTATGAGGCAAATGTATGTCTGTCATTGAAAAAGGTAAAGGATCCCACAGACCCTGCTAACTACAGGCCCATTTCCTTGCTCAACTTGGACCACAAAATTTTAACAAAGGTATTTGCCATTCGATTTAACAAGCATATAGCAACAATTATCCATCCAGATCAAGCTGGTTTTATTCCAGGCAGGCTTTCCTTTTTGGTTCGATTGTTGAATGTATTGTATTCTGACTTTGGGGTAAACAACCAAGCGGCTGTTATGCCATTGGACGCTCAGAAAGCCTTTAATTCTGTTGAATGGCCATACTTATTTGAAACTTTGAGGAGGTTTGGATTTGGTGAGATTTTTGTAGATTGGATTAAAATGATATAGGGTTAGGGTTAAATCCTCTGTTATAACAAACAATATCTCATCTGCGTTATTTAATCTACAACGGGGAGTGAGACAAGGAGATTGCTTGTCCCCTTCATTATTTGATATAGCATTAGAACTTCTGGCAATTGGGATAAGAACTCATCCTCATATGAAGGGTATTCCAGCTGGTTCATCAGAATGTCTTGTCACGCTGTATGTGGACCATTTACTTCTAACTTTAAGGAACCCTGAAGAAGGTATTCCTCATCTTTGAAAATATATTGATTCATTTAGTAAAATCTCTGGTTACACAATAAATTGGTCTAAAAGTGAACTTATGTTTGTTGTTGTTACAGAATTGCCCCGTTAAGGTTGTTCAGGATTATATCATGTAATTTAGGACTTAAAATATCAAAAAATCCCAAATTTTTGTTCGAACTAAATCTGTTAGAAGGTATTAAAAAACTGAAAAGTAGTGTAGAATACTGGAGGACTTTGCCTCTATCCATGATCGGCAGAGTTAATGCCATTAAGATGGTATCCCTGGCAAAATGTCTCTATTTCTTTCTTAATTTGCCAATATTGATCTCAGCTGACTTTTTTAAGAAGCTTGAGTCAATTATTTTAGAATTTATTTGAGGTTATGAAAAACATAGATTATCAAAAAACATCTATTTAGGTCCACTGGATGGAGGTTTGGGTCTTCCAGTATTTAAAGATTACTATTGGGTTGCTAATGTTAGAGCACTGGCATATTGGCAAAGGGGTTCAGATGAAGCACTTAATTCTGCCCCCCTGTGGCTAAAATGAGAACTTCTGTCTTCAATGAAACCATATGCTTCATGTCTTCGTTACTATTTACAAATCCTACATCTGCTATTAAATCAGAAAGTCACAGTCTTGTTGTCAGAAATTCACTGAAGATTCTTATTCAAATTTTATCACAGGTCTCTCTCTCCTGACAGAGATTTAGCTCTTCTTGGACGTTCAGAGGACTCTTTAACTTTACCTTCACGTATTTAAACAGCCTTGCTCATGGGCACGGTACTGGGAAAAAGACTTATTCTTAAAGACTGGACACAGCAGCTCCACCGTGATTCACAAACTGGTTGCATGAACCGGTTTCGCTTATCCATTTCGAGAAACTGCGATGTGCTAATGTAGAAGGTCGGAATGGGTGGGAAAGTTCTTGGGGTCCCGGGTTGGGATATCTGGATTCATTTTGACAATACGATTATGTATGATGAGTGTATGATATATGATTATGCATGATGAGTGTATGATATATGATTATGCATGATGAGTGTATGATATATGATTATGAATGATGAGTGTATGATATATAATTATGTGAGATGAGTGTATGATATATGATTATGTTTGATGAATGTATGATATATGATTATGTATGATGAGTGTATGATATATGATTATGTTTGATGTATGTATGATATATGATTATGTATGATGAGTGTATGATATATGATTATGTATGATGAGTGTATGATATATGATTATGTATGATGAGTGTATGATAAATGATTATGTATGATGAGTGTATGATATATGATTATGAATGATGAGTGTATGATGTATGATTATGTTTGATGTATGTATGATATATGATTATGTTTGATGAGTGTATGATATATGATTATGTATGATGAGTGTATGATATATGATTATGTTTGATGTATGTATGATATATGATTATGTTTGATGAGTGTATGATATATGATTATGTTTGATGTATGTATGATATATGATTATGTTTGATGAGTGTATGATATATGATTATGTTTGATGAGTGTATGATATATGATTATGTTTGATGTATGTATGATATATGATTATGTTTGATGAGTGTATGATATATGATTATGTTTGATGTATGTATGATATATGATTATGTTTGATGAGTGTATGATATATGATTATGTTTGATGTGTGTATGATATATGATTATGTTTGATGAGTGTATGATGTATGATTATGTTTGATGAGTGTATGATGTATGATTATGAATGATGAGTGTATGATGTATGATTATGTTTGATGTATGTATGATATATGATTATGTTTGATGTATGTATGATGTATGATTATGTTTGATGAGTGTATGATGTATGATTATGTTTGATGAGTGTATGATATATGATTATGTTTGATGAGTGTATGATATATGATTATGTTTGATGAGTGTATGATATATGATTATGTTTGATGTATGTATGATATATGATTATGTTTGATGAGTGTATGATATATGATTATGTTTGATGAGTGTATGATATATGATTATGTATGATGAGTGTATAATATATGATTATGTTTGATGTATGTATGATATATGATTATGTTTGACGTATGTATGATATATGATTATGTTTGACGTATGTATGATATATGATTGTTTGATGAGTGTATGATACATGATTATGTTTGATGAGTGTATGATATATGATTATGTATGATGTGTGTATGATATATGATTATGTATGAGTGTATGATATATGATTATGAATGATGAGTGTATAATATATGATTATGAATGATGAGTGTATGATATATGATTATGTATGATGAGTGTATGATATATGATTATGTATGATGAGTGTATGATATATGATTATGTATGATGAGTGTATGATATATGATTATGAATGATGAGTGTATGATATATGATTATGAATGATGAGTGTATGATATATGATTATGTATGATGAGTGTATGATATATGATTATGAATGATGAGTGTATGATATATGATTATGTTTGATGTATGTATGATATATGATTATGTTTGATGAGTGTATGATATATGATTATGTTTGATGTATGTATGATATATGATTATGTTTGATGTATGTATGATATATGATTATGTTTGATGAGTGTATGATATATGATTATGAATGATGAGTGTATAATATATGATTATGAATGATGTGTATGATATATGATTATGAATGATGAGTGTATGATATATGATTATGTTTGATGAGTGTATAATATATGATTATGAATGATGTGTATGATATATGATTATGAATGATGAGTGTATGATATATGATTATGTATGATGAGTGTATGATATATGATTATGAATGATGAGTGTATGATATATGATTATGTATGATGAGTGTATGATATATGATTATGAATGATGAGTCTATGATATATGATTATGTTTGATGTATGTATGATATATGATTATGAATGATGAGTGTATGATATATGATTATGTTTGATGAGTGTATGATATATGATTATGTATGATGAGTGTATGATATATGATTATGAATGATGAGTGTATGATATATGATTATGTATGATGAGTGTATGATATATGATTATGTATGATGAGTGTATGATATATGATTATGAATGATGAGTGTATGATATATGATTATGAATGATGAGTGTATGATATATGATTATGAATGATGAGTGTATGATATATGATTATGAATGATGAGTGTATGATATATGATTATGTATGTATCTACATCAAAGTGATTACAGGAGGTAAACAAAGGAGAAAAACAATCCCACCTTAGCTTTTAGGAAAGAGGGGTATCTGCTGAAGGCTCAGGCCAGTATGTCATCATTGACCTCATTACCAAGATCACCACAGAATATACGGAAATCATCTGTAACAAGGAAAGAAAACAGGATTCATGCAAAGATCAGAAGATTGTCAGAAGAGACAAGAGACTGCTTTGACAGGTTGGGGTGAGAGAGATCACAAAAACAATAAAAGCCAACCCAATAACGATCCCTTCACCTGTACCAGTGAACCCCTTAACAGCTGTTGCTGCCGTTATCAGGAATCTTTTGTTACGTGTCACAACTCGTTTGAAACGTGTTGCTGGCACCAATTTAAGAATAAGCATATATTTACAAAAATTAATTAAATTGAGGTAAAACGTTGAACATTTTGTCTTTGTATCATTTTCAATTGAGTACACTGTAAGCCAATAAGAATTAACAAATGATCACATTTGGTTTTACACAGCATCCCAACTCTTTGGAACTGGGGTTATAATTATTAGTGTTTAGTGTTCAGTGGTTTATCTCTTATTGACTGAGGACTTTAAGTCTTTTGTTCCCTGGAGAACTTTGTACCTGCATCCCATTCCAACAGACTGGACTCCTCCCAGCTGGTCCCTGCTGCAGGACGAATACACTTCTTCACCTTCTCCACTTTTGCTTTCTTTTTGTCCTCTGTAGCACTTTCTGCAGGCTGGAACACAGACACACATGCAGTTATAGCATATATGTTTTTATACATGATTGATAGATATTTTTGGAGGTTAGAAAAAGATTTTTAGAAATCGTTTTAGTGTGCAGAGTAGTTTTGGAATACATTTTGTAATCCCTTGTGATATTTGTGTGTGCACTGCAAGGACCCAGGTATTACACTGGACCAGCTGTCCACTGCTGTGACAATCCACTCCTGTAAATGAATACTCCACAACATCAGGAAGGATGAGGCTCTGGTCATCTATTGCCTAGACTACTGTGGCTCGCTCCTGTTTGTATGAGCTCTCCAACCTCTGCAGCTAATCAAGCATGCAAAGCTTGGCGAGACTTCAACTTACCCAAGTTCTCCCACACTACACCACGCCACACCCTGCACTGGCAACCGGTGGCTGTTTGAATGGGATTCTAACACTATTACTTGCCTCTCATCAGGACATGGACAAACCATTCACAGTCCATTCACTACACTCTGCCTCTGCTACTCCTTCACTACGAGGGGAAGCCAGCTCAACTCCATGCCTCTGAAAATGGCCTAATTAAGTGATGATTTAACTGAACAAGGCTGGTAGTAATCAGGCCTGGATGTGTCTAGTCCAGCTGCAGCCAGTTCTTAATGCACTTTTAATAGCAATAGTAATGTAGTATTTTGGATATGGTATCACATAGGCCTAATAGGTATTAGATATGCTTTTTGTTTCAATAGATACAATCACTGAAAACTTGTATTCTGCTTTTATTTAGGTTGCCTTTGTATAATGTTAATAATTTGTTTGAGGATGAGACACAGTTTAGTATGAGATACACATAAACACAGAATATATCAGGAGAGGGTTCAATACTTTATCACAGCAGTGGAAATATCTCAAATTACTTGTGTATTTTAGGTCATTCTAGTTACAGCTATTTATGGGAAGTTTATTTTTCCACTTAATTTATAAATGCATTTAAAATGATTGATACTTTAATCCATTTCTTATGGCATAACTTAGTAAGGAAGTGAAAATGAATGGTGCCAAGAAAAGTGACTGAACAGCTGTGATGATCTGGATCATTCTAAGAACAATATACAGCTTTTGCTTTGAGGCAACAGCTTATATGACCCTTTTTAACATGACATGTTCCCATGATCATAGCAACAGTTTTCCCAGTTTGGTGAGGTTTGGTTTGGATTGACCTGCACAGAGCCCCGACCTCAACAACATTCAAAAACCTTGGTCCTCATTAGTCAACATCACTAATACTCCTCTGGCTGAATAAGAGCAGATCCCTGTAATGAGGATCCAGTATCTGGTGGAAACCCTGTCCAGTAGGGTGAGGCTTTTATAACAGCACTTGTAGTGTGTGTCCAATTACTTACAGTGACCATTTACTGTAGTGGAACTGAACACTATATGGTTTCCTATGTCATCAGAGTTAATAGAAAGCAGACTACTGATTTAAATGTACTTCAGGGTGTGGTGGCTCAGGCTCAGGCATGTTGGGTCCAATGACAGCGCCACCGTCTTCACTCTCCTTCTTGTCCAGTAGACCTGCTGCCATCACTGCTGCCTGCTGCTCTGCAACCCGTGCTGCCAGTTCCTCCTGAAAAATTCCCATTAGACAAACAGTGGCTCATTATCGGGAAATCTGATGGTACAACAGCAGCGTACCTTCTTGTGTGTGACACCCTGTCTGTTCATGTAATGATGACTCTCAGACAACATAAACAAAATATTAAATCGCAAGACAGACAAGCACACAACAAGGTCTTAGGACATAATACTCTGACAGTATTCTGTTACATATGAATCAAAATGCAAATACCATTCTGGCTTGTATCTGGGCTCTAACATCATTTCTTTTATGTCCAACAGGACCAGGAGGAGCAGAGTAAACGGTCGGTGCCGCCTGAACGATTGACGTTGTTGGTTTGACGGGAGGCGGGGCTCCCTGTCTTGTGGTTGGGTCTGGCACCATGGAGACGATATCAGCTACCTGAGTGAGACACACCAAAAGACTCAGAGGTGCAAGAACTTCAACTACAAGGTAGGTCACAACATAACCAATAAGGGAACAAGACTAGGTGGACACTAGTGTACGGCTGACAGCGTATCGTCTAAAATGTGAATTCCTGGATGCTTAATGTTCACCTGAGCTCTCCCTCATGCTTCTGTCCTGCTCTATACTGGACTGTTACAGTGTGCCACCAGTCTCCATCTCCATCTCTACGTATGTGTGTGTCTGTATGTATTTATGTATGTACTTTGCCTACCTAAAGAGCTGTTCATCTGATGTACTTCAAGCTTGGCATGTCAGTTGCAGGAGGCCCAAGGAACTGCAGTGTCGAATTTGGTTCAATATGGATAGATGCTTAATAAATGGGATGAGGCATAGGGCATGTCCTCACCTACCTCTGTGCTCATTGATTACAGGTCACTTTTGCTGCTGGATGCTGGATATAATGTGTGACCAAGAAAGCTGCAACCAGCAATACCACCGGCCAAGCAAACAGCTCATTCTGAACATGCATGTTCATGGTATGGACACTGCAGCAGTCTAGAGTAAAAATAGGGGGTTCCTGGGGCGATTCTGCATATCACGTAGACTGGATACTACGATGCCTAAAGTGCAATTGATTTGTGTCACTGTTTCAATTGCCATGAAAGGCTAGGATGTGAGGGATGGAGAGGGAAATAAAAAGAGAGATTATGTGGAGGGGTGTTAGATCTTTACCCTGGTTTTATTTCCTTTTGAAAAGAACTGCCACTGTGAAGCTGTGTGATGCAAATATTTACAGAGGAAATACTGCAAGTTAGTGAATAAAGCAGTAAAGTGAGAGAAGGTGAAGTGAACCTTACCAGGTCTCTGTAGGATATGGGGGACAAAGGCTGGTCTCATCATGGGTGGACGCACTGGTGGGACTGTGACAGACACAAGTTACACAATGTTAATGACACATGGAAAAAGGCCCAGAATGACAGCAGAATGGAGTCTGTGCTGTGAGACAATTCACCTTAAACAGTCTAGAATAGAATAGAATGCTTTATTGTCACGGCACAACTGGACAACAACATTTCTTTCAGTGGAAGCAAACACAAGGTTAAAAAATGACACAACACATAATCACACACAACAATAATAAATAGTCAAGTAATACAAAAGTAAAAGTTCAGTAATAAACAGTATCATAAAAAAAGGTATTGACTCAGTCCAGTGGATCCAGTACTACCAGTTTACAGAGTTCAGTTCTCTGAGGGCTCATGGGTAGAAACTGTTAAGCAGTCTAGAGGTGTGGGTCTTAATAGACCTGTAGATCCTTCCAGAGGGCAGCAGACTGAGAAGATGGTGTCCCGGGCGAGATGAGTCTGTTTGTGGCCCGACGCAGACATGGGACTCTGTCTATGTCCTGGAGAGAGGGAAGCTGTGTTTCTGATGTTCTGTTCTGATGGAATGACTCTCTGTAGTGCTTTCCTGTCAGCCTCAGTGCAGCTAGTAAACCACACCAGGATGCCGTAAGAGAGGATACTTTCCACAGAACAGTGATAGAAGGACAGCAGCAGCTGCTGAGACAGGTTCACTCTGCGTAGAGGTCTTAGAAAGGAGAGCTGATGCTGTGCCTTCTTCACCAGAGAGTTTGTGTTCACTGTCCAGAGAAGTCCTGGAGATGTGTGCGCCCTGGAATTTAAAGTCAGTGACTTTCTCCTCTGATGTATGGTGGAGCAGGTTCCTCTCTCTTTTTCCTGAAATCAATGATCATTTCTTTTGTTTTGGAGATGTTGAGGACCAGGTTACTGACAGAACACCATTTGGTCAGTTCATGGACCTCGTCCATGTAGGCAGCCTCGTCACCGTCGTGTCATCTGCAGACTTAATGAACGTGTCGGTGTGCAGTTGTGAGTGTAGAGAAGAGGAGTCAGCACACGACCCTGAGGGGCTCCAGTGTCAGGGTTGATGATAGATGTTTCCTCATCCTGACAGACTGTGGTCGGTTTGTTAAGAAGTCCATGATCACACTGCATGCATCTGGCTGACACCCAGTGCCAGCAGTTTGGTCACCAATCTGCTGGGAATGATGGTGTTAAACGCAGAGCTGAAGTCCAAAAACAACATCCTCACATAAGAGCCAGGGTGTTCCAGATGAGTCAGTGCAGTGTGGAGATCTGTATTAACAGCACCTTCTGTTGACCTGTTGGCTCTACAGGTTAGCTGATGATGGTCCAGTGTGGGTGGGAGAGATGATTTGATGTGTTTTTGGACCAGCCATGGGATGCCATCGGGGCCAGCAGCCTTCCTGGGGTTGACACCATGGGGCACTCTCCTCACCTTGTCTGTGCTGACAGTGAGTGTTACGCTGCTGGTGGTTAGTAGCGGTGCAGACCCAGTCTCATCTCCAGTCACCTCAAAGCCAGCAAAGAAGTGGTTGAGGTCTTCAGCTAGCACAGCTTAACATCCACAGTCATCCAGGGTTTACTGTTCAGGAAGCATCTGATCCGTTTGTTTACCGTGACACGGTCAATGCAGTCCTGTATGTAGAAGAGGACAGTGGATGTGTAGTCAGTCACATCCTGCTGTGCAAACAGATCCCAGTAAGTCAGTCAAAACAGGCCTTAAGCTGGATGAAGCCCCTTCAGGCCAAGTCTTTATGTTCCTCACACAAGGCTTTGTTTTCCTAATGAGAGGCCTCTATGCTTGGGTGACAAACAGGGATAGGTGGTCAGACTGGCCTATGTGGGGTAGGGTGGAGGCTTTATATCCTTCCATAATGTTGCTGTATACATGATCCAAAGTATTTTGGCCACTCACTGGACATGTCACGTGTTGGTAGAATTTAGGAGGGACAGTTTCCAGGTTTGCTTTATTAAAGTCCCCAGCCACAATAAAAACCCCATCAGGATGAGCAGTCTGCAGCTTACTAATGGCTGTTAGCAGGATGTTCAGCACTAGCTTGATGTTAGCGCTAGGTGGGACGTACACAGCCACAATAACAACAACTGTGAACTCCCGTGGCAGATAGAAAGGCCGGCATCTTAAAGTTATGAGCTCTACATCTGGTGAACAGTGTCTGTAAAGGGCGGTAGCTTACCGGAGCCACCGTTCCTGTCAGCCCGGTGCGTTGTGCAGCCTGTTAGCCCAAAAGCATCGTCTGGGATCCCAGTGTGAAGCCAAGTCTCAGTAACGACCACAATCCAGCTGTTTTGCACAAGTTTTTGTGCATTGATGGTCGGCTGCAGTTCATCCGTTTTGTTACTGAGTGAGCGTTGGTGAGGAAAATACTGGGTAGCGCAGGCCTGTGGGGAGCTTTCTTTAGCCTGGTTCATATGCCAGCTCGGCAGCCTCTCTTTTGCCTTCCCTCCCTCTGCCGCCTCCTGCGTCTTCCAGCCGGTATCATGATCCACTGAGACCCGATTCCTGATGGAATCTAATTCACCACACAACTTTCCAATCTTTAGAAGTTAGTATCGGCTATATGTGGAGTCGCTGGTCGACAGACAAGCAAACAAAACAGACAAAAACAACCACATCGCAGAGAGCTAAGCTGTGCATATGTGCGCGCCGCCATCTTGAACATAAACATGAATCTTTTTGCAGTCTCAAATTGCCAGTGACACATATGAAGTACTTCCACTGAATGGTACAGTGTGGCTCCAAGTTTTCAGTACTGACCACTATGCCTATATATTGAGCCTTCATTTGTAAAGATCTATAGATCACTGGTTTCAGGCACTGACAGATGTCGTAGCCAGTCGCTTTTACTTCATTTAGTCTCAGTCCTGTGTTAAATGTCCTTTTTAGTTTTTGTTATATGTGAAAATAATCCTGTTTCGTTTTAGTCGACTAAATTTCTTGGTCTTTTAGTCTTGTTTTAGTCAACAAGGCATTGGCTTATTAATAACATTTCAGTCAATCTAGTCTGGTGAAACACAATCATTTTCTCCTTTTACTCTGATTTGACATTAGATTTATCTGCTCATTATCTGATGGAAAAAAAGGTCGACTGATTAAAAGTGTAGCTTTGCAGAAGGTGTCTGGTCTGATGATGTCAATTTAAGGAAAGCATCCAGACACAGAACACGCTTGGATTTGCATATTTATTTTGAACCAGGTGCAGCTCCATGCCAGTGAACCGGGCTTCTTTCCCACTTAGAGTTGGAGAATGTTTAAGACCATTTTGGCCCAAAGACCTCGAAACATTTGCCCTACCAGCTGAAACTGCCAGACTCTGAGCACCAGCTGTCCTGAGGGACGCTTCAGAGACAACCAGCTATGTGATGGTTCTATTAGTCTTTTGCCCCTATTCCCAGGTCGGACGACCCATTTAAGTATTTAAATTTAAAGGGGCCCATGGAAAATTCACTACTGTGAAATAAATAGTAATGCCACAGACTTGCAGCTCAGATCAAAATGTAGCTGAAACTGTGCTGAGTGAGTTAGGTGCCACATTTGAAGTATCATTAAAAGTTACTGAACTCCAGAAGAAAACCATCTTTAGTGAAATACTGTTTTTCTTGAATAACTATCAATCTAATAATGATACCAATGTGATTCTAAATTCTAGTGGCAGGTTTTCATGGTCCAGGAGTCATTATGAGGGTCAAACTATCATGGGAATGTTGCTTCTAGGTATAATGACATCATGGGGAAACGGATCTGCCTTGGTGGAGGTTTGTGGTCTCGAGTGCTGTCAAAACTACAATCAAATCATTTTCCGTAGCCTCCCATCTTTCAAATGACACCAGAAATATGCATTTAAGCCTTCACATAAAGAGGGAGGAGCTGTTTCTCATTCTTTTTGGTTGCGACTGGGCTTGTTACATTATATCAAGTGTGATTACCACCATTTTTTGTAATGTACTGCAATTTTCAATTTTTTTTTAAAATGAAGAGGGGCTCAAAAGTCACCCTAACGCTACGAGACTTAGAATGGTGATGAGTCTTTATCACAGAGTATATTATTTCCAAACCATCTTTGATCTATGCATGTGAGAGTTTATGCTCACCTGGTCCCACAAAAGCCGGTGGTGGTGGACCAACAAAATGAGCTGCTCTGGCTTCTAATGTCTGCTGGACCTGAGAGAGACGAACATGAAGTGTGACAAAGAGAGATGGGGAAAAAGAGAGTGTGAATGAGAGAGGAAAACATGAATGATGAGCAGAATAGAAAGAAAAGATATTGCCTCCATCAGCAGAACTACTTTATTGTATTGGTCATTAAGAAAACAGTACGCCTACAAAAAGCCGTGTGTCTGTACCTCAATAACCAAATACTAATAGAATGGTACAAACCTGTCTGTAGGTGTTGGTGCCTATAATTGGCCGCACTATTGGAACCGCTGGAAGAGGAAGAGCTACAGGTACTGCCTCCAAATCAGGTGGGCTTTGTGATACTGGTAATGGACCACCAAGAACTTCCTGCTCAAAACTACAGAACAAAAGGTACAGAGTGAGACAGACTGAGCTGTTACTTAATCTGGAGGGTTTTAAAGGATGTAACTAACAAGCATGAAATCCCTGCCACGGGTGCATTTATTTGAAGAAAGACGGTTAGAAATAAGTTAATCAAGTTGTTCCTCTTCATAACAATTCTTGTTAATTGCATATCTGAGAAACAGTTCAATTTAAAAAAATGTTTTTGAAAAAAATGCTTGAAATACATGGAAAACAAAATCTGTCTTCTATATTATCCTTGTTTCAGTTACGACACTCTTTCAATGTATACAAAATGTCGAGTGAACCCAGCCTAAAAAGTATTTGAAAACGTACGCTCTGACAGCATACGCAAACACGTACACTAAGTAGTTATCAGGGGACCTCCCCACAGAGCTCCTGGTCCACAGCTTTCAGTCGCTCCCTGTGCTTGTTTCTGATGCAAGTTAGGATCAAAGAGTCATAAATACGTCATCGAGCAGAATTGCAATGGCACTACTTGAAACTATCGGGTACCCCTTCTCCAGTGATATCCAAAACTTAAGGCTGTCATAGGCTAGCCCTTAGTTATGCTGCTATAGGCATA
Organism: Chaunax sp. Z400; assembly: GCA_037577475.1. Lineage (NCBI taxonomy): Eukaryota > Metazoa > Chordata > Actinopteri > Lophiiformes > Chaunacidae > Chaunax > Chaunax sp. Z400. The sequence goes on along the minus strand of CM075190.1, from coordinate 4,816,741 downwards.
GACTGCTGCAGGACTTCCCATGATGCACTGAGCTTCTCTCTCGTCTCCTTCTCTACACATCCATGTCTCATTAATGCTTATGTAGCACCCGTCCCATGTAGCTAGTAGGTGAATGAAGTTTACCGGAATGTTATAGTACTATGGGCGGGGCCCTGGGTTTCTTTTATTTAATGGCTGGCCGTAATAACCTGTGTGAACACTTTACAAAATGAATCCTTGCACTCTTTAGACTTGAATCTTAATTCTGACAAAGGGTCAGTGCCTCCACTTAGCTGAATATGTGAAATAAAAGGGTTAACTCCAGCTAAGAATATTGTTTTATGTACTATTTTAGTGTCTATTTTAACCACTTTCTATTTTAACAGATTTTAACAACATCAAATATATGAAATGCAAGTAGGACTCACACAAAATACTTTAAATGCAAATTATGAATTTAGTGAAATAAATAATAAATCAAAATGTTATAAAATAATATCACAACAGTAAACACTTGTACCCAATGAAATGTTTCAATGCAATGTACTTTGCGACACAATTTCTCTCTCACTCACACTCTGCTTAACCAAATAATGTTCTTTGAAATAAACTTTGCAGGCCTGTGTCGATGCTTGTGAGCCTTGTGGTCTGAAAACTTTGTGACCGTTTCACTTGCAAAGCAAGCAGAAAAAAATAAAAGTAGCACGTGCAAAAGTTACTCACAACCTCCCTTGAGCAGTCAGCTGAATAGTAGGGCGATGAGCTGGTGAAAACAATGAAGAGTGGGACAGCCAAGAGAACTAGTGGTGGCTGATGGCATCAAACCAGCGGAGATGGCTGAAACCGGGATCTTCTATGCTCCAAAAAAGTCAAAGGAATCTCCTGGTCCTTCCTTGAGCATACACAATTTCATTTTAGTCAATTTTCTTGTCTAAAAGTCCTTTAACAAACTCATTCCGAGTTCATTTTAGTTTCACAGTAGGGCTGGTCGGTTCCTGAATCACCCGGGTTAATGATTCGAATCTTCGTACTGAATCAGGAATCACGAGTCCGAGGTCTCCATTAACCCGGATCCTATGAGTCCTCTGGCTGGCTGCTGCCAAGTACACAAGGCGAGTTAGCGGACTCACGGAAAGACAGCGGACTCACCGGAAACACCGCGGACTCAGGTGATTCAGTTGAATCGGTTCACTGACTCGAGTTAGAGGACTTCACTCCAGTCAGTGAATCTAAGTAAAAGTTAAATATTGCAATAAACAAGTGGTTAAACACTCTGGTGTTCGTTATGTGGCTGATATATTTTATGCACATGCTATGATGATGATGATGATGATGATGATTATTATTATCAGTAGTAGTGGTATAGACTAGTAATGCAGCATATTTTATTGTAAACAAAACAACAACAAACTATAGTGATATTATAATTATAATTGTTAGACAACAGACAAAAATGCTTATAGGCTACTTTAGGACTGTACCACTTAAGGAGCATGGGTGAATCCACAGCGTTTTTTTTGGGGGGGGAACAACACTGACTCAAGTGACTCAAGTGAACCGGATCACTTTAGTGAGTGACTCAGAGTAACCCGAGTCCATAAAATGAACCGAGTTTACCACCACTATTTCACAGTACCTTAAAATATCAACACACATTAACAATACTTAGTAACCTAGACAGATGCAACATTGCAACCTGTGCTAACATTGCTAACGGGCTAACATGCTTATCGCGATTAGCATTTTACTACACTGTTTTACTACACTGTATCTTGATGAAACAGTTCAAAATTAACCACACAGAAGTATTTACCCTCTGCAAATCCTATAATGTCCTTCACTCGTCGGCAAACTCTGCATCCACCGCGGTAAAAGGCATAATACTAACGTGTCTTCTCTCTACTACTCATAGCTGTGCTCTACGGTGTATTTTGACATCCCGCCCCATCAACATGCGATTGGTCTGACAGATCATTAGCATCCAATACAAACGTCTTAACAGACAGTCAGATGCTATCTAAGGTTAGGTTGTGACCTGACCATAACACTAGGATGTGCATAGCAAACAAACTATTTAAATTGAACATAACTTTATTTAATTTTACAAACAATGAAAATTTTTGTTATCACTTTTATCCAACTTTTTAACTTTACTATAAACTGTAAATGAACTAGTATCTATTAAACACTTTAAAACTATTTATTTAAGCTATTTATTTGTGTCTATAAATGATATTTTAGACTGGGCTACACTACACTACACAAGGGGATTGTGACTGGACCCACTGCTGGGATCCTGGCTGACACTAATTTATATTATTACAATTTTCATTGTTATCATATTATTACAGTTATCATCTTATAGATGCATCACTATTATAATCATAATAGTCTCGTTATACTTCCTTTTCCATCTAATTAGTTGAGTTCACAGATTCCCAATGCCAGTGAAGAGGATACTTAAAGTAACTTTGGCTTTTCAAATCCCATTATATTATACTATATCATATTATACTATATCATATTATAACCATATTATAACCTCTTGACTTTGTTTATCGCAGCATGTTTGGCTTCATCACAGGTGATACATTCCTCACTCACCATTACAGCCTATATGAAAAGGTGGGATGGTCCTCTTTAACAAACAGAGGGGAGCAGCATTGCATGTGGTTTATTTCTAAGGCCCTGCTACTTAAAGTACCGAGTTCCCTCTGCTGTCTGGTTGAATTTAAACACAGTACCCACAGTGTCAGGTCACAGGACATTTTAACATTAGTTCTTCCTCCTGTTCACACTGAACTTGGCAGAAGTAGGTTCAAATACTACGCTGCATACAAATGGAATGAACTTCAAACATGCATCAAGTTACATTCTCTTACTACATTTGAACAATTTAAAAAGTCACTTTTGTGTGATTACAATCACACCTGTAATTATTTTCTTTAAAGTATGGAATATATACCCGTGTCTGTAAATTATCTGTGTGTTTGTCTGTTTTAAATCTATATGTTCATTTTTTGTACTCAGGTCTCTCTTGAAAAAGAGATCCAAACCTCCATGAGACAACCTGTTCAAATAAAGGCTTAATAATAATATTAAAATGTCTCCTGTCCAGTTCTCCATCTTTAGTGGAAGTGGGTAATTTTCAGAGCATCAGTTTCATTTTGTGAATGATTATTTTTAACCACTTTACTATTAAAGTTCTTAATGAATTTAATTTGGCCAGTAGAACCAACATATTTAGAAAATGGATCCAGTTGTCATCAGTCATAGGAACAGTCATATTATTCTGACTACTTTCTCTAACAGCCAAACACAGACACATAGCAAATGTTTTATATTTATAACAATAATAAATTTATTTATAATATACTTACCAAACAATAATCTATAACTTATCCTACCTAACATTCCACCTTGAGCAAGCACTTAGCGACAGTGGCGAGGAAAAACTGCCTTTTAACAGGCAGAAACCATCGAGCAGATCCGAGACTCAAGGTGGACGGCCCTCTGCTTTGACCGGTTGGGGTGAGAGAGACAGAGAGAGAGAGAGATGGGGAGATAGATGAGGAGGGGAGATAGATGGGGAGAGAGAGAAATGGGGAGGACAGAGGACACAGACATATGCAACCACAATAACAATAAGAGCTATTATAATAGTAAAAAAAGGTCCTGATGATGGAGCAGCAGCTGAACTCGTCGCCGTCTTCTGCTCAGGCAGCAGGAGCCGTCATATCCTAGAAAGAAACATGTTAAATGTCAGCAAAACCATAACATCATGTTGGGACCACAAGATCCACCTTTCCTGTGTCTTAAAGAGAAAGTCTCTGTGGAGACAGAGAGAGAAGTTTTACACTCATTTCTCTCTTAGTTCTCTTGTTTGATCACCTCTCCCTACGGAGGAGAAATAAAAATCAGTATCCACCCAAATCTACTTATGACCATATTTGGTGTGAGGATCCCGTCCATGAACACAAACAACAGGCTAAATGGAGGGAATGAAATCAGACAGGAAGTTCTGACTGCACCTCCAAACTGAACTGTTTTCTCACAGAGATCAGAGTGGATCAGTAGGTCTGGCCTAACAAACAAATGTGCATTCCTACCTGCTGCATGATGGCCTGCAATTGAGCACGCATCGACCGCGGGATGTTGCGGATTCCTGTGGCAGCAGCTGGCGCAGTAGCTGGAGGACGAAGGCGCCGAGGTGCAATGTTACGAAGTGCTGCGAGAGGAGTCAACACAAACACTTAATTAGCAGCCATATAGCTGAGCTGTATCTGTTGGGTAGTTAGATCATTGACTGAGTCGAGGTGACTGACCGGAAAGCTGGGCAACTATCCACGGAACAGCCGTCTGCCGCTGGGTGTCATCAACTCCTGCCGCCTCAGTCTGCTGTGGGACCCCACCCACAGGAGCAACTGGTGCAGGACGAGGGCGACGGGTTGCCATGTTTTGAATTGCTGCAAGAAGAGTAAACACAAACACTTAATTAGCAGCCATATAGCTGAGCTGTATCTGTTGGGTAGTTAGATCATTGACTGAGTCGAGGTGACTAACCGGTAAGCTGGGCAACCATCCGCGGAGTAGCCGTCTGCCGCCGGGTGTCATCAACTCCTGCCGCACCATTCTGCTGTGGAACTCCACCCACCGGAGCGACTGATGCAGGAGGAGGGCGGCGGGATGCCATGTTTTGAATTGCTGCAAGAAGAGTGAACAGTTGACAGAAACATCAACACAAACACTCAATCAGCAGCCATATAGCTGAGCTGTATCTGTTAGATCATTGACTGACCTGCAAGGTGAGCAGCTATCCTACGTGGCACCTGAGGGGCAGGCCTTCTGGGACCAACGGTCTGTGGTTGTGGCACCATGCTTGAAGCAAAGCGAGCCACAAATCTGCGATATAAAATGGACATTTAGCAGAATTTTAATACACATTAACCTCATTGATTACAGAAATTAATAAATATTTTCCTCATCACAGCTGTAAAGCCAGTTCTGTATTTTCAGTACATTTTATGAGCTACTTAAGCATCATCAAGCTTACTCTAAGTATTATTGCACACTGTACAACTCTATTCAGTCATCTCTGCATCGAGCATCACTGTACAGCCTCCAATGAGACCAGTTCTGATATTAATACAACAGGTTTTTTTCACTACACAAAGAGTTCGTACCAAAGCAGTTTAAAACAACTTCAAACATTCACTCACACTTGTTGGTCATTGAACATCAAGCCATTCAGTCTGTCAATGGCTCGGTCGGCTGCCTCCTGCGTCTGGAAACGGACGACAGCGTAGTTTCTGGAGCCATTGGCAACAACCTTAAAGGAAGTACACACATGCTACTTTTAGGACACACACACACGCAGTAAGAGTACATGAAAAGTGACTTTATAGTCCAACTATTGTGATGTTCTGTGCATTCGGAAACAGGTTAAAGCACATTGTAATTAGACCTGCAGAGTCACAATACTATGCTCCAACAATGACTGTCGACCATAGCCCTGCTTCAGATTAGATATGAGAAGGAGAAATCAGACACTAGTCTCCTACCTGGCAAGATAGAACGTTGCCAAAAACGGACATGGTGTCATTCAGAGCCTCGCTGTCGATGGACTCCTCGAGGTTCTTGACGATCACTTTTCCGATGTTCTCTCGCTGATGCTGTGCTGATGAGATGCGAGGACGCCGACCCCAGACCCCATAAAAGGTATAGGCGTCCAATGCACGCTCGGCTGAGGGAAGGAACACAGAGAAAATGGTTTGAGTTGTTTAGTAAATAGAAATTTTCAAGAGCCAGATTTAACAGCATATGTTGAAGGTGTGGTTCGTTGTCTTGAGTGGGTTTCTAGTACTTACAGTAGGTGCTGTTGGGAAACTGAGTCCAAGTTTACATATTCTTATTCCTTGATATTTTTTTTTATGTCAGCACCCAAAAATATTCAGTTCACTATCATACGTTAAGAAAACCACCAATTTTAGCTTTAAAAAGTCACTTAAATCCTTACTTGATTAACCTTTGAGAATACATTGACAAGCCGGTTTGTGTTAAGCCACAATTGTACAATTATTAAATGTTTTTGCATAAATGATGAGTATTTATTTCTCAGGATTTTAATTCCCTGGACAAACAACACAGATGTCTGTCTAGTTATTCTTCTAATTGTTCCGTAACAGATTTAAGAAAATGAGAAAATAATATCAGTAAAACACTGAAACACACCTGAGAAAACCAGATGAAGATGCAGACCTGTTATCTGATCAGTCATATACAAAAAATGATAAACAGATTGATGATGACAAATTTAAGTCAGTATTTGTGATAAAGTACATACCATCAGCTGGATGGTCGAAGCTGACATAGGCGCAGCCGAGGGAACGACCGGTGGTGATGTCCCGACATATCTGGACGGAGCGGATAGCTCCTGCCAGACTGAAGGTGTCGTACAGGCTGGCCTCTGTCACCCGTTGGCCGAGGCCTTCCACGAACAGGAACGGGCAGGTAGTAGTGGTACGGGAAGCGCTGGTGTACATACTGGAGTTAGCCATAGCAAAGTAGCTGTCGATGTTAGCAAAGTAGCTGTCGATGTTAGCAAAGAAGCTGTCGATGTAAGCAAAGAAGCTGTCGATGTTAGCAAAGTAGCTCACGAAGCAAAACAAAAGGTTTCTGTACAGTCCAAAGACTTCGCAAAACCAAGTGTCTGTCGAATCTTAGGCAGTTGCTCGTTTTATATAGCCCGGTGAGGCACATCCTGTTGTCAGAGACGAGAACTTCCGGTGACAGAAAACGTTCAAAAATTAAGACGGACATCAAATACGAACTTTAAATCAGGCACATTTCGGCAATTGTCGATTTTTTTCATTGTGTAAATGAATTAATTGTTTCTATTAATCTGTGTGCTAAAATAGCATCAATATGTTTGGTTTATGAGTTTTTCCCCGTGCCGCCCCCATCTCCGTCATCTATTGGTTAGAGGAGGTCACATGGGCTGTCACGGCTTGGCCAGATTGGCTATTCTGCTCGTATGCGGAAGTGGAGTTTTGTATACAAACGCGTAGCGCTTTACAGCTTCATTTTTTAAGAAATAAAACTTTATTGTAAATATGCAATAGCATAAGAGCAGTCAACAAATAAGGCAGCGTAATTCACTTTATTTTATACGGCCCGCAGCGGTTGCCATTTTAGCCTGGAAATATGTTTCATGGGATAAGGAAAAAACACAAAGATAAGGCAGGATAAACGAGAAATGACACACAGCTGGTTAACAAATAATTTAGTTAAAGAATCAGTCAGAAAAGAGGGATAAGGGCTTTACAGACGACTAAGACTACACTAAGGCTTTCACTCAGTGCTGTACCAAAAAAGTCACCTGTGTAATCATGTTAGTATCTCTGCTGACTTCATTAAAAATCTGATTTAAGGTCTGTACTTTATTTACCTTCAAATGCAGATATTTTGTTGTTTCAAGCAAGTGGTATATTGAATGACATTTCAACGTTGAAGTATGAGGAAGTAGCTGACTGCCAAAAAATGTACGGTAGAAGATTAAGAAGAAGAAAAATGAAAGGAAAGAACAGGATAACTATAGTGTGGCTGCAAAGCATCCACATTAATTAATTCATGACTCAGTCTATTAATTAGACCAACAAGTCTTCATCCCTAAACAGTCCTGTGTCCTAGAAATGACATTTCTGATTAGCAACAGCAAATAAGTTACCAAGGTAAATGTCAACATGGTCATTCACACACGAGGCATGATTATAAAAAACGTTGGCACAGAAAATATCTATAAAATACTCTCCCCTCTCTCTCTGTGCCCTTTCAGTTTATGGGCTATAGAAGTTATTTTATTTTGTAGGGCTGTATCAACACTTGTGATGAAGACACATATGAATAAACTTGACTTGGCATGTACCATATGATATAACATGTGTTTCAAAACATAACACTGCAAAACACTAAGGATCTGATAAATGTCATTCTTAAAGGGAGCTAAGGCACAGTCATTTAGTAAATGTGTAAATCCATAGGGCATGACAGTAATTCAAAGTCAACATTCACAGTCAGTCATTATAACTTCTTTTTTCAAAGGGGCTGCTTAATGTAATGTAATACCTTTGTGAAGTGTTTGTATGGTATTTCTTTTGTTTGTAGAATAAACTGATCATTGATTAAATACTAGTCAAAGAAAGAGATTATATTTATACACTTGCTCCATACAGGCAGAGAACAATGACAATAAATGTTGGCATTGAAAATAAATTGAAAAACTGAAAAGACTTCAAACCTGTTGTGTGTGTGGGTGGGTGGGGTTGCCTCCAGCTACAAAGGGGCCCACTCTGCCTGACTGAATATTTTGTTGATTAGTTAAATATTTTGAACTAGACAGCACTCAGAGCACAAACAAGGTGATGTCATCGCACGTAAAAAAACAACAGTCCCATGATCATTTGAAGCTCATAATATGACTCTGCACCATGGAAACATGACCCTATAATTTGGAATCACATCGTTATTGTTATTAGTTTGATAGTTATTCAAGAAAAATGATGTCTCACTAATGTCGGTTTTCTTCTGGATCTAGCTCCAAAATGTAATATTTTCTTGCATGGCCCCATTCTTCCACCCAGTTTCATGGTAATCTATCAAGTGGAATAAACGTTCCAAAAACCCCTACCCCCTCCACCCCTTTATACAGATATTTATTTATATAGATATAATAGTCATTAATGTGTGATAGACATAATAAAGCCCTATCTCCCAACGCTAAGGAAAGTGAAAAAGATCCCGACTCCACCCCTTAATCCAGATCCACTCCAAAATGGGTTCTTCCTGTTATTCCGGTCACATGCCCAACCCTCCCATCACGTTTCACAAAAATCCATCAAGGGGCTTTTGTGTCATCCTGCTAACAGGGACACATACGTAAACTAACACGTGAAAACATAAAAACCTTGGTGCAGGTAATAAAGAATCACATTATGTCCATGTCCTCTGTAAAGATGACCCTGAAACCCCACCACTGCCAAGGGGTTCTCCTCTTGTGCAACAAACAGCACCATCTGCAGCCCCATCTGTGCCTTGTTTGGATTGTATTTTATTTATTTATTATTATTATTATTATAATATTGCAATATATTATTTTGGCTGCCTGGAGTTTAAAAGTTTGCAGCTTGCCTGCTTTTTCTGTTTATCCTGCTTTTCCAAACAACAAATGTGGCCAGATCAGAGCATTTCTAAAATCAGTTTAAAATCAAGAACTGATGTAACATCATTACTGATGTCTGTCACTGTCTCTCTCTCTCTGGACAAGGTGTATGTGTCTGACTGTGTAGCTAGCCTAGCCCTGTTCTGTCAGTGCAGGCTAAAATGGGAAAAGAATATAACACAGGCACACTAAAGCATAAGGAGCAAGAGCATCAGGAGGAATCTTGTGGCATCATGTGTTCTGCTCACAAACGTCTTCTCACTCTCAACAACTCAACATTCAGTGTCTTGTTAGTGTTCTGCTGCTAGTTCCAGTTTGCATTTCAAGCTGTGATCAGTTTTTCAATCCACTCAAAGACATTGTCCATGGTGATACTGTCTTCTGCTATATCAAAAGCATTCAACAGCAGTAAGCGTGTCCTGGAGGAGGAAAGAGGACTGATGAAGAATATTCTTTATGGTCACATACAACGTTACACAGTATTCACAAGTTATCTGTGATAAATGTGATGAATAAATAAATAAAACAATATGGTTGATTTAATGAAGGTGGTTAAAATGCCATTTTTGTGTGTAGACATGCCTGGAGGGCTGAGTGAGAAGAGGAACAGAGATCAATGAGGGATTAAGTGTTCTGGTGAAGATTTCTGAAGTTCTGCAGGATAAAGTGTGTATGTTTTAAATGACCAACTATATAATCTGTAAATGGACTAGGATAAATCTGTAGTTAGTTTTGTTTTAAAAGACCAACTATATAATCTGTAAATGGACTAGGATAAATCTGTAATTAGTTTTTTTTAAATGACCAACTATATAATCTGTAAATGGACTAGGATAAATCTGTAGTTAGTTATGTTTTAAATGACCAACTATATAATCTGTAAATGGACTAGGATAAATCTGTAATTAGTTTTGTTTTAAAAGACCAACTTTTATAATCTGTAAATGGACTAGGATAAATCTGTAGTTAGTTATGTTTTAAATGACCAACTATATAATCTGTAAATGGACTAGGATAAATCTGTAATTAGTTTTGTTTTAAATGACCAACTTTATAATCTGTAAATGGACTAGGATAAATCTGTAATTAGTTTTGTTTTAAATGACCAACTTTATAATCTGTAAATGGACTAGGATAAATCTGTAATTAGTTTTGTTTTAAATGACCAACTTTATAATCTGTAAATGGACTAGGATAAATCTGTAATTAGTTTTGTTTTAAATGACCAACTTTATAATCTGTAAATGGACTAGGATAAATCTGTAGTTAGTTATGTTTTAAAAGACCAACTATGGGACTGATAAACGTAGCGTTCACAATGAAGTGTTTTTGGATTTAATTTGACTTCTTACTGTCAGCGGTGAGTCAAATTTAAAAGTATATGATGTGTGTTGTTCATTAATTAACAGCTCACGCTTATTATGATGTTGAAACTTGTTAAATATGTTAGCGCTGCTTCCGCTAGCTATCCGATTCAAAATCCCATTAGGAAAACTGCTGATTTAAGGTAGCGATAGAGTCAGCCTTAAATAAATCAGTACAGGTGTTAAATGACTTTAACCTTTTTATGGGTCTTTATTTTAGATTTGTATGCATTTCGGTCTGTGTATTTAAAGCAAAGAAAAATGTTAAGTGAGTTTGATTGTTGTTTAGCCTTGACAACAAATGTTATCTGCCTGAAGCTAAACTCATGAGAATAATGAATGAGACCTTGTACAACGAAAAACCTAGAATTTGATTTGTAGATGCTAATTGTTTATTTTGTGACCTGTTGTAGGTCAGGGTTTTTTTGCATTCCTGGACAGTGGATTGATCGATGGCGAGCTACCCTGTGAACCCTGGATGTACTTGAACTGAACTTTCTTCCACTAGGAGTGGTAGATATACCCAAACTGACCTCCATTTTTTCCCCTTATCGTCCCACTTGGAAGAATCTTCAACTCAGGAATTTTGGAATTATATTTGGAATTTTCAAAATATATTTGAAAGGCCTACATAAAATTTGTTGAGATTGTTTGTTATTTATGTTTTAAAAATATTGCAATACAAGCTTTAATTGAAATGTGCTTGTGTGGCATTCATTCATTTTGGACTCCCTGAGTGAATCTATTCTTCTGCATATTGTTGGGTACTAACTAGCGTTACCAGCTGCCTGCACCAGCTTATTATATTGTACATGTGCTACATTTAGAAGTGTTTGAAAAGAGCTTTTTCTGAATGTCTCCCACTGCCTCCAGTCTTTATGCTAAGATAAGCTAAGCTAAGCTAACCATGTCCCGACTCTAGCTTCATACTGAACACACACAACATTAACATCTGTTTAAAATAAATATCTCATTCAAAATTAAAGCAAATAAATGCTGTTCCAAACTTCCTGGTCTGAGTGGTGTCCTCCCAAGTAGACATTATTAGACAGGATAGTGCCAGGTGAACTGGGTAAAGGTTGGGGATGAATTACTGAATGATAAAGGTTTGGATATGAAAACCAATGTTTCCACGATGTCACCACCATAACAAATGATTTAATTTATTTATCAGCTACAATGTCATTTAGTCAACAGCAGATAATCTAAATTTTCCATCATCGGGTCGATAATCTATCTGATGTCTGTCCTGCATCCTTACCTTTAACAGACTACACATTTAACAGACTCTCTGTACTGTTGTACAGTATGTGTCGTGTTTCAGGCTGGTTAGAGACTGGATAAGACCCAACCTGATATGAATCATCCACATCACTGATCAGACAGAGTTGAACTTGTTCTAGGAATATGGTGATCAAAGCTGTTCATTGATGAGGTTGAATCATTTCTCTTTGTGATGAAAAACATGCTCCGTTTAGTAATGTTTGGAGTGTCTGACCAGCAGAGCTGTGTGCTGGTAAGAATCTAGAGATGCAGTATTTATCACAATACAGGGGTTAACATTCAATATACAGCAATACAGCAAGCAAAGTGATGAATTACTATTTCTTTAAACTAATTTTAGGAAAACTGTGATGCATTAAGAACAAACCAACACATCCAATCTGTGTTAAAATGAGTCAAATAGCTGTAAATAAATACATTGTTTTCTAGCAGTCGGAGGTTTCAACGTTTTTTTAAGAGTTTTTGAGAGTTGATGCAGTATCACAAACATAATATCACAATACTCAAGTGTGTCGATATTTTCTTACACCCCTAGTAACCAGTGATGTAATGTAAATACCATTCACTGATGTGTTGTACTTTTTGGTACGTTACTTGAGTATTTCCATTTTCTGCTACCTTATCCTTCAACTCCACAATGTTTTAGATGCAAATATTGCACTTTTTACTCTACTCTACATTTGATGACTTCAGTTACAGTGACTATCGACATAAGGGTGTGTATTCACAACAATCTAGCGATAGGATACAAACCATACAAGAGTTATGATCCAGTATATTGTTTATTTATTTTTACAAGACAATAGTCAAAACTTTACCTACATAAACAAGACAAAAACAACATTAACACAAAAAGACATTGTGTACAAGCCAGGCTGGAAACTTTGTTGTAGGTTGCGTGTGTGTGTGTGTGTGTGTGTGTGTGTGTGTGTGTGTGTGTGTGTGTGTGTGTGTGTGTGTGTGTGTGTGTGTGTGTGTGTGTGTTGCGTGTGCATGTGTGCGCGCTCATGTGTGTGTGTGTGTGTGCATGCGTGCGTGTATGCATGTTAGGTGGATGGATGAAATGACTATGATAAGTAATAAGAGAATCTCAAAGAGAAGCAGAAAAATGAATCCATGCATTTGTTTCTTCCAGGCTGGATTATTGTAATTCCCTATTATCAGCTGTCCCAACAAGTCTCTAAAGACTCTCCAGCTGATCCAGAATGCTGCTGCACGTGTCCTGACCAGAACTGGTATCAGAGATCATATCTCTCCTGTATTAGCCTCTCTGCATTGGCTCCCTGTAAAATCCAGAATAGAATTTAAAATCCTTCTCCTCACGTACAAAGCATTTAATGGTCAGGCACCAACATACCTTTAGGAGCTCGTAGTACCCTACTACCCATCTAGAACATTACGCTCCCTGGATGCTGGGTTACTTGTGATCCCTAGAGTCTCCAAAAGTAGAATAGAGCCAGAGCCTTCAGTCACCAGGCTCCTCTCCTGTGGAACCATCTTCCAGTCTGGGTCCAGGAGGAAGACACCCTCTCTACATTTAAGAGGAGGCTTAAAACTTTCCTTTTTGATAAAGCTTAGAATAAAGGCTGGCTTAGGCTAGTCTTTAGCTATGCTGCTATAGGCCTAGACTGCTGGGGGACTTCCCATGATGCACTGAGCTCCTCTCTCTTCTTCTCCTCGTCTTATTTACACACTCATGTCTCATTAATTCATGTTACTATCTTGACTTCTTCTCTGGAGTCTTTGTGCTTTCTCATCCCTCAGGTCACTGTGGACCAATCTACTGCTGGGATCATGGTTGACGACCTCTGACATCATCATCATCATCATCATTACCATTATTATATTTACTCTTTTACTATCATCATCATTATTAATATTATCATTATTGTCAGTGTTGTTATTGCAGAAGTTATTATAAATATTACAAACTGTAATCTCTCGATTATAACAGCTGTTATTGTTATTGTGGTTGAACATGTCTGTGTTTCTGTCCCTCACTCCCTCTCTCTCTCCACCTATCCTCAAAATGGCGATGCACGCATTTTACTTGATGTGAAACTTTATGCTGTATTTTCCTCAATATACAATCTGGGAAGTCAGAAATATGGTGGATAACTGGTGCTTGTGGAACACCCTTCTTGTACCATCCAATACATCATCTTCTTTTGTTGGGGCCGTGTCCAACAGTGAATAGTCAACAGTCACTCCAAAATGACAGTGTTGAGTGTGAAATTCCCTCTTTGAATTATTCTTCCTCTGCTGCAGCTCAGCAAAGAAAATACAGACGGAGCTCACCTGTAAAAACATTTGAACAGCAGCAAACAAAACTTTCTTGAAGTTGAATTAGAGAAGTGGTTGCTTTGTGAATTGTGTGTTCAGGAGAAATTATCATATCACTTATTCTTTGTGGATTTAGTCCGTTGACACATTTAGCTTCAGAACCATTTTAAATTGACCAAAAACGGACAGAGGAAGTGAATTCAAGAATCAAAACATTAAAGGTAAACTTTTGTCTGAAACTCAACATATTTAGTCAAAGTCAAACAGTAAGCTGCAGGAGGAAACATCCAGACTCTTCCTTGTTCCTCAAGAAAGAGAATCCCAAAGAATCATGGAAGTAAACTAAAATAAAATGTCTGAGTTCTCAAAGCAAACCGAGGTCATATCAGCAAAATATGTCATTTTAATTCCTTTTTACAGAACAAATTGTTCAGACTTTTAATTCAATGCATATTCAGTAACAGAGACTTCTCTAATATTTCTGTTTTTTTCAACAAATCAAATAATTAGAAGGGTTTGAATTTTCAGAAGAGTGTTTTATAAGAGTGATTATATAATGAAACGTAGTCTTCAATCAATCTGTTACATTTATTGACATTTCATGTTGTCTTTATGTACAGTACATCATTTACATAGAATGTCCACTTTACATGAGAAATCATGAAGATGTAATTAATCCTCCCAACTGAAGTAAAGTAGAGATTTGATCCATCTGTGAAATCTCTTCAGCAAGTTTTTACAGCAACCAGAGAAGGCTGATGCATCACAGCTCAAGTTTTCAAGAGTAGTGCATTGGTGTTGTCCTCCATCAGCTGACCAATCATCTGGGATATCCACGATGAAATCCTGCAATTCATCAGATGACCTATCATCTGGTATATCCACGATGAAATCCTGCACTTCATCAGCTGACCTATCATCTGGTATATCCACGATGAAATCCTGCACTTCATCAGATGACCTATCATCTGGTATATCCACTATGGATTCCTTCACTCCATCAGATGATAAAGTATCTGGTGCATCCACTATGGATTCCTTCACTCCATCAGAAGAGACATCTGGACATCTCTTTGAGTGGGGACTCTCTTCTGCCTCAGGTTTCCAGGGCTCACTCATGTAAGCTTGGGAGGTGGCGAAACTGGATAAAGAATGAATCAGTTAATCAATCAGTGAAACCATCAGTTGGTCCAACCATATGTGACGTCTACTAACAGAAATACTAGTACTTACTAGGCTGGGTACGTGGTCAGGTGCTCCATTGTTATAAATGGGTCCTGCAGAGCTTGATGGGCAGAGATTCTCTGATCCCCATCAAGATGCAGCAGCCGTTGGAGGAAGTCCACAAACTCCAGGTCGTCCACATATTCAGCCATCTCATCCCTTGGATAGACCTGGATTTGGAAACAGATTCATTTCATTTGTTGTGGTCCCTACCTCTCAGAGACAGGTAATTACAACATGCTGATTCAGTCTTAACATATACAACAGAGAGTGCTTACATCAACCAGGTCGTCCAGAGAGGTGAGCTGGTCAGAGACGGTCCTCCATTGTTGTGTTGGCCGCCTGTTAACTGCTGTGTATTCTTCTGGGGTCTAAAGAGACAAAATGTGTGTGAGAACCATTTTAAAGGAGTTTAAATAAAACAGTTCAATCGATTCAACCTAATGAGAAGATGAATGCTGTACCATGAATCTCCATGTAGACCCATGTCCAGCTTTTTCTTCAATGAAAAAGTACTGGGTGTATTTTGCACTATGGAGCACGTGGTCGTCCGGCTGACCCAGAAGCTCAACGATACGCTTCATCTGCGAACAACAAATAGAGTCACATCAGTTGACATTCTGCACAAAGTCTCCGCTAGGTTGTGTACATTTCTCTGAGGAAGCTGACCTACCATCTGATATTCACAGTGGACAGGGAACAGGTGGTCAGCCAGGTAGAGAAAGGCCAGGATGCAGCCAACTCCCCACACATCAATGGCCTGGTTGAAGGGCAGGCCAAGGACAACTTCTGGAGCCCTGAGGGAAGACAAGAACCAAAGATGAGAAACAATTGACAAGCTTTGTAGACCAAGAGAACGGCATGGATGTGCTTAAAAGAATGACATCAGCTCTCTTAAACTAACGACTGAGCCTTGCGGGATGTATATACCTGTATCCAGTTGGCTGAATAATCATCCCTGGCTGGACTTCGGCGGTTGTAGTGGAAAGGCCAAAGTCGATTAACTTAACCCTGAATGGCTGCTCCTTCATATTGACCAACATGACGTTGTCAGGTTTTAGATCAGCATGCAGGATTTCACCAGTCTCGAGGGCATCCAAAGCCACCAGCAGCTGCAGGGACAAACAGGAAAGGACAAGTTCGGGATTACGGTTTCCATTTGTTAATGTTTATGATTCGGGTTTTCCTCATTGTTCCCATATTACAATAACACTAACCTGCTTTGCAACCGGCCTGATGGCATTGAGAGTCCATGGTTCTCTGACTTTACAGACATTGTCGAAGAGACTCGTGTCTAGCATCTCAAACACTAGACAAGTCTGTCCTCGGTGCTGAAACTGCTCAAAGAACTTGACCAGGTTTGTTTTGTCTGGATTCAGACCACCGATGAGCTCTAACATGGACACCTGGGGACAAAAGAGACATGGCAACCGTTCATGGTACATACTTATGGAGTAGATTACATACAAGCAAGAGGATGTACCTTAAGTCAATGAATCAATGGACTTCAGAAACCTACCTCTTTGTGAAGGTATTCGTCAGTATTGTCCTTGACAATCTTCACAGCCACAGTCTCCCCTGTTTCCACATTTTGGCACCTTGCCACTTTGCCATAGGAGCCTTCCCCAATAAACTCCTGGATGAGGTATCCACAAGTCCTACCAAAGATGGTATCACCTAGCTGAATCTCAGCTGCTGTAAATGTGAGAGGAGATGGAGAACATGGAGATCAAATATGTGAAGTCTGTATATTCAGTCTGTTAGGGTCATTAAATCAACACAACACAGTAGAGCACATAGCTCTGCAAAGGCCCAGCGGCCCCTTTTATTTAAACTGATGTGATAAATCTGACAAAAATGTATTAAATACTAATGATTTCTCTGACTTATTTTTTAATCCATTTATTTATTTTAGGAAAATGTATTTGAAAAGATATTTTAGATGGTTGAGTTAAAATAATTGTAAAAACCAACTGATGGCTCCTTGATACAAAGCTGCTCTGTCATGTGTTCAGTCTAAGGACCAATTTTAGGCTAGCTGCTTGAGAACAGATTGTTGTCCTCATTATACTATTATAAACATTATAAATAAATGCATTATAAACATATTTTGTGTGTTGTCTTACCTGCACCAGAACAGTTTGAGTTTTGCAACAGAGACATAATTCAAACTGAAAACTTGTCAGTTAAAATTTTTTCCAAGCTTGAGAATCGGCTGAAGCTTCTATCGCTGTCTGCAGATTAACTCTCACCAGAAAAGTCAGAGTGAAATGACCAGAAAACATCCAGTCCTAGCATTTAACTACTGGTGCATCTATGACCTCACTGGTGAGTTTCGGTTGCTTGGCAACAACACAGTCATAACGAATTTGTGTGAGTTGAATAATTTCTGACATATGAAGATACCTGATAATCAATGAACTTTATTTAACCCATTTTTAAAAAAGAAATTGTATTTATTTATGACTTATTATTTAACCATCCGATCCCGGATTCCTACACATATCCGGGTCAGGACGGGGTCACGTCCTTTTTCCGCCCTCCGGCTGGTGGATGTGTTTGTGCTGGAACTGAACACGTAGCGTTCACAATGAAGTGTTTTTTTTATTTAATTTGACTCCCTACTGTCAGCGGTGAGTCAAATTTAAAAGTATATGATGTGTGTTGTTCATTAATTAACAGCTCACGCTTATTATGATGTTGAAACTTGTTAAATATGTTAGCGCTGCTTCCGCTAGCTATCCGATTCAAAATCCCATTAGGAAAACTGCTGATTTAAGGTAGCGATAGAGTCAGCCTTAAATAAATCAGTACAGGTGTTAAATGACTTTAACCTTTTTATGGGTCTTTATTTTAGATTTGTATGCATTTCGGTCTGTGTATTTAAAGCAAAGAAAAATGTTAAGTGAGTTTGATTGTTGTTTAGCCTTGACAACAAACGTTATCTGCCTGAAGCTAAACTCATGAGAATAATGAATGAGACCTTGCACAACGAAAAACTTAGAATTTGATTTGTAGATGCTAATTGTTTATTTTGTGACCTGTTGTAGGTCAGGTTTTTTTTGCATTCCTGGACAGTGGATTGATCGATGGCGAGCTACCCTGTGAACCCTGGATGTACTTGAACTGAACTTTCTTCCACTAGGAGTGGTAGATATACCCAAACTGACCTCCATTTTTTCCCCTTATCGTCCCACTTGGAAGAATCTTCAACTCAGGAATTTTGGAATTATATTTGGAATTTTCAAAATATATTTGAAAGGCCTACATAAAATTTGTTGAGATTGTTTGTTATTTATGTTTTAAAAATATTGCAATACAAGCTTTAATTGAAATGTGCTTGTGTGGCATTCATTCATTTTGGACTCCCTGAGTGAATCTATTCTTCTGCAGATTGTTGGGTACTAACTAGCGTTACCAGCTGCCTGCACCAGCTTATTATATTGTACATGTGCTACATTTAGAAGTGTTTGAAAAGAGTTTTTTCTGAATGTCTCCCACTGCCTCCAGTCTTTATGCTAAGATAAGCTAAGCTAAGCTAACCATGTCCTGACTCTAGCTTCATACTGAACACACACAACATTAACATCTGTTTAAAATAAATATCTCATTCAAAATAAATGCAAATAAATGCTGTTCCAAACTTCCTGGTCTGAGTGGTGTCCTCCCAAGTAGACATTATTAGACAGGATAGTGCCAGGTGAACTGGGTAAAGGTTGGGGATGAATTACTGAATGATAAAGGTTTGGATATGAAAACCAATGTTTCCACGATGTCACCACCATAACAAATGATTTAATTTATTTATCAGCTACAATGTCATTTAGTCAACAGCCGATAATCTAAATTTTCCATCATCGGGTCGATAATCTATCTGATGTCTGTCCTGCATCCTTACCTTTAACAGACTAAACATTTAACAGACTCTCTGTACTGTTGTACAGTATGTGTCGTGTATCAGGCTGGTTAGAGACTGGATAAGACCCAACCTGATATGAATCATCCACATCACTGATCAGACAGAGTTGAACTTGTTCTAGGAATATGGTGATCAAAGCTGTTCATTGATGAGGTTGAATCATTTCTCTTTTTGATCAAAAACACGCTCCGTTTAGTAATGTTTGGAGTGTCTGACCAGCAGAGCTGTGTGCTGGTAAGAATCTAGAGATGCAGTATTTATCACAATACAGGGGTTAACATTCAATATACAGCAATACAGCAAGCAAAGTGATGAATTACTATTTCTTTAAACTAATTTTAGGAAAACTGTGATGCATTAAGAACAAACCAACACATCCAATCTGTGTTAAAATGAGTCAAATAGCTGTAAATAAATACATTGTTTTCTAGCAGTCGGAGGTTTCAATGTTTTTTTAAGAGTTTTTGAGAGTTGATGCAGTATCACAAACATAATATCACAATACTCAAGTGTGTCGATATTTTCTTACACCCCTAGTAACCAGTGATGTAATGTAAATACCATTCACTGATGTGTTGTACTTTTTGGTACGTTACTTGAGTATTTCCATTTTCTGCTACCTTATCCTTCAACTCCACAATGTTTTAGATGCAAATATTGCACTTTTTACTCTACTCTACATTTGATGACTTCAGTTACAGTGACTATCGACATAAGGGTGTGTATTCACAACAATCTAGCGATAGGATACAAACCATACAAGAGTTATGATCCAGTATATTGTTTATTTATTTTTACAAGACAATAGTCAAAACTTTACCTACATAAACAAGACAAAAACAACATTAACACAAAAAGACATTGTGTACAAGCCAGGCTGGAAACTTTGTTGTAGGTTGCGTGTGTGTGTGTGTGTGTGTGTGTGTGTGTGTGTTGCGTGTGCATGTGTGCGCGCTCATGTGTGTGTGTGTGTGTGCATGCGTGCGTGTATGCGTGTTAGGTGGATGGATGAAATGACTATGATAAGTAATAAGAGAATCTCAAAGAGAAGCAGAAAAATGAATCCATGCATTTGTTTCTTCCAGGCTGGATTATTGTAATTCCCTATTATCAGCTGTCCCAACAAGTCTCTAAAGACTCTCCAGCTGATCCAGAATGCTGCTGCACGTGTCCTGACCAGAACTGGTATCAGAGATCATATCTCTCCTGTATTAGCCTCTCTGCATTGGCTCCCTGTAAAATCCAGAATAGAATTTAAAATCCTTCTCCTCACGTACAAAGCATTTAATGGTCAGGCACCAACATACCTTTAGGAGCTCGTAGTACCCTACTACCCATCTAGAACATTACGCTCCCTGGATGCTGGGTTACTTGTGATCCCTAGAGTCTCCCAAAGTAGAATAGAGCCAGAGCCTTCAGTCACCAGGCTCCTCTCCTGTGGAACCATCTTCCAGTCTGGGTCCAGGAGGCAGACACCCTCTCTACATTTAAGAGGAGGCTTAAAACTTTCCTTTTTGATAAAGCTTAGAATAAAGGCTGGCTTAGGCTAGTCTTTAGCTATGCTGCTATAGGCCTAGACTGCTGGGGGACTTCCCATGATGCACTGAGCTCCTCTCTCTTCTTCTCCCCTGTCTTATTTACACACTCATGTCTCATTAATTCATGTTACTATCTTGACTTCTTCTCTGGAGTCTTTGTGCTTTCTCATCCCTCAGGTCACTGTGGACCAATCTACTGCTGGGATCATGGTTGACGCCCTCTGACATCATCATCATCATCATCATTACCATTATTATATTTACTCTTTTACTATCATCATCATTATTAATATTATCATTATTGTCAGTGTTGTTATTGCAGAAGTTATTATAAATATTACAAACTGTAATCTCTCGATTATAACAGCTGTTATTGTTATTGTGGTTGAACATGTCTGTGTTTCTGTCCCTCACTCCCTCTCTCTCTCCACCTATCCTCAAAATGGCGATGCACGCATTTTACTTGATGTGAAACTTTATGCTGTATTTTCCTCAATATACAATCTGGGAAGTCAGAAATATGGTGGATAACTGGTGCTTGTGGAACACCCTTCTTGTACCATCCAATACATCATCTTCTTTTGTTGGGGCCGTGTCCAACAGTGAATAGTCAACAGTCACTCCAAAATGACAGTGTTGAGTGTGAAATTCCCTCTTTGAATTATTCTTCCTCTGCTGCAGCTCAGCAAAGAAAATACAGACGGAGCTCACCTGTAAAAACATTTGAACAGCAGCAAACAAAACTTTCTTGAAGTTGAATTAGAGAAGTGGTTGCTTTGTGAATTGTGTGTTCAGGAGAAATTATCATATCACTTATTCTTTGTGGATTTAGTCCGTTGACACATTTAGCTTCAGAACCATTTTAAATTGACCAAAAACGGACAGAGGAAGTGAATTCAAGAATCAAAACATTAAAGGTAAACTTTTGTCTGAAACTCAACATATTTAGTCAAAGTCAAACAGTAAGCTGCAGGAGGAAACATCCAGACTCTTCCTTGTTCCTCAAGAAAGAGAATCCCAAAGAATCATGGAAGTAAACTAAAATAAAATGTCTGAGTTCTCAAAGCAAACCGAGGTCATATCAGCAAAATATGTCATTTTAATTCCTTTTTACAGAACAAATTGTTCAGACTTTTAATTCAATGCATATTCAGTAACAGAGACTTCTCTAATATTTCTGTTTTTTTCAACAAATCAAATAATTAGAAGGGTTTGAATTTTCAGAAGAGTGTTTTATAAGAGTGATTATATAATGAAACGTAGTCTTCAATCAATCTGTTACATTTATTGACATTTCATGTTGTCTTTATGTACAGTACATCATTTACATAGAATGTCCACTTTACATGAGAAATCATGAAGATATAATTAATCCTCCCAACTGAAGTAAAGTAGAGATTTGATCCATCTGTGAAATCTCTTCAGCAAGTTTTTACAGCAACCAGAGAAGGCTGATGCATCACAGCTCAAGTTTTCAAGAGTAGTGCATTGGTGTTGTCCTCCATCAGCTGACCAATCATCTGGTATATCCACGATGAAATCCTGCACTTCATCAGCTGACCTATCATCTGGTATATCCACTATGGAATCTTGTGCTCCATCAGCTGACCTATCATCTGGTATATCCACTATGGATTCCTTCACTCCATCAGATGATAAAGTATCTGGTGCATCCACTATGGATTCCTTCACTCCATCAGAAGAGACATCAGGACATCTATTTGAGTGGGGACTCTCTTCTGCCTCAGGTTTCCAGGGCTCACTCACGTAAGCTTGGGAGGTGGCGAAACTGGATAAAGAATGAATCAGTTAATCAATCAGTGAAACCATCAGTTGGTCCAACCATATGTGACGTCTACTAACAGAAATACTAGTACTTACTAGGCTGGGTACGTGGTCAGGTGCTCCATTGTTAAAAATGGGTCCTGCAGAGCTTGATGGGCAGAGATTCTCTGATCCCCATCAAGATGCAGCAGCCGTTGGAGGAAGTCCACAAACTCCAGGCTGTCCACATATTCAGCCATCTCATCCCTTGGATAGACCTGGATTTGGAAACACATTCATTTCATTTGTTGTGGTCCCTACCTCTCAGAGACAGGTAATTACAACATGCTGATTCAGTCTTAACATATACAACAGAGAGTGCTTACATCAACCAGGTCGTCCAGAGAGGTGAGCTGGTCAGAGACGGTCCTCCATTGTTGTGTTGGCCGCCTGTTAACTGCTGTGTATTCTTCTGGGGTCTAAAGAGACAAAATGTGTGTGAGAACCATTTTAAAGGAGTTTAAATAAAACAGTTCAATCGATTCAACCTAATGAGAAGATGAATGCTGTACCATGAATCTCCATGTAGACCCATGTCCAGCTTTTTCTTCAATGAAAAAGTACTGGGTGTATTTTGCACTATGGAGCACGTGGTCGTCCGGCTGACCCAGAAGCTCAACGATACGCTTCATCTGCGAACAACAAATAGAGTCACATCAGTTGACATTCTGCACAAAGTCTCCGCTAGGTTGTGTACATTGCTCTGAGGAAGCTGACCTACCATCTGATATTCACAGTGGACAGGGAACAGGTGGTCAGCCAGGTAGAGAAAGGCCAGGATGCAGCCAACTCCCCACACATCAATGGCCTGGTTGAAGGGCAGGCCAAGGACAACTTCTGGAGCCCTGAGGGAAGACAAGAACCAAAGATGAGAAACAATTGACAAGCTTTGTAGACCAAGAGAACGGCATGGATGTGCTTAAAAGAATGACATAACGTCTTTGAATTACTCCCAGAGGATAGATCCTCCAATATTTAAATTGGTGGTGACTTCAATTGTTATTTGGATTCATTGTTAGATCATCCTCTAAAACTCCTCCAACTCTTAAGTCTGGTCAAACTCTAAACAATCTGATCAAATCCAGACACATGGTAGACATTTGGAGAATACAGCATCCAGACAAAAAGGAATATTCATTTTACTCACATGTACATCAGTTATATACTAGAATTGATTTCATAGTGGAGGCTGGTTCAAGCTCCAATATTAGTAACACACATTATTAGAGTAAATTGATTTCTGATCATAGTCCTGTTACTCTACAGCTGCAGGCCTCTTTTTTCAAATCAAAATATAAATGGAGATTCAACCCCCTACTATTATCATCACCAGGTTTTAAGGAGTACATGAACAAAAATCTCACAGAATGTTTGGAGATAAACGACAATGGAGCGGTCTCAGATTCCACTCTCTGGGAATCACTGAAAGTTACTATGAGAGGATTTATTATTTCTTTTGAGGACTCAAGGAAAAAAGCCAAATTTAAAAAGAAATTATGCACATTGAACAAATACATAAGACATCTTTACTACAGTCTGATTATAACAAGATTTTGAAACTAAAGTCTGAATATAATTCTCTCCTTGGAGGGGAAATTAGTAGTCTAATATTTAAGACAAGACAAAAACATTTTGAATTGAGCGATAAACCTCAAAAGTTACTTTCAAGACAACTTAAAAGTGAACAATCTAAGACTGCTATTTATAAAATACAGTCCAAAAATGGACAAATACTAACGGATCTACAGGACATCAACAATGGTTTTAAAGAATTCTACTCCAGTCTGTATGCCTCTACTTCCACGGCAACAGATACAGATTACTTGCAATTTTATTATTACAATTATCTCTGCCTCAGTTAAATGAGAGCAATCAGCGTTCTCTGGAATTCAAGCTTTCTGTTGATGAGTTAGTAGAGGCAATTAAGTCATTCCCCACAGGTAAATGTCCTGGAGCAGATGGGTTTGGAGCTGAGTTCTATCAAGCATTCCATGATGTTTTAACACCCATTTTACTCAGGATGATAAATGATTCAATCACAAGGAAAACACTTCCACCTTCACTTTATGAGGCAAATGTATGTCTGTCATTGAAAAAGGTAAAGGATCCCACAGACCCTGCTAACTACAGGCCCATTTCCTTGCTCAACTTGGACCACAAAATTTTAACAAAGGTATTTGCCATTAGATTTAACAAGCATATAGCAACAATTATCCATCCAGATCAAGCTGGTTTTATTCCAGGCAGGCTTTCCTTTTTGGTTCGATTGTTGAATGTATTGTATTCTGACTTTGGGGTAAACAACCAAGCGGCTGTTATGCCATTGGACGCTCAGAAAGCCTTTAATTCTGTTGAATGGCCATACTTATTTGAAACTTTGAGGAGGTTTGGATTTGGTGAGATTTTTGTAGATTGGATTAAAATGATATAGGGTTAGGGTTAAATCCTCTGTTATAACAAACAATATCTCATCTGCGTTATTTAATCTACAACGGGGAGTGAGACAAGGAGATTGCTTGTCCCCTTCATTATTTGATATAGCATTAGAACTTCTGGCAATTGGGATAAGAACTCATCCTCATATGAAGGGTATTCCAGCTGGTTCATCAGAATGTCTTGTCACGCTGTATGTGGACCATTTACTTCTAACTTTAAGGAACCCTGAAGAAGGTATTCCTCATCTTTGAAAATATATTGATTCATTTAGTAAAATCTCTGGTTACACAATAAATTGGTCTAAAAGTGAACTTATGTTTGTTGTTGTTACAGAATTGCCCCGTTAAGGTTGTTCAGGATTATATCATGTAATTTAGGACTTAAAATATCAAAAAATCCCAAATTTTTGTTCGAACTAAATCTGTTAGAAGGTATTAAAAAACTGAAAAGTAGTGTAGAATACTGGAGGACTTTGCCTCTATCCATGATCGGCAGAGTTAATGCCATTAAGATGGTATCCCTGGCAAAATGTCTCTATTTCTTTCTTAATTTGCCAATATTGATCTCAGCTGACTTTTTTAAGAAGCTTGAGTCAATTATTTTAGAATTTATTTGAGGTTATGAAAAACATAGATTATCAAAAAACATCTATTTAGGTCCACTGGATGGAGGTTTGGGTCTTCCAGTATTTAAAGATTACTATTGGGTTGCTAATGTTAGAGCACTGGCATATTGGCAAAGGGGTTCAGATGAAGCACTTAATTCTGCCCCCCTGTGGCTAAAATGAGAACTTCTGTCTTCAATGAAACCATATGCTTCATGTCTTCGTTACTATTTACAAATCCTACATCTGCTATTAAATCAGAAAGTCACAGTCTTGTTGTCAGAAATTCACTGAAGATTCTTATTCAAATTTTATCACAGGTCTCTCTCTCCTGACAGAGATTTAGCTCTTCTTGGACGTTCAGAGGACTCTTTAACTTTACCTTCACGTATTTAAACAGCCTTGCTCATGGGCACGGTACTGGGAAAAAGACTTATTCTTAAAGACTGGACACAGCAGCTCCACCGTGATTCACAAACTGGTTGCATGAACCGGTTTCGCTTATCCATTTCGAGAAACTGCGATGTGCTAATGTAGAAGGTCGGAATGGGTGGGAAAGTTCTTGGGGTCCCGGGTTGGGATATCTGGATTCATTTTGACAATACGATTATGTATGATGAGTGTATGATATATGATTATGCATGATGAGTGTATGATATATGATTATGCATGATGAGTGTATGATATATGATTATGAATGATGAGTGTATGATATATAATTATGTGAGATGAGTGTATGATATATGATTATGTTTGATGAATGTATGATATATGATTATGTATGATGAGTGTATGATATATGATTATGTTTGATGTATGTATGATATATGATTATGTATGATGAGTGTATGATATATGATTATGTATGATGAGTGTATGATATATGATTATGTATGATGAGTGTATGATAAATGATTATGTATGATGAGTGTATGATATATGATTATGAATGATGAGTGTATGATGTATGATTATGTTTGATGTATGTATGATATATGATTATGTTTGATGAGTGTATGATATATGATTATGTATGATGAGTGTATGATATATGATTATGTTTGATGTATGTATGATATATGATTATGTTTGATGAGTGTATGATATATGATTATGTTTGATGTATGTATGATATATGATTATGTTTGATGAGTGTATGATATATGATTATGTTTGATGAGTGTATGATATATGATTATGTTTGATGTATGTATGATATATGATTATGTTTGATGAGTGTATGATATATGATTATGTTTGATGTATGTATGATATATGATTATGTTTGATGAGTGTATGATATATGATTATGTTTGATGTGTGTATGATATATGATTATGTTTGATGAGTGTATGATGTATGATTATGTTTGATGAGTGTATGATGTATGATTATGAATGATGAGTGTATGATGTATGATTATGTTTGATGTATGTATGATATATGATTATGTTTGATGTATGTATGATGTATGATTATGTTTGATGAGTGTATGATGTATGATTATGTTTGATGAGTGTATGATATATGATTATGTTTGATGAGTGTATGATATATGATTATGTTTGATGAGTGTATGATATATGATTATGTTTGATGTATGTATGATATATGATTATGTTTGATGAGTGTATGATATATGATTATGTTTGATGAGTGTATGATATATGATTATGTATGATGAGTGTATAATATATGATTATGTTTGATGTATGTATGATATATGATTATGTTTGACGTATGTATGATATATGATTATGTTTGACGTATGTATGATATATGATTGTTTGATGAGTGTATGATACATGATTATGTTTGATGAGTGTATGATATATGATTATGTATGATGTGTGTATGATATATGATTATGTTTGATGAGTGTATGATATATGATTGTTTGATGAGTGTATGATATATGATTATGTTTGATGAGTGTATGATATATGATTATGTTTGATGAGTGTATGATATATGATTATGTTTGATGTATGTATGATATATGATTGTTTGATGAGTGTATGATATATGATTGTTTGATGAGTGTATGATATATGATTATGTTTGATGAGTGTATGATATATGATTATGTTTGATGAGTGTATGATATATGATTATGTATGATGAGTGTATAATATATGATTATGTTTGATGTATGTATGATATATGATTATGTTTGACGTATGTATGATATATGATTATGTTTGACGTATGTATGATATATGATTATGTTTGACGAGTGTATGATATATGATTATACATGATGAGTGTATGATATATGATTATGTATGATGTGTGTATGATATATGATTATGCATGATGTGTGTATGATATATGATTATGCATGATGAGTGTATGATATATGATTATGCATGATGAGTGTATGATATATGATTATACATGATGAGTGTATGATATATGATTATGTATGATGTGTGTATGATATATGATTATGCATGATGAGTGTATGATATATGATTATGTTTGATGTATGTATGATATATGATTATGCATGATGAGTGTATGATATATGATTATACATGATGAGTGTATGATATATGATTATGTATGATGTGTGTATGATATATGATTATGTATGATGTGTGTATGATATATGATTATGTATGATGTGTGTATGATATATGATTATGTATGATGTGTGTATGATATATGATTATGTTTGATGTATGTATGATATATGATTATGCATGATGAGTGTATGATATATGATTATACATGATGAGTGTATGATATATGATTATGAATGATGAGTGTATGATATATGATTATGTATGATGTGTGTATGATATATGATTATGCATGATGAGTGTATGATATATGATTATGTATGAGTGTATGATATATGATTATACATGATGTGTGTATGATATATGATTATGAATGATGAGTGTATGATATATGATTATGAATGATGAGTGTATGATATATGATTATACATGATGAGTGTATGATATATGATTATACATGATGAGTGTATGATATATGATTATACATGATGAGTGTATGATATATGATTATACATGATGAGTGTATGATATATGATTATGTATGATGTGTATGATATATGATTATGTATGATGTGTGTATGATATATGATTATGTATGATGAGTGTATGATATATGATTATGTATGATGAGTATGATATATGATTATGTATGATGTGTATGATATATGATTATGTATGATGTGTGTATGATATATGATTATGTATGATGTGTGTATGATATATGATTATGTATGATGAGTGTATGATATATGATTATGTATGATGTGTATGATATATGATTATGTATGATGTGTATGATATATGATTATGTTTGATGAATGTATGATATATGATTATGTATGATGAGTGTATGATATATGATTATGTATGATGAGTGTATGATATATGATTATGTATGATGAGTGTATGATATATGATTATGAATGATGAGTGTATGATATATGATTATGTATGATGAGTCTATGATATATGATTATGTTTGATGTATGTATGATATATGATTATGTTTGATGAGTGTATGATATATGATTATGTATGATGAGTGTATGATATATGATTATGTATGATGAGTGTATGATATATGATTATGTATGATGAGTGTATGATATATGATTATGTATGATGAGTGTATGATGTATGATTATGTATGATGAGTGTATGATATATGATTATGTTTGATGTATGTATGATATATGATTATGTTTGATGAGTGTATGATATATGATTATGTTTGATGAGTGTATGATATATGATTATGTTTGATGAGTGTATGATATATGATTATGTATGATGAGTGTATGATATATGATTATGTATGATGAGTGTATGATATATGATTATGTTTGATGTATGTATGATAAATGATTATGTATGATGAGTGTATGATATATGATTATGTATGATGAGTGTATGATATATGATTATGTTTGATGTATGTATGATAAATGATTATGTATGATGAGTGTATGATATATGATTATGTATGATGTATGTATGATATATGATTATGTATGATGAGTGTATGATATATGATTATGTTTGATGTATGTATGATATATGATTATGTTTGATGAGTGTATGATATATGATTATGTTTGATGAGTGTATGATATATGATTATGTTTGATGTATGTATGATATATGATTATGTTTGATGAGTGTATGATATATGATTATGTTTGATGAGTGTATGATATATGATTATGAATGATGAGTGTATGATATATGATTATGAATGATGAGTGTATGATATATGATTATGTTTGATGTGTGTATGATATATTATTATGTTTGATGAGTGTATGATATATGATTATGTTTGATGAGTGTATGATATATGATTATGTTTGATGTATGTATGATAAATGATTATGTATGATGAGTGTATGATATATGATTATGTATGATGAGTCTATGATATATGATTATGTTTGATGTATGTATGATATATGATTATGTTTGATGTATGTATGATAAATGATTATGTATGATGAGTGTATGATATATGATTATGTTTGATGAGTGTATGATATATGATTATGTTTGATGAGTGTATGATATATGATTATGTTTGATGTATGTATGATAAATGATTATGTATGATGAGTGTATGATATATGATTATGTATGATGAGTCTATGATATATGATTATGTTTGATGAGTGTATGATGTATGATTATGTTTGATGAGTGTATGATATATGATTATGTTTGATGAGTGTATGATATATTATTATGTTTGATGAGTGTATGATATATGATTATGTATGATGAGTGTATGATATATGATTATGTTTGATGTATGTATGATAAATGATTATGTATGATGAGTGTATGATATATGATTATGTATGATGAGTCTATGATATATGATTATGTTTGATGTATGTATGATATATGATTATGTTTGATGTATGTTTGATATATGATTATGTATGATGAGTGTATGATATATGATTATGTTTGATGTATGTATGATATATGATTATGTTTGATGTATGTATGATATATGATTATGTTTGATGTATGTATGATATATGATTATGTTTGATGAGTGTATGATATATGATTATGTATGATGAGTGTATGATATATGATTATGTTTGATGTATGTATGATATATGATTATGTTTGATGTATGTATGATATATGATTATGTTTGATGAGTGTATGATATATGATTATGTTTGATGTATGTATGATATATGATTATGTTTGATGTATGTATGATATATGATTATGTTTGATGAGTGTATGATATATGATTATGTTTGATGTATGTATGATATATGATTGTTTGATGTATGTATGATATATGATTATGTATGATGAGTGTATGATATATGATTATGTATGATGAGTGTATGATATATGATTATGTTTGATGTATGTATGATATATGATTATGTATGATGAGTGTATGATATATGATTATGTATGATGAGTGTATGATATATGATTATGTATGAGTGTATGATATATGATTATGAATGATGAGTGTATAATATATGATTATGAATGATGAGTGTATGATATATGATTATGTATGATGAGTGTATGATATATGATTATGTATGATGAGTGTATGATATATGATTATGAATGATGAGTGTATGATATATGATTATGAATGATGAGTGTATGATATATGATTATGTTTGATGTATGTATGATATATGATTATGTTTGATGAGTGTATGATATATGATTATGTTTGATGTATGTATGATATATGATTATGTTTGATGTATGTATGATATATGATTATGTTTGATGAGTGTATGATATATGATTATGAATGATGAGTGTATAATATATGATTATGAATGATGTGTATGATATATGATTATGAATGATGAGTGTATGATATATGATTATGTTTGATGAGTGTATAATATATGATTATGAATGATGTGTATGATATATGATTATGAATGATGAGTGTATGATATATGATTATGAATGATGAGTGTATGATATATGATTATGTATGATGAGTGTATGATATATGATTATGAATGATGAGTCTATGATATATGATTATGTTTGATGTATGTATGATATATGATTATGAATGATGTGTATGATATATGATTATGTTTGATGAGTGTATGATATATGATTATGTATGATGAGTGTATGATATATGATTATGAATGATGAGTGTATGATATATGATTATGTATGATGAGTGTATGATATATGATTATGTATGATGAGTGTATGATATATGATTATGAATGATGAGTGTATGATATATGATTATGAATGATGAGTGTATGATATATGATTATGAATGATGAGTGTATGATATATGATTATGTATGTATCTACATCAAAGTGATTACAGGAGGTAAACAAAGGAGAAAAACACTCCCACCTTAGCTTTTAGGAAAGAGGGGTATCTGCTGAAGGCTCAGGCCAGTATGTCATCATTGACCTCATTACCAAGATCACCACAGAATATACGGAAATCATCTGTAACAAGGAAAGAAAACAGGATTCATGCAAAGATCAGAAGATTGTCAGAAGAGACAAGAGACTGCTTTGACAGGTTGGGGTGAGAGAGATCACAAAAACAATAAAAGCCAACCCAATAACGATCCCTTCACCTGTACCAGTGAACCCCTTAACAGCTGTTGCTGCCGTTATCAGGAATCTTTTGTTACGTGTCACAACTCGTTTGAAACGTGTTGCTGGCACCAATTTAAGAATAAGCATATATTTACAAAAATTAATTAAATTGAGGTAAAACGTTGAACATTTTGTCTTTGTATCATTTTCAATTGAGTACACTGTAAGCCAATAAGAATTAACAAATGATCACATTTGGTTTTACACAGCATCCCAACTCTTTGGAACTGGGGTTATAATTATTAGTGTTTAGTGTTCAGTGGTTTATCTCTTATTGACTGAGGACTTTAAGTCTTTTGTTCCCTGGAGAACTTTGTACCTGCATCCCATTCCAACAGACTGGACTCCTCCCAGCTGGTCCCTGCTGCAGGACGAATACACTTCTTCACCTTCTCCACTTTTGCTTTCTTTTTGTCCTCTGTAGCACTTTCTGCAGGCTGGAACACAGACACACATGCAGTTATAGCATATATGTTTTTATACATGATTGATAGATATTTTTGGAGGTTAGAAAAAGATTTTTAGAAATCGTTTTAGTGTGCAGAGTAGTTTTGGAATACATTTTGTAATCCCTTGTGATATTTGTGTGTGCACTGCAAGGACCCAGGTATTACACTGGACCAGCTGTCCACTGCTGTGACAATCCACTCCTGTAAATGAATACTCCACAACATCAGGAAGGATGAGGCTCTGGTCATCTATTGCCTAGACTACTGTGGCTCGCTCCTGTTTGTATGAGCTCTCCAACCTCTGCAGCTAATCAAGCATGCAAAGCTTGGCGAGACTTCAACTTACCCAAGTTCTCCCACACTACACCACGCCACACCCTGCACTGGCAACCGGTGGCTGTTTGAATGGGATTCTAACACTATTACTTGCCTCTCATCAGGACATGGACAAACCATTCACAGTCCATTCACTACACTCTGCCTCTGCTACTCCTTCACTACGAGGGGAAGCCAGCTCAACTCCATGCCTCTGAAAATGGCCTAATTAAGTGATGATTTAACTGAACAAGGCTGGTAGTAATCAGGCCTGGATGTGTCTAGTCCAGCTGCAGCCAGTTCTTAATGCACTTTTAATAGAAATAGTAATGTAGTATTTTGGATATGGTATCACATAGGCCTAATAGGTATTAGATATGCTTTTTGTTTCAATAGATACAATCACTGAAAACTTGTATTCTGCTTTTATTTAGGTTGCCTTTGTATAATGTTAATAATTTGTTTGAGGATGAGACACAGTTTAGTATGAGATACACATAAACACAGAATATATCAGGAGAGGGTTCAATACTTTATCACAGCAGTGGAAATATCTCAAATTACTTGTGTATTTTAGGTCATTCTAGTTACAGCTATTTATGGGAAGTTTATTTTTCCACTTAATTTATAAATGCATTTAAAATGATTGATACTTTAATCCATTTCTTATGGCATAACTTAGTAAGGAAGTGAAAATGAATGGTGCCAAGAAAAGTGACTGAACAGCTGTGATGATCTGGATCATTCTAAGAACAATATACAGCTTTTGCTTTGAGGCAACAGCTTATATGACCCTTTTTAACATGACATGTTCCCATGATCATAGCAACAGTTTTCCCAGTTTGGTGAGGTTTGGTTTGGATTGACCTGCACAGAGCCCCGACCTCAACAACATTCAAAAACCTTGGTCCTCATTAGTCAACATCACTAATACTCCTCTGGCTGAATAAGAGCAGATCCCTGTAATGAGGATCCAGTATCTGGTGGAAACCCTGTCCAGTAGGGTGAGGCTTTTATAACAGCACTTGTAGTGTGTGTCCAATTACTTACAGTGACCATTTACTGTAGTGGAACTGAACACTATATGGTTTCCTATGTCATCAGAGTTAATAGAAAGCAGACTACTGATTTAAATGTACTTCAGGGTGTGGTGGCTCAGGCTCAGGCATGTTGGGTCCAATGACAGCGCCACCGTCTTCACTCTCCTTCTTGTCCAGTAGACCTGCTGCCATCACTGCTGCCTGCTGCTCTGCAACCCGTGCTGCCAGTTCCTCCTGAAAAATTCCCATTAGACAAACAGTGGCTCATTATCGGGAAATCTGATGGTACAACAGCAGCGTACCTTCTTGTGTGTGACACCCTGTCTGTTCATGTAATGATGACTCTCAGACAACATAAACAAAATATTAAATCGCAAGACAGACAAGCACACAACAAGGTCTTAGGACATAATACTCTGACAGTATTCTGTTACATATGAATCAAAATGCAAATACCATTCTGGCTTGTATCTGGGCTCTAACATCATTTCTTTTATGTCCAACAGGACCAGGAGGAGCAGAGTAAACGGTCGGTGCCGCCTGAACGATTGACGTTGTTGGTTTGACGGGAGGCGAGGCTCCCTGTCTTGTGGTTGGGTCTGGCACCATGGAGACGATATCAGCTACCTGAGTGAGACACACCAAAAGACTCAGAGGTGCAAGAACTTCAACTACAAGGTAGGTCACAACATAACCAATAAGGGAACAAGACTAGGTGGACACTAGTGTACGGCTGACAGCGTATCGTCTAAAATGTGAATTCCTGGATGCTTAATGTTCACCTGAGCTCTCCCTCATGCTTCTGTCCTGCTCTATACTGGACTGTTACAGTGTGCCACCAGTCTCCATCTCCATCTCTACGTATGTGTGTGTCTGTATGTATTTATGTATGTACTTTGCCTACCTAAAGAGCTGTTCATCTGATGTACTTCAAGCTTGGCATGTCAGTTGCAGGAGGCCCAAGGAACTGCAGTGTCGAATTTGGTTCAATATGGATAGATGCTTAATAAATGGGATGAGGCATAGGGCATGTCCTCACCTACCTCTGTGCTCATTGATTACAGGTCACTTTTGCTGCTGGATGCTGGATATAATGTGTGACCAAGAAAGCTGCAACCAGCAATACCACCGGCCAAGCAAACAGCTCATTCTGAACATGCATGTTCATGGTATGGACACTGCAGCAGTCTAGAGTAAAAATAGGGGGTTCCTGGGGCGATTCTGCATATCACGTAGACTGGATACTACGATGCCTAAAGTGCAATTGATTTGTGTCACTGTTTCAATTGCCATGAAAGGCTAGGATGTGAGGGATGGAGAGGGAAATAAAAAGAGAGATTATGTGGAGGGGTGTTAGATCTTTACCCTGGTTTTATTTCCTTTTGAAAAGAACTGCCACTGTGAAGCTGTGTGATGCAAATATTTACAGAGGAAATACTGCAAGTTAGTGAATAAAGCAGTAAAGTGAGAGAAGGTGAAGTGAACCTTACCAGGTCTCTGTAGGATATGGGGGACAAAGGCTGGTCTCATCATGGGTGGACGCACTGGTGGGACTGTGACAGACACAAGTTACACAATGTTAATGACACATGGAAAAAGGCCCAGAATGACAGCAGAATGGAGTCTGTGCTGTGAGACAATTCACCTTAAACAGTCTAGAATAGAATAGAATGCTTTATTGTCACGGCACAACTGGACAACAACATTTCTTTCAGTGGAAGCAAACACAAGGTTAAAAAATGACACAACACATAATCACACACAACAATAATAAATAGTCAAGTAATACAAAAGTAAAAGTTCAGTAATAAACAGTATCATAAAAAAAGGTATTGACTCAGTCCAGTGGATCCAGTACTACCAGTTTACAGAGTTCAGTTCTCTGAGGGCTCATGGGTAGAAACTGTTAAGCAGTCTAGAGGTGTGGGTCTTAATAGACCTGTAGATCCTTCCAGAGGGCAGCAGACTGAGAAGATGGTGTCCCGGGCGAGATGAGTCTGTTTGTGGCCCGACGCAGACATGGGACTCTGTCTATGTCCTGGAGAGAGGGAAGCTGTGTTTCTGATGTTCTGTTCTGATGGAATGACTCTCTGTAGTGCTTTCCTGTCAGCCTCAGTGCAGCTAGTAAACCACACCAGGATGCCGTAAGAGAGGATACTTTCCACAGAACAGTGATAGAAGGACAGCAGCAGCTGCTGAGACAGGTTCACTCTGCGTAGAGGTCTTAGAAAGGAGAGCTGATGCTGTGCCTTCTTCACCAGAGAGTTTGTGTTCACTGTCCAGAGAAGTCCTGGAGATGTGTGCGCCCTGGAATTTAAAGTCAGTGACTTTCTCCTCTGATGTATGGTGGAGCAGGTTCCTCTCTCTTTTTCCTGAAATCAATGATCATTTCTTTTGTTTTGGAGATGTTGAGGACCAGGTTACTGACAGAACACCATTTGGTCAGTTCATGGACCTCGTCCATGTAGGCAGCCTCGTCACCGTCGTGTCATCTGCAGACTTAATGAATGTGTCGGTGTGCAGTTGTGAGTGTAGAGAAGAGGAGTCAGCACACGACCCTGAGGGGCTCCAGTGTCAGGGTTGATGATAGATGTTTCCTCATCCTGACAGACTGTGGTCGGTTTGTTAAGAAGTCCATGATCACACTGCATGCATCTGGCTGACACCCAGTGCCAGCAGTTTGGTCACCAATCTGCTGGGAATGATGGTGTTAAACGCAGAGCTGAAGTCCAAAAACAACATCCTCACATAAGAGCCAGGGTGTTCCAGATGAGTCAGTGCAGTGTGGAGATCTGTATTAACAGCACCTTCTGTTGACCTGTTGGCTCTACAGGTTAGCTGATGATGGTCCAGTGTGGGTGGGAGAGATGATTTGATGTGTTTTTGGACCAGCCATGGGATGCCATCGGGGCCAGCAGCCTTCCTGGGGTTGACACCATGGGGCACTCTCCTCACCTTGTCTGTGCTGACAGTGAGTGTTACGCTGCTGGTGGTTAGTAGCGGTGCAGACCCAGTCTCATCTCCAGTCACCTCAAAGCCAGCAAAGAAGTGGTTGAGGTCTTCAGCTAGCACAGCTTAACATCCACAGTCATCCAGGGTTTACTGTTCAGGAAGCATCTGATCCGTTTGTTTACCGTGACACGGTCAATGCAGTCCTGTATGTAGAAGAGGACAGTGGATGTGTAGTCAGTCACATCCTGCTGTGCAAACAGATCCCAGTAAGTCAGTCAAAACAGGCCTTAAGCTGGATGAAGCCCCTTCAGGCCAAGTCTTTATGTTCCTCACACAAGGCTTTGTTTTCCTAATGAGAGGCCTCTATGCTTGGGTGACAAACAGGGATAGGTGGTCAGACTGGCCTATGTGGGGTAGGGTGGAGGCTTTATATCCTTCCATAATGTTGCTGTATACATGATCCAAAGTATTTTGGCCACTCACTGGACATGTCACGTGTTGGTAGAATTTAGGAGGGACAGTTTCCAGGTTTGCTTTATTAAAGTCCCCAGCCACAATAAAAACCCCATCAGGATGAGCAGTCTGCAGCTTACTAATGGCTGTTAGCAGGATGTTCAGCACTAGCTTGATGTTAGCGCTAGGTGGGACGTACACAGCCACAATAACAACAACTGTGAACTCCCGTGGCAGATAGAAAGGCCGGCATCTTAAAGTTATGAGCTCTACATCTGGTGAACAGTGTCTGTAAAGGGCGGTAGCTTACCGGAGCCACCGTTCCTGTCAGCCCGGTGCGTTGTGCAGCCTGTTAGCCCAAAAGCATCGTCTGGGATCCCAGTGTGAAGCCAAGTCTCAGTAACGACCACAATCCAGCTGTTTTGCACAAGTTTTTGTGCATTGATGGTCGGCTGCAGTTCATCCGTTTTGTTACTGAGTGAGCGTTGGTGAGGAAAATACTGGGTAGCGCAGGCCTGTGGGGAGCTTTCTTTAGCCTGGTTCATATGCCAGCTCGGCAGCCTCTCTTTTGCCTTCCCTCCCTCTGCCGCCTCCTGCGTCTTCCAGCCGGTATCATGATCCACTGAGACCCGATTCCTGATGGAATCTAATTCACCACACAACTTTCCAATCTTTAGAAGTTAGTATCGGCTATATGTGGAGTCGCTGGTCGACAGACAAGCAAACAAAACAGACAAAAACAACCACATCGCAGAGAGCTAAGCTGTGCATATGTGCGCGCCGCCATCTTGAACATAAACATGAATCTTTTTGCAGTCTCAAATTGCCAGTGACACATATGAAGTACTTCCACTGAATGGTACAGTGTGGCTCCAAGTTTTCAGTACTGACCACTATGCCTATATATTGAGCCTTCATTTGTAAAGATCTATAGATCACTGGTTTCAGGCACTGACAGATGTCGTAGCCAGTCGCTTTTACTTCATTTAGTCTCAGTCCTGTGTTAAATGTCCTTTTTAGTTTTTGTTATATGTGAAAATAATCCTGTTTCGTTTTAGTCGACTAAATTTCTTGGTCTTTTAGTCTTGTTTTAGTCAACAAGGCATTGGCTTATTAATAACATTTCAGTCAATCTAGTCTGGTGAAACACAATCATTTTCTCCTTTTACTCTGATTTGACATTAGATTTATCTGCTCATTATCTGATGGAAAAAAAGGTCGACTGATTAAAAGTGTAGCTTTGCAGAAGGTGTCTGGTCTGATGATGTCAATTTAAGGAAAGCATCCAGACACAGAACACGCTTGGATTTGCATATTTATTTTGAACCAGGTGCAGCTCCATGCCAGTGAACCGGGCTTCTTTCCCACTTAGAGTTGGAGAATGTTTAAGACCATTTTGGCCCAAAGACCTCGAAACATTTGCCCTACCAGCTGAAACTGCCAGACTCTGAGCACCAGCTGTCCTGAGGGACGCTTCAGAGACAACCAGCTATGTGATGGTTCTATTAGTCTTTTGCCCCTATTCCCAGGTCGGACGACCCATTTAAGTATTTAAATTTAAAGGGGCCCATGGAAAATTCACTACTGTGAAATAAATAGTAATGCCACAGACTTGCAGCTCAGATCAAAATGTAGCTGAAACTGTGCTGAGTGAGTTAGGTGCCACATTTGAAGTATCATTAAAAGTTACTGAACTCCAGAAGAAAACCATCTTTAGTGAAATACTGTTTTTCTTGAATAACTATCAATCTAATAATGATACCAATGTGATTCTAAATTCTAGTGGCAGGTTTTCATGGTCCAGGAGTCATTATGAGGGT
Organism: Chaunax sp. Z400; assembly: GCA_037577475.1. Classification (NCBI taxonomy): domain Eukaryota; kingdom Metazoa; phylum Chordata; class Actinopteri; order Lophiiformes; family Chaunacidae; genus Chaunax; species Chaunax sp. Z400. Next base: position 4,777,381 of record CM075190.1, on the reverse strand, counting down.
CAAACTATCATGGGAATGTTGCTTCTAGGTATAATGACATCATGGGGAAACGGATCTGCCTTGGTGGAGGTTTGTGGTCTCGAGTGCTGTCAAAACTACAATCAAATCATTTTCCGTAGCCTCCCATCTTTCAAATGACACCAGAAATATGCATTTAAGCCTTCACATAAAGAGGGAGGAGCTGTTTCTCATTCTTTTTGGTTGCGACTGGGCTTGTTACATTATATCAAGTGTGATTACCACCATTTTTTGTAATGTACTGCAATTTTCAATTTTTTTTTAAAATGAAGAGGGGCTCAAAAGTCACCCTAACGCTACGAGACTTAGAATGGTGATGAGTCTTTATCACAGAGTATATTATTTCCAAACCATCTTTGATCTATGCATGTGAGAGTTTATGCTCACCTGGTCCCACAAAAGCCGGTGGTGGTGGACCAACAAAATGAGCTGCTCTGGCTTCTAATGTCTGCTGGACCTGAGAGAGACGAACATGAAGTGTGACAAAGAGAGATGGGGAAAAAGAGAGTGTGAATGAGAGAGGAAAACATGAATGATGAGCAGAATAGAAAGAAAAGATATTGCCTCCATCAGCAGAACTACTTTATTGTATTGGTCATTAAGAAAACAGTACGCCTACAAAAAGCCGTGTGTCTGTACCTCAATAACCAAATACTAATAGAATGGTACAAACCTGTCTGTAGGTGTTGGTGCCTATAATTGGCCGCACTATTGGAACCGCTGGAAGAGGAAGAGCTACAGGTACTGCCTCCAAATCAGGTGGGCTTTGTGATACTGGTAATGGACCACCAAGAACTTCCTGCTCAAAACTACAGAACAAAAGGTACAGAGTGAGACAGACTGAGCTGTTACTTAATCTGGAGGGTTTTAAAGGATGTAACTAACAAGCATGAAATCCCTGCCACGGGTGCATTTATTTGAAGAAAGACGGTTAGAAATAAGTTAATCAAGTTGTTCCTCTTCATAACAATTCTTGTTAATTGCATATCTGAGAAACAGTTCAATTTAAAAAAATGTTTTTGAAAAAAATGCTTGAAATACATGGAAAACAAAATCTGTCTTCTATATTATCCTTGTTTCAGTTACGACACTCTTTCAATGTATACAAAATGTCGAGTGAACCCAGCCTAAAAAGTATTTGAAAACGTACGCTCTTGACAGCATACGCAAACACGTACACTAAGTAGTTATCAGGGGACCTCCCCACAGAGCTCCTGGTCCACAGCTTTCAGTCGCTCCCTGTGCTTGTTTCTGATGCAAGTTAGGATCAAAGAGTCATAAATACGTCATCGAGCAGAATTGCAATGGCACTACTTGAAACTATCGGGTACTCCAGTGATATCCAAAACTTAAGGCTGTCATAGGCTAGCCCTTAGTTATGCTGCTATAGGCGTAGACTGCTGCAGGACTTCCCATGATGCACTGAGCTTCTCTCTCGTCTCCTTCTCTACACATCCATGTCTCATTAATGCTTATGTAGCACCCGTCCCATGTAGCTAGTAGGTGAATGAAGTTTACCGGAATGTTATAGTACTATGGGCGGGGCCCTGGGTTTCTTTTATTTAATGGCTGGCCGTAATAACCTGTGTGAACACTTTACAAAATGAATCCTTGCACTCTTTAGACTTGAATCTTAATTCTGACAAAGGGTCAGTGCCTCCACTTAGCTGAATATGTGAAATAAAAGGGTTAACTCCAGCTAAGAATATTGTTTTATGTACTATTTTAGTGTCTATTTTAACCACTTTCTATTTTAACAGATTTTAACAACATCAAATATATGAAATGCAAGTAGGACTCACACAAAATACTTTAAATGCAAATTATGAATTTAGTGAAATAAATAATAAATCAAAATGTTATAAAATAATATCACAACAGTAAACACTTGTACCCAATGAAATGTTTCAATGCAATGTACTTTGCGACACAATTTCTCTCTCACTCACACTCTGCTTAACCAAATAATGTTCTTTGAAATAAACTTTGCAGGCCTGTGTCGATGCTTGTGAGCCTTGTGGTCTGAAAACTTTGTGACCGTTTCACTTGCAAAGCAAGCAGAAAAAAATAAAAGTAGCACGTGCAAAAGTTACTCACAACCTCCCTTGAGCAGTCAGCTGAATAGTAGGGCGATGAGCTGGTGAAAACAATGAAGAGTGGGACAGCCAAGAGAACTAGTGGTGGCTGATGGCATCAAACCAGCGGAGATGGCTGAAACCGGGATCTTCTATGCTCCAAAAAAGTCAAAGGAATCTCCTGGTCCTTCCTTGAGCATACACAATTTCATTTTAGTCAATTTTCTTGTCTAAAAGTCCTTTAACAAACTCATTCCGAGTTCATTTTAGTTTCACAGTAGGGCTGGTCGGTTCCTGAATCACCCGGGTTAATGATTCGAATCTTCGTACTGAATCAGGAATCACGAGTCCGAGGTCTCCATTAACCCGGATCCTATGAGTCCTCTGGCTGGCTGCTGCCAAGTACACAAGGCGAGTTAGCGGACTCACGGAAAGACAGCGGACTCACCGGAAACACCGCGGACTCAGGTGATTCAGTTGAATCGGTTCACTGACTCGAGTTAGAGGACTTCACTCCAGTCAGTGAATCTAAGTAAAAGTTAAATATTGCAATAAACAAGTGGTTAAACACTCTGGTGTTCGTTATGTGGCTGATATATTTTATGCACATGCTATGATGATGATGATGATGATGATGATTATTATTATCAGTAGTAGTGGTATAGACTAGTAATGCAGCATATTTTATTGTAAACAAAACAACAACAAACTATAGTGATATTATAATTATAATTGTTAGACAACAGACAAAAATGCTTATAGGCTACTTTAGGACTGTACCACTTAAGGAGCATGGGTGAATCCACAGCGTTTTTTTGGGGGGGGGAACAACACTGACTCAAGTGACTCAAGTGAACCGGATCACTTTAGTGAGTGACTCAGAGTAACCCGAGTCCATAAAATGAACCGAGTTTACCACCACTATTTCACAGTACCTTAAAATATCAACACACATTAACAATACTTAGTAACCTAGACAGATGCAACATTGCAACCTGTGCTAACATTGCTAACGGGCTAACATGCTTATCGCGATTAGCATTTTACTACACTGTTTTACTACACTGTATCTTGATGAAACAGTTCAAAATTAACCACACAGAAGTATTTACCCTCTGCAAATCCTATAATGTCCTTCACTCGTCGGCAAACTCTGCATCCACCGCGGTAAAAGGCATAATACTAACGTGTCTTCTCTCTACTACTCATAGCTGTGCTCTACGGTGTATTTTGACATCCCGCCCCATCAACATGCGATTGGTCTGACAGATCATTAGCATCCAATACAAACGTCTTAACAGACAGTCAGATGCTATCTAAGGTTAGGTTGTGACCTGACCATAACACTAGGATGTGCATAGCAAACAAACTATTTAAATTGAACATAACTTTATTTAATTTTACAAACAATGAAAATTTTTGTTATCACTTTTATCCAACTTTTTAACTTTACTATAAACTGTAAATGAACTAGTATCTATTAAACACTTTAAAACTATTTATTTAAGCTATTTATTTGTGTCTATAAATGATATTTTAGACTGGGCTACACTACACTACACAAGGGGATTGTGACTGGACCCACTGCTGGGATCCTGGCTGACACTAATTTATATTATTACAATTTTCATTGTTATCATATTATTACAGTTATCATCTTATAGATGCATCACTATTATAATCATAATAGTCTCGTTATACTTCCTTTTCCATCTAATTAGTTGAGTTCACAGATTCCCAATGCCAGTGAAGAGGATACTTAAAGTAACTTTGGCTTTTCAAATCCCATTATATTATACTATATCATATTATACTATATCATATTATAACCATATTATAACCTCTTGACTTTGTTTATCGCAGCATGTTTGGCTTCATCACAGGTGATACATTCCTCACTCACCATTACAGCCTATATGAAAAGGTGGGATGGTCCTCTTTAACAAACAGAGGGGAGCAGCATTGCATGTGGTTTATTTCTAAGGCCCTGCTACTTAAAGTACCGAGTTCCCTCTGCTGTCTGGTTGAATTTAAACACAGTACCCACAGTGTCAGGTCACAGGACATTTTAACATTAGTTCTTCCTCCTGTTCACACTGAACTTGGCAGAAGTAGGTTCAAATACTACGCTGCATACAAATGGAATGAACTTCAAACATGCATCAAGTTACATTCTCTTACTACATTTGAACAATTTAAAAAGTCACTTTTGTGTGATTACAATCACACCTGTAATTATTTTCTTTAAAGTATGGAATATATACCCGTGTCTGTAAATTATCTGTGTGTTTGTCTGTTTTAAATCTATATGTTCATTTTTTGTACTCAGGTCTCTCTTGAAAAAGAGATCCAAACCTCCATGAGACAACCTGTTCAAATAAAGGCTTAATAATAATATTAAAATGTCTCCTGTCCAGTTCTCCATCTTTAGTGGAAGTGGGTAATTTTCAGAGCATCAGTTTCATTTTGTGAATGATTATTTTTAACCACTTTACTATTAAAGTTCTTAATGAATTTAATTTGGCCAGTAGAACCAACATATTTAGAAAATGGATCCAGTTGTCATCAGTCATAGGAACAGTCATATTATTCTGACTACTTTCTCTAACAGCCAAACACAGACACATAGCAAATGTTTTATATTTATAACAATAATAAATTTATTTATAATATACTTACCAAACAATAATCTATAACTTATCCTACCTAACATTCCACCTTGAGCAAGCACTTAGCGACAGTGGCGAGGAAAAACTGCCTTTTAACAGGCAGAAACCATCGAGCAGATCCGAGACTCAAGGTGGACGGCCCTCTGCTTTGACCGGTTGGGGTGAGAGAGACAGAGAGAGAGAGAGATGGGGAGATAGATGAGGAGGGGAGATAGATGGGGAGAGAGAGAAATGGGGAGGACAGAGGACACAGACATATGCAACCACAATAACAATAAGAGCTATTATAATAGTAAAAAAAGGTCCTGATGCTGGAGCAGCAGCTGAACTCGTCGCCGTCTTCTACTCAGGCAGCAGGAGCCGTCATATCCTAGAAAGAAACATGTTAAATGTCAGCAAAACCATAACATCATGTTGGGACCACAAGATCCACCTTTCCTGTGTCTTAAAGAGAAAGTCTCTGTGGAGACAGAGAGAGAAGTTTTACACTCATTTCTCTCTTAGTTCTCTTGTTTGATCACCTCTCCCTACGGAGGAGAAATAAAAATCAGTATCCACCCAAATCTACTTATGACCATATTTGGTGTGAGGATCCCGTCCATGAACACAAACAACAGGCTAAATGGAGGGAATGAAATCAGACAGGAAGTTCTGACTGCACCTCCAAACTGAACTGTTTTCTCACAGAGATCAGAGTGGATCAGTAGGTCTGGCCTAACAAACAAATGTGCATTCCTACCTGCTGCATGATGGCCTGCAATTGAGCACGCATCGACCGCGGGATGTTGCGGATTCCTGTGGCAGCAGCTGGCGCAGTAGCTGGAGGACGAAGGCGCCGAGGTGCAATGTTACGAAGTGCTGCGAGAGGAGTCAACACAAACACTTAATTAGCAGCCATATAGCTGAGCTGTATCTGTTGGGTAGTTAGATCATTGACTGAGTCGAGGTGACTGACCGGAAAGCTGGGCAACTATCCACGGAACAGCCGTCTGCCGCTGGGTGTCATCAACTCCTGCCGCCTCAGTCTGCTGTGGGACCCCACCCACAGGAGCAACTGGTGCAGGACGAGGGCGACGGGTTGCCATGTTTTGAATTGCTGCAAGAAGAGTAAACACAAACACTTAATTAGCAGCCATATAGCTGAGCTGTATCTGTTGGGTAGTTAGATCATTGACTGAGTCGAGGTGACTAACCGGTAAGCTGGGCAACCATCCGCGGAGTAGCCGTCTGCCGCCGGGTGTCATCAACTCCTGCCGCACCATTCTGCTGTGGAACTCCACCCACCGGAGCGACTGATGCAGGAGGAGGGCGGCGGGATGCCATGTTTTGAATTGCTGCAAGAAGAGTGAACAGTTGACAGAAACATCAACACAAACACTCAATCAGCAGCCATATAGCTGAGCTGTATCTGTTAGATCATTGACTGACCTGCAAGGTGAGCAGCTATCCTACGTGGCACCTGAGGGGCAGGCCTTCTGGGACCAACGGTCTGTGGTTGTGGCACCATGCTTGAAGCAAAGCGAGCCACAAATCTGCGATATAAAATGGACATTTAGCAGAATTTTAATACACATTAACCTCATTGATTACAGAAATTAATAAATATTTTCCTCATCACAGCTGTAAAGCCAGTTCTGTATTTTCAGTACATTTTATGAGCTACTTAAGCATCATCAAGCTTACTCTAAGTATTATTGCACACTGTACAACTCTATTCAGTCATCTCTGCATCGAGCATCACTGTACAGCCTCCAATGAGACCAGTTCTGATATTAATACAACAGGTTTTTTTCACTACACAAAGAGTTCGTACCAAAGCAGTTTAAAACAACTTCAAACATTCACTCACACTTGTTGGTCATTGAACATCAAGCCATTCAGTCTGTCAATGGCTCGGTCGGCTGCCTCCTGCGTCTGGAAACGGACGACAGCGTAGTTTCTGGAGCCATTGGCAACAACCTTAAAGGAAGTACACACATGCTACTTTTAGGACACACACACACGCAGTAAGAGTACATGAAAAGTGACTTTATAGTCCAACTATTGTGATGTTCTGTGCATTCGGAAACAGGTTAAAGCACATTGTAATTAGACCTGCAGAGTCACAATACTATGCTCCAACAATGACTGTCGACCATAGCCCTGCTTCAGATTAGATATGAGAAGGAGAAATCAGACACTAGTCTCCTACCTGGCAAGATAGAACGTTGCCAAAAACGGACATGGTGTCATTCAGAGCCTCGCTGTCGATGGACTCCTCGAGGTTCTTGACGATCACTTTTCCGATGTTCTCTCGCTGATGCTGTGCTGATGAGATGCGAGGACGCCGACCCCAGACCCCATAAAAGGTATAGGCGTCCAATGCACGCTCGGCTGAGGGAAGGAACACAGAGAAAATGGTTTGAGTTGTTTAGTAAATAGAAATTTTCAAGAGCCAGATTTAACAGCATATGTTGAAGGTGTGGTTCGTTGTCTTGAGTGGGTTTCTAGTACTTACAGTAGGTGCTGTTGGGAAACTGAGTCCAAGTTTACATATTCTTATTCCTTGATATTTTTTTTTATGTCAGCACCCAAAAATATTCAGTTCACTATCATACGTTAAGAAAACCACCAATTTTAGCTTTAAAAAGTCACTTAAATCCTTACTTGATTAACCTTTGAGAATACATTGACAAGCCGGTTTGTGTTAAGCCACAATTGTACAATTATTAAATGTTTTTGCATAAATGATGAGTATTTATTTCTCAGGATTTTAATTCCCTGGACAAACAACACAGATGTCTGTCTAGTTATTCTTCTAATTGTTCCGTAACAGATTTAAGAAAATGAGAAAATAATATCAGTAAAACACTGAAACACACCTGAGAAAACCAGATGAAGATGCAGACCTGTTATCTGATCAGTCATATACAAAAAATGATAAACAGATTGATGATGACAAATTTAAGTCAGTATTTGTGATAAAGTACATACCATCAGCTGGATGGTCGAAGCTGACATAGGCGCAGCCGAGGGAACGACCGGTGGTGATGTCCCGACATATCTGGACGGAGCGGATAGCTCCTGCCAGACTGAAGGTGTCGTACAGGCTGGCCTCTGTCACCCGTTGGCCGAGGCCTTCCACGAACAGGAACGGGCAGGTAGTAGTGGTACGGGAAGCGCTGGTGTACATACTGGAGTTAGCCATAGCAAAGTAGCTGTCGATGTTAGCAAAGTAGCTGTCGATGTTAGCAAAGAAGCTGTCGATGTAAGCAAAGAAGCTGTCGATGTTAGCAAAGTAGCTCACGAAGCAAAACAAAAGGTTTCTGTACAGTCCAAAGACTTCGCAAAACCAAGTGTCTGTCGAATCTTAGGCAGTTGCTCGTTTTATATAGCCCGGTGAGGCACATCCTGTTGTCAGAGACGAGAACTTCCGGTGACAGAAAACGTTCAAAAATTAAGACGGACATCAAATACGAACTTTAAATCAGGCACATTTCGGCAATTGTCGATTTTTTTCATTGTGTAAATGAATTAATTGTTTCTATTAATCTGTGTGCTAAAATAGCATCAATATGTTTGGTTTATGAGTTTTTCCCCGTGCCGCCCCCATCTCCGTCATCTATTGGTTAGAGGAGGTCACATGGGCTGTCACGGCTTGGCCAGATTGGCTATTCTGCTCGTATGCGGAAGTGGAGTTTTGTATACAAACGCGTAGCGCTTTACAGCTTCATTTTTTAAGAAATAAAACTTTATTGTAAATATGCAATAGCATAAGAGCAGTCAACAAATAAGGCAGCGTAATTCACTTTATTTTATACGGCCCGCAGCGGTTGCCATTTTAGCCTGGAAATATGTTTCATGGGATAAGGAAAAAACACAAAGATAAGGCAGGATAAACGAGAAATGACACACAGCTGGTTAACAAATAATTTAGTTAAAGAATCAGTCAGAAAAGAGGGATAAGGGCTTTACAGACGACTAAGACTACACTAAGGCTTTCACTCAGTGCTGTACCAAAAAAGTCACCTGTGTAATCATGTTAGTATCTCTGCTGACTTCATTAAAAATCTGATTTAAGGTCTGTACTTTATTTACCTTCAAATGCAGATATTTTGTTGTTTCAAGCAAGTGGTATATTGAATGACATTTCAACGTTGAAGTATGAGGAAGTAGCTGACTGCCAAAAAATGTACGGTAGAAGATTAAGAAGAAGAAAAATGAAAGGAAAGAACAGGATAACTATAGTGTGGCTGCAAAGCATCCACATTAATTAATTCATGACTCAGTCTATTAATTAGACCAACAAGTCTTCATCCCTAAACAGTCCTGTGTCCTAGAAATGACATTTCTGATTAGCAACAGCAAATAAGTTACCAAGGTAAATGTCAACATGGTCATTCACACACGAGGCATGATTATAAAAAACGTTGGCACAGAAAATATCTATAAAATACTCTCCCCTCTCTCTCTGTGCCCTTTCAGTTTATGGGCTATAGAAGTTATTTTATTTTGTAGGGCTGTATCAACACTTGTGATGAAGACACATATGAATAAACTTGACTTGGCATGTACCATATGATATAACATGTGTTTCAAAACATAACACTGCAAAACACTAAGGATCTGATAAATGTCATTCTTAAAGGGAGCTAAGGCACAGTCATTTAGTAAATGTGTAAATCCATAGGGCATGACAGTAATTCAAAGTCAACATTCACAGTCAGTCATTATAACTTCTTTTTTCAAAGGGGCTGCTTAATGTAATGTAATACCTTTGTGAAGTGTTTGTATGGTATTTCTTTTGTTTGTAGAATAAACTGATCATTGATTAAATACTAGTCAAAGAAAGAGATTATATTTATACACTTGCTCCATACAGGCAGAGAACAATGACAATAAATGTTGGCATTGAAAATAAATTGAAAAACTGAAAAGACTTCAAACCTGTTGTGTGTGTGGGTGGGTGGGGTTGCCTCCAGCTACAAAGGGGCCCACTCTGCCTGACTGAATATTTTGTTGATTAGTTAAATATTTTGAACTAGACAGCACTCAGAGCACAAACAAGGTGATGTCATCGCACGTAAAAAAACAACAGTCCCATGATCATTTGAAGCTCATAATATGACTCTGCACCATGGAAACATGACCCTATAATTTGGAATCACATCGTTATTGTTATTAGTTTGATAGTTATTCAAGAAAAATGATGTCTCACTAATGTCGGTTTTCTTCTGGATCTAGCTCCAAAATGTAATATTTTCTTGCATGGCCCCATTCTTCCACCCAGTTTCATGGTAATCTATCAAGTGGAATAAACGTTCCAAAAACCCCTACCCCCTCCACCCCTTTATACAGATATTTATTTATATAGATATAATAGTCATTAATGTGTGATAGACATAATAAAGCCCTATCTCCCAACGCTAAGGAAAGTGAAAAAGATCCCGACTCCACCCCTTAATCCAGATCCACTCCAAAATGGGTTCTTCCTGTTATTCCGGTCACATGCCCAACCCTCCCATCACGTTTCACAAAAATCCATCAAGGGGCTTTTGTGTCATCCTGCTAACAGGGACACATACGTAAACTAACACGTGAAAACATAAAAACCTTGGTGCAGGTAATAAAGAATCACATTATGTCCATGTCCTCTGTAAAGATGACCCTGAAACCCCACCACTGCCAAGGGGTTCTCCTCTTGTGCAACAAACAGCACCATCTGCAGCCCCATCTGTGCCTTGTTTGGATTGTATTTTATTTATTTATTATTATTATTATTATAATATTGCAATATATTATTTTGGCTGCCTGGAGTTTAAAAGTTTGCAGCTTGCCTGCTTTTTCTGTTTATCCTGCTTTTCCAAACAACAAATGTGGCCAGATCAGAGCATTTCTAAAATCAGTTTAAAATCAAGAACTGATGTAACATCATTACTGATGTCTGTCACTGTCTCTCTCTCTCTGGACAAGGTGTATGTGTCTGACTGTGTAGCTAGCCTAGCCCTGTTCTGTCAGTGCAGGCTAAAATGGGAAAAGAATATAACACAGGCACACTAAAGCATAAGGAGCAAGAGCATCAGGAGGAATCTTGTGGCATCATGTGTTCTGCTCACAAACGTCTTCTCACTCTCAACAACTCAACATTCAGTGTCTTGTTAGTGTTCTGCTGCTAGTTCCAGTTTGCATTTCAAGCTGTGATCAGTTTTTCAATCCACTCAAAGACATTGTCCATGGTGATACTGTCTTCTGCTATATCAAAAGCATTCAACAGCAGTAAGCGTGTCCTGGAGGAGGAAAGAGGACTGATGAAGAATATTCTTTATGGTCACATACAACGTTACACAGTATTCACAAGTTATCTGTGATAAATGTGATGAATAAATAAATAAAACAATATGGTTGATTTAATGAAGGTGGTTAAAATGCCATTTTTGTGTGTAGACATGCCTGGAGGGCTGAGTGAGAAGAGGAACAGAGATCAATGAGGGATTAAGTGTTCTGGTGAAGATTTCTGAAGTTCTGCAGGATAAAGTGTGTATGTTTTAAATGACCAACTATATAATCTGTAAATGGACTAGGATAAATCTGTAGTTAGTTTTGTTTTAAAAGACCAACTATATAATCTGTAAATGGACTAGGATAAATCTGTAATTAGTTTTTTTTAAATGACCAACTATATAATCTGTAAATGGACTAGGATAAATCTGTAGTTAGTTATGTTTTAAATGACCAACTATATAATCTGTAAATGGACTAGGATAAATCTGTAATTAGTTTTGTTTTAAAAGACCAACTTTTATAATCTGTAAATGGACTAGGATAAATCTGTAGTTAGTTATGTTTTAAATGACCAACTATATAATCTGTAAATGGACTAGGATAAATCTGTAATTAGTTTTGTTTTAAATGACCAACTTTATAATCTGTAAATGGACTAGGATAAATCTGTAATTAGTTTTGTTTTAAATGACCAACTTTATAATCTGTAAATGGACTAGGATAAATCTGTAATTAGTTTTGTTTTAAATGACCAACTTTATAATCTGTAAATGGACTAGGATAAATCTGTAATTAGTTTTGTTTTAAATGACCAACTTTATAATCTGTAAATGGACTAGGATAAATCTGTAGTTAGTTATGTTTTAAAAGACCAACTATGGGACTGATAAACGTAGCGTTCACAATGAAGTGTTTTTGGATTTAATTTGACTTCTTACTGTCAGCGGTGAGTCAAATTTAAAAGTATATGATGTGTGTTGTTCATTAATTAACAGCTCACGCTTATTATGATGTTGAAACTTGTTAAATATGTTAGCGCTGCTTCCGCTAGCTATCCGATTCAAAATCCCATTAGGAAAACTGCTGATTTAAGGTAGCGATAGAGTCAGCCTTAAATAAATCAGTACAGGTGTTAAATGACTTTAACCTTTTTATGGGTCTTTATTTTAGATTTGTATGCATTTCGGTCTGTGTATTTAAAGCAAAGAAAAATGTTAAGTGAGTTTGATTGTTGTTTAGCCTTGACAACAAATGTTATCTGCCTGAAGCTAAACTCATGAGAATAATGAATGAGACCTTGTACAACGAAAAACCTAGAATTTGATTTGTAGATGCTAATTGTTTATTTTGTGACCTGTTGTAGGTCAGGGTTTTTTTGCATTCCTGGACAGTGGATTGATCGATGGCGAGCTACCCTGTGAACCCTGGATGTACTTGAACTGAACTTTCTTCCACTAGGAGTGGTAGATATACCCAAACTGACCTCCATTTTTTCCCCTTATCGTCCCACTTGGAAGAATCTTCAACTCAGGAATTTTGGAATTATATTTGGAATTTTCAAAATATATTTGAAAGGCCTACATAAAATTTGTTGAGATTGTTTGTTATTTATGTTTTAAAAATATTGCAATACAAGCTTTAATTGAAATGTGCTTGTGTGGCATTCATTCATTTTGGACTCCCTGAGTGAATCTATTCTTCTGCATATTGTTGGGTACTAACTAGCGTTACCAGCTGCCTGCACCAGCTTATTATATTGTACATGTGCTACATTTAGAAGTGTTTGAAAAGAGCTTTTTCTGAATGTCTCCCACTGCCTCCAGTCTTTATGCTAAGATAAGCTAAGCTAAGCTAACCATGTCCCGACTCTAGCTTCATACTGAACACACACAACATTAACATCTGTTTAAAATAAATATCTCATTCAAAATTAAAGCAAATAAATGCTGTTCCAAACTTCCTGGTCTGAGTGGTGTCCTCCCAAGTAGACATTATTAGACAGGATAGTGCCAGGTGAACTGGGTAAAGGTTGGGGATGAATTACTGAATGATAAAGGTTTGGATATGAAAACCAATGTTTCCACGATGTCACCACCATAACAAATGATTTAATTTATTTATCAGCTACAATGTCATTTAGTCAACAGCAGATAATCTAAATTTTCCATCATCGGGTCGATAATCTATCTGATGTCTGTCCTGCATCCTTACCTTTAACAGACTAAACATTTAACAGACTGTCTGTACTTTTGTACAGTATGTGTCGTGTATCAGGCTGGTTAGAGACTGGATAAGACCCAACCTGATATGAATCATCCACATCACTGATCAGACAGAGTTGAACTTGTTCTAGGAATATGGTGATCAAAGCTGTTCATTGATGAGGTTGAATCATTTCTCTTTGTGATGAAAAACATGCTCCGTTTAGTAATGTTTGGAGTGTCTGACCAGCAGAGCTGTGTGCTGGTAAGAATCTAGAGATGCAGTATTTATCACAATACAGGGGTTAACATTCAATATACAGCAATACAGCAAGCAAAGTGATGAATTACTATTTCTTTAAACTAATTTTAGGAAAACTGTGATGCATTAAGAACAAACCAACACATCCAATCTGTGTTAAAATGAGTCAAATAGCTGTAAATAAATACATTGTTTTCTAGCAGTCGGAGGTTTCAACGTTTTTTTAAGAGTTTTTGAGAGTTGATGCAGTATCACAAACATAATATCACAATACTCAAGTGTGTCGATATTTTCTTACACCCCTAGTAACCAGTGATGTAATGTAAATACCATTCACTGATGTGTTGTACTTTTTGGTACGTTACTTGAGTATTTCCATTTTCTGCTACCTTATCCTTCAACTCCACAATGTTTTAGATGCAAATATTGCACTTTTTACTCTACTCTACATTTGATGACTTCAGTTACAGTGACTATCGACATAAGGGTGTGTATTCACAACAATCTAGCGATAGGATACAAACCATACAAGAGTTATGATCCAGTATATTGTTTATTTATTTTTACAAGACAATAGTCAAAACTTTACCTACATAAACAAGACAAAAACAACATTAACACAAAAAGACATTGTGTACAAGCCAGGCTGGAAACTTTGTTGTAGGTTGCGTGTGTGTGTGTGTGTGTGTGTGTGTGTGTGTGTGTGTGTGTGTGTGTGTGTGTGTGTGTGTGTGTGTGTGTGTGTGTGTGTGTGTGTTGCGTGTGCATGTGTGCGCGCTCATGTGTGTGTGTGTGTGTGTGCATGCGTGCGTGTATGCGTGTTAGGTGGATGGATGAAATGACTATGATAAGTAATAAGAGAATCTCAAAGAGAAGCAGAAAAATGAATCCATGCATTTGTTTCTTCCAGGCTGGATTATTGTAATTCCCTATTATCAGCTGTCCCAACAAGTCTCTAAAGACTCTCCAGCTGATCCAGAATGCTGCTGCACGTGTCCTGACCAGAACTGGTATCAGAGATCATATCTCTCCTGTATTAGCCTCTCTGCATTGGCTCCCTGTAAAATCCAGAATAGAATTTAAAATCCTTCTCCTCACGTACAAAGCATTTAATGGTCAGGCACCAACATACCTTTAGGAGCTCGTAGTACCCTACTACCCATCTAGAACATTACGCTCCCTGGATGCTGGGTTACTTGTGATCCCTAGAGTCTCCAAAAGTAGAATAGAGCCAGAGCCTTCAGTCACCAGGCTCCTCTCCTGTGGAACCATCTTCCAGTCTGGGTCCAGGAGGAAGACACCCTCTCTACATTTAAGAGGAGGCTTAAAACTTTCCTTTTTGATAAAGCTTAGAATAAAGGCTGGCTTAGGCTAGTCTTTAGCTATGCTGCTATAGGCCTAGACTGCTGGGGGACTTCCCATGATGCACTGAGCTCCTCTCTCTTCTTCTCCTCGTCTTATTTACACACTCATGTCTCATTAATTCATGTTACTATCTTGACTTCTTCTCTGGAGTCTTTGTGCTTTCTCATCCCTCAGGTCACTGTGGACCAATCTACTGCTGGGATCATGGTTGACGCCCTCTGACATCATCATCATCATCATCATTACCATTATTATATTTACTCTTTTACTATCATCATCATTATTAATATTATCATTATTGTCAGTGTTGTTATTGCAGAAGTTATTATAAATATTACAAACTGTAATCTCTCGATTATAACAGCTGTTATTGTTATTGTGGTTGAACATGTCTGTGTTTCTGTCCCTCACTCCCTCTCTCTCTCCACCTATCCTCAAAATGGCGATGCACGCATTTTACTTGATGTGAAACTTTATGCTGTATTTTCCTCAATATACAATCTGGGAAGTCAGAAATATGGTGGATAACTGGTGCTTGTGGAACACCCTTCTTGTACCATCCAATACATCATCTTCTTTTGTTGGGGCCGTGTCCAACAGTGAATAGTCAACAGTCACTCCAAAATGACAGTGTTGAGTGTGAAATTCCCTCTTTGAATTATTCTTCCTCTGCTGCAGCTCAGCAAAGAAAATACAGACGGAGCTCACCTGTAAAAACATTTGAACAGCAGCAAACAAAACTTTCTTGAAGTTGAATTAGAGAAGTGGTTGCTTTGTGAATTGTGTGTTCAGGAGAAATTATCATATCACTTATTCTTTGTGGATTTAGTCCGTTGACACATTTAGCTTCAGAACCATTTTAAATTGACCAAAAACGGACAGAGGAAGTGAATTCAAGAATCAAAACATTAAAGGTAAACTTTTGTCTGAAACTCAACATATTTAGTCAAAGTCAAACAGTAAGCTGCAGGAGGAAACATCCAGACTCTTCCTTGTTCCTCAAGAAAGAGAATCCCAAAGAATCATGGAAGTAAACTAAAATAAAATGTCTGAGTTCTCAAAGCAAACCGAGGTCATATCAGCAAAATATGTCATTTTAATTCCTTTTTACAGAACAAATTGTTCAGACTTTTAATTCAATGCATATTCAGTAACAGAGACTTCTCTAATATTTCTGTTTTTTTCAACAAATCAAATAATTAGAAGGGTTTGAATTTTCAGAAGAGTGTTTTATAAGAGTGATTATATAATGAAACGTAGTCTTCAATCAATCTGTTACATTTATTGACATTTCATGTTGTCTTTATGTACAGTACATCATTTACATAGAATGTCCACTTTACATGAGAAATCATGAAGATGTAATTAATCCTCCCAACTGAAGTAAAGTAGAGATTTGATCCATCTGTGAAATCTCTTCAGCAAGTTTTTACAGCAACCAGAGAAGGCTGATGCATCACAGCTCAAGTTTTCAAGAGTAGTGCATTGGTGTTGTCCTCCATCAGCTGACCAATCATCTGGGATATCCACGATGAAATCCTGCAATTCATCAGATGACCTATCATCTGGTATATCCACGATGAAATCCTGCACTTCATCAGCTGACCTATCATCTGGTATATCCACGATGAAATCCTGCACTTCATCAGATGACCTATCATCTGGTATATCCACTATGGATTCCTTCACTCCATCAGATGATAAAGTATCTGGTGCATCCACTATGGATTCCTTCACTCCATCAGAAGAGACATCTGGACATCTCTTTGAGTGGGGACTCTCTTCTGCCTCAGGTTTCCAGGGCTCACTCATGTAAGCTTGGGAGGTGGCGAAACTGGATAAAGAATGAATCAGTTAATCAATCAGTGAAACCATCAGTTGGTCCAACCATATGTGACGTCTACTAACAGAAATACTAGTACTTACTAGGCTGGGTACGTGGTCAGGTGCTCCATTGTTATAAATGGGTCCTGCAGAGCTTGATGGGCAGAGATTCTCTGATCCCCATCAAGATGCAGCAGCCGTTGGAGGAAGTCCACAAACTCCAGGTCGTCCACATATTCAGCCATCTCATCCCTTGGATAGACCTGGATTTGGAAACAGATTCATTTCATTTGTTGTGGTCCCTACCTCTCAGAGACAGGTAATTACAACATGCTGATTCAGTCTTAACATATACAACAGAGAGTGCTTACATCAACCAGGTCGTCCAGAGAGGTGAGCTGGTCAGAGACGGTCCTCCATTGTTGTGTTGGCCGCCTGTTAACTGCTGTGTATTCTTCTGGGGTCTAAAGAGACAAAATGTGTGTGAGAACCATTTTAAAGGAGTTTAAATAAA
The DNA here is from genome assembly GCA_037577475.1 of Chaunax sp. Z400. Taxonomy (NCBI): domain Eukaryota; kingdom Metazoa; phylum Chordata; class Actinopteri; order Lophiiformes; family Chaunacidae; genus Chaunax; species Chaunax sp. Z400. Next base: position 4,760,192 of record CM075190.1, on the reverse strand, counting down.
ACAGTTCAATCGATTCAACCTAATGAGAAGATGAATGCTGTACCATGAATCTCCATGTAGACCCATGTCCAGCTTTTTCTTCAATGAAAAAGTACTGGGTGTATTTTGCACTATGGAGCACGTGGTCGTCCGGCTGACCCAGAAGCTCAACGATACGCTTCATCTGCGAACAACAAATAGAGTCACATCAGTTGACATTCTGCACAAAGTCTCCGCTAGGTTGTGTACATTTCTCTGAGGAAGCTGACCTACCATCTGATATTCACAGTGGACAGGGAACAGGTGGTCAGCCAGGTAGAGAAAGGCCAGGATGCAGCCAACTCCCCACACATCAATGGCCTGGTTGAAGGGCAGGCCAAGGACAACTTCTGGAGCCCTGAGGGAAGACAAGAACCAAAGATGAGAAACAATTGACAAGCTTTGTAGACCAAGAGAACGGCATGGATGTGCTTAAAAGAATGACATCAGCTCTCTTAAACTAACGACTGAGCCTTGCGGGATGTATATACCTGTATCCAGTTGGCTGAATAATCATCCCTGGCTGGACTTCGGCGGTTGTAGTGGAAAGGCCAAAGTCGATTAACTTAACCCTGAATGGCTGCTCCTTCATATTGACCAACATGACGTTGTCAGGTTTTAGATCAGCATGCAGGATTTCACCAGTCTCGAGGGCATCCAAAGCCACCAGCAGCTGCAGGGACAAACAGGAAAGGACAAGTTCGGGATTACGGTTTCCATTTGTTAATGTTTATGATTCGGGTTTTCCTCATTGTTCCCATATTACAATAACACTAACCTGCTTTGCAACCGGCCTGATGGCATTGAGAGTCCATGGTTCTCTGACTTTACAGACATTGTCGAAGAGACTCGTGTCTAGCATCTCAAACACTAGACAAGTCTGTCCTCGGTGCTGAAACTGCTCAAAGAACTTGACCAGGTTTGTTTTGTCTGGATTCAGACCACCGATGAGCTCTAACATGGACACCTGGGGACAAAAGAGACATGGCAACCGTTCATGGTACATACTTATGGAGTAGATTACATACAAGCAAGAGGATGTACCTTAAGTCAATGAATCAATGGACTTCAGAAACCTACCTCTTTGTGAAGGTATTCGTCAGTATTGTCCTTGACAATCTTCACAGCCACAGTCTCCCCTGTTTCCACATTTTGGCACCTTGCCACTTTGCCATAGGAGCCTTCCCCAATAAACTCCTGGATGAGGTATCCACAAGTCCTACCAAAGATGGTATCACCTAGCTGAATCTCAGCTGCTGTAAATGTGAGAGGAGATGGAGAACATGGAGATCAAATATGTGAAGTCTGTATATTCAGTCTGTTAGGGTCATTAAATCAACACAACACAGTAGAGCACATAGCTCTGCAAAGGCCCAGCGGCCCCTTTTATTTAAACTGATGTGATAAATCTGACAAAAATGTATTAAATACTAATGATTTCTCTGACTTATTTTTTAATCCATTTATTTATTTTAGGAAAATGTATTTGAAAAGATATTTTAGATGGTTGAGTTAAAATAATTGTAAAAACCAACTGATGGCTCCTTGATACAAAGCTGCTCTGTCATGTGTTCAGTCTAAGGACCAATTTTAGGCTAGCTGCTTGAGAACAGATTGTTGTCCTCATTATACTATTATAAACATTATAAATAAATGCATTATAAACATATTTTGTGTGTTGTCTTACCTGCACCAGAACAGTTTGAGTTTTGCAACAGAGACATAATTCAAACTGAAAACTTGTCAGTTAAAATTTTTTCCAAGCTTGAGAATCGGCTGAAGCTTCTATCGCTGTCTGCAGATTAACTCTCACCAGAAAAGTCAGAGTGAAATGACCAGAAAACATCCAGTCCTAGCATTTAACTACTGGTGCATCTATGACCTCACTGGTGAGTTTCGGTTGCTTGGCAACAACACAGTCATAACGAATTTGTGTGAGTTGAATAATTTCTGACATATGAAGATACCTGATAATCAATGAACTTTATTTAACCCATTTTTAAAAAAGAAATTGTATTTATTTATGACTTATTATTTAACCATCCGATCCCGGATTCCTACACATATCCGGGTCAGGACGGGGTCACGTCCTTTTTCCGCCCTCCGGCTGGTGGATGTGTTTGTGCTGGAACTGAACACGTAGCGTTCACAATGAAGTGTTTTTTTATTTAATTTGACTCCCTACTGTCAGCGGTGAGTCAAATTTAAAAGTATATGATGTGTGTTGTTCATTAATTAACAGCTCACGCTTATTATGATGTTGAAACTTGTTAAATATGTTAGCGCTGCTTCCGCTAGCTATCCGATTCAAAATCCCATTAGGAAAACTGCTGATTTAAGGTAGCGATAGAGTCAGCCTTAAATAAATCAGTACAGGTGTTAAATGACTTTAACCTTTTTATGGGTCTTTATTTTAGATTTGTATGCATTTCGGTCTGTGTATTTAAAGCAAAGAAAAATGTTAAGTGAGTTTGATTGTTGTTTAGCCTTGACAACAAACGTTATCTGCCTGAAGCTAAACTCATGAGAATAATGAATGAGACCTTGCACAACGAAAAACTTAGAATTTGATTTGTAGATGCTAATTGTTTATTTTGTGACCTGTTGTAGGTCAGGTTTTTTTTGCATTCCTGGACAGTGGATTGATCGATGGCGAGCTACCCTGTGAACCCTGGATGTACTTGAACTGAACTTTCTTCCACTAGGAGTGGTAGATATACCCAAACTGACCTCCATTTTTTCCCCTTATCGTCCCACTTGGAAGAATCTTCAACTCAGGAATTTTGGAATTATATTTGGAATTTTCAAAATATATTTGAAAGGCCTACATAAAATTTGTTGAGATTGTTTGTTATTTATGTTTTAAAAATATTGCAATACAAGCTTTAATTGAAATGTGCTTGTGTGGCATTCATTCATTTTGGACTCCCTGAGTGAATCTATTCTTCTGCATATTGTTGGGTACTAACTAGCGTTACCAGCTGCCTGCACCAGCTTATTATATTGTACATGTGCTACATTTAGAAGTGTTTGAAAAGAGTTTTTTCTGAATGTCTCCCACTGCCTCCAGTCTTTATGCTAAGATAAGCTAAGCTAAGCTAACCATGTCCTGACTCTAGCTTCATACTGAACACACACAACATTAACATCTGTTTAAAATAAATATCTCATTCAAAATAAATGCAAATAAATGCTGTTCCAAACTTCCTGGTCTGAGTGGTGTCCTCCCAAGTAGACATTATTAGACAGGATAGTGCCAGGTGAACTGGGTAAAGGTTGGGGATGAATTACTGAATGATAAAGGTTTGGATATGAAAACCAATGTTTCCACGATGTCACCACCATAACAAATGATTTAATTTATTTATCAGCTACAATGTCATTTAGTCAACAGCCGATAATCTAAATTTTCCATCATCGGGTCGATAATCTATCTGATGTCTGTCCTGCATCCTTACCTTTAACAGACTAAACATTTAACAGACTCTCTGTACTGTTGTACAGTATGTGTCGTGTATCAGGCTGGTTAGAGACTGGATAAGACCCAACCTGATATGAATCATCCACATCACTGATCAGACAGAGTTGAACTTGTTCTAGGAATATGGTGATCAAAGCTGTTCATTGATGAGGTTGAATCATTTCTCTTTTTGATCAAAAACACGCTCCGTTTAGTAATGTTTGGAGTGTCTGACCAGCAGAGCTGTGTGCTGGTAAGAATCTAGAGATGCAGTATTTATCACAATACAGGGGTTAACATTCAATATACAGCAATACAGCAAGCAAAGTGATGAATTACTATTTCTTTAAACTAATTTTAGGAAAACTGTGATGCATTAAGAACAAACCAACACATCCAATCTGTGTTAAAATGAGTCAAATAGCTGTAAATAAATACATTGTTTTCTAGCAGTCGGAGGTTTCAATGTTTTTTTAAGAGTTTTTGAGAGTTGATGCAGTATCACAAACATAATATCACAATACTCAAGTGTGTCGATATTTTCTTACACCCCTAGTAACCAGTGATGTAATGTAAATACCATTCACTGATGTGTTGTACTTTTTGGTACGTTACTTGAGTATTTCCATTTTCTGCTACCTTATCCTTCAACTCCACAATGTTTTAGATGCAAATATTGCACTTTTTACTCTACTCTACATTTGATGACTTCAGTTACAGTGACTATCGACATAAGGGTGTGTATTCACAACAATCTAGCGATAGGATACAAACCATACAAGAGTTATGATCCAGTATATTGTTTATTTATTTTTACAAGACAATAGTCAAAACTTTACCTACATAAACAAGACAAAAACAACATTAACACAAAAAGACATTGTGTACAAGCCAGGCTGGAAACTTTGTTGTAGGTTGCGTGTGTGTGTGTGTGTGTGTGTGTGTGTGTGTGTGTGTGTGTGTGTGTGTGTGTTGCGTGTGCATGTGTGCGCGCTCATGTGTGTGTGTGTGTGTGCATGCGTGCGTGTATGCGTGTTAGGTGGATGGATGAAATGACTATGATAAGTAATAAGAGAATCTCAAAGAGAAGCAGAAAAATGAATCCATGCATTTGTTTCTTCCAGGCTGGATTATTGTAATTCCCTATTATCAGCTGTCCCAACAAGTCTCTAAAGACTCTCCAGCTGATCCAGAATGCTGCTGCACGTGTCCTGACCAGAACTGGTATCAGAGATCATATCTCTCCTGTATTAGCCTCTCTGCATTGGCTCCCTGTAAAATCCAGAATAGAATTTAAAATCCTTCTCCTCACGTACAAAGCATTTAATGGTCAGGCACCAACATACCTTTAGGAGCTCGTAGTACCCTACTACCCATCTAGAACATTACGCTCCCTGGATGCTGGGTTACTTGTGATCCCTAGAGTCTCCCAAAGTAGAATAGAGCCAGAGCCTTCAGTCACCAGGCTCCTCTCCTGTGGAACCATCTTCCAGTCTGGGTCCAGGAGGCAGACACCCTCTCTACATTTAAGAGGAGGCTTAAAACTTTCCTTTTTGATAAAGCTTAGAATAAAGGCTGGCTTAGGCTAGTCTTTAGCTATGCTGCTATAGGCCTAGACTGCTGGGGGACTTCCCATGATGCACTGAGCTCCTCTCTCTTCTTCTCCCCTGTCTTATTTACACACTCATGTCTCATTAATTCATGTTACTATCTTGACTTCTTCTCTGGAGTCTTTGTGCTTTCTCATCCCTCAGGTCACTGTGGACCAATCTACTGCTGGGATCATGGTTGACGCCCTCTGACATCATCATCATCATCATCATTACCATTATTATATTTACTCTTTTACTATCATCATTATTAATATTATCATTATTGTCAGTGTTGTTATTGCAGAAGTTATTATAAATATTACAAACTGTAATCTCTCGATTATAACAGCTGTTATTGTTATTGTGGTTGAACATGTCTGTGTTTCTGTCCCTCACTCCCTCTCTCTCTCCACCTATCCTCAAAATGGCGATGCACGCATTTTACTTGATGTGAAACTTTATGCTGTATTTTCCTCAATATACAATCTGGGAAGTCAGAAATATGGTGGATAACTGGTGCTTGTGGAACACCCTTCTTGTACCATCCAATACATCATCTTCTTTTGTTGGGGCCGTGTCCAACAGTGAATAGTCAACAGTCACTCCAAAATGACAGTGTTGAGTGTGAAATTCCCTCTTTGAATTATTCTTCCTCTGCTGCAGCTCAGCAAAGAAAATACAGACGGAGCTCACCTGTAAAAACATTTGAACAGCAGCAAACAAAACTTTCTTGAAGTTGAATTAGAGAAGTGGTTGCTTTGTGAATTGTGTGTTCAGGAGAAATTATCATATCACTTATTCTTTGTGGATTTAGTCCGTTGACACATTTAGCTTCAGAACCATTTTAAATTGACCAAAAACGGACAGAGGAAGTGAATTCAAGAATCAAAACATTAAAGGTAAACTTTTGTCTGAAACTCAACATATTTAGTCAAAGTCAAACAGTAAGCTGCAGGAGGAAACATCCAGACTCTTCCTTGTTCCTCAAGAAAGAGAATCCCAAAGAATCATGGAAGTAAACTAAAATAAAATGTCTGAGTTCTCAAAGCAAACCGAGGTCATATCAGCAAAATATGTCATTTTAATTCCTTTTTACAGAACAAATTGTTCAGACTTTTAATTCAATGCATATTCAGTAACAGAGACTTCTCTAATATTTCTGTTTTTTTCAACAAATCAAATAATTAGAAGGGTTTGAATTTTCAGAAGAGTGTTTTATAAGAGTGATTATATAATGAAACGTAGTCTTCAATCAATCTGTTACATTTATTGACATTTACATAGAAATGTCCACTTTACATGAGAAATCATGAAGATATAATTAATCCTCCCAACTGAAGTAAAGTAGAGATTTGATCCATCTGTGAAATCTCTTCAGCAAGTTTTTACAGCAACCAGAGAAGGCTGATGCATCACAGCTCAAGTTTTCAAGAGTAGTGCATTGGTGTTGTCCTCCATCAGCTGACCAATCATCTGGTATATCCACGATGAAATCCTGCACTTCATCAGCTGACCTATCATCTGGTATATCCACTATGGAATCTTGTGCTCCATCAGCTGACCTATCATCTGGTATATCCACTATGGATTCCTTCACTCCATCAGATGATAAAGTATCTGGTGCATCCACTATGGATTCCTTCACTCCATCAGAAGAGACATCAGGACATCTATTTGAGTGGGGACTCTCTTCTGCCTCAGGTTTCCAGGGCTCACTCATGTAAGCTTGGGAGGTGGCGAAACTGGATAAAGAATGAATCAGTTAATCAATCAGTGAAACCATCAGTTGGTCCAACCATATGTGACGTCTACTAACAGAAATACTAGTACTTACTAGGCTGGGTACGTGGTCAGGTGCTCCATTGTTAAAAATGGGTCCTGCAGAGCTTGATGGGCAGAGATTCTCTGATCCCCATCAAGATGCAGCAGCCGTTGGAGGAAGTCCACAAACTCCAGGCTGTCCACATATTCAGCCATCTCATCCCTTGGATAGACCTGGATTTGGAAACACATTCATTTCATTTGTTGTGGTCCCTACCTCTCAGAGACAGGTAATTACAACATGCTGATTCAGTCTTAACATATACAACAGAGAGTGCTTACATCAACCAGGTCGTCCAGAGAGGTGAGCTGGTCAGAGACGGTCCTCCATTGTTGTGTTGGCCGCCTGTTAACTGCTGTGTATTCTTCTGGGGTCTAAAGAGACAAAATGTGTGTGAGAACCATTTTAAAGGAGTTTAAATAAAACAGTTCAATCGATTCAACCTAATGAGAAGATGAATGCTGTACCATGAATCTCCATGTAGACCCATGTCCAGCTTTTTCTTCAATGAAAAAGTACTGGGTGTATTTTGCACTATGGAGCACGTGGTCGTCCGGCTGACCCAGAAGCTCAACGATACGCTTCATCTGCGAACAACAAATAGAGTCACATCAGTTGACATTCTGCACAAAGTCTCCGCTAGGTTGTGTACATTGCTCTGAGGAAGCTGACCTACCATCTGATATTCACAGTGGACAGGGAACAGGTGGTCAGCCAGGTAGAGAAAGGCCAGGATGCAGCCAACTCCCCACACATCAATGGCCTGGTTGAAGGGCAGGCCAAGGACAACTTCTGGAGCCCTGAGGGAAGACGAGAACCAAAGATGAGAAACAATTGACAAGCTTTGTAGACCAAGAGAACGGCATGGATGTGCTTAAAAGAATGACATAACGTCTTTGAATTACTCCCAGAGGATAGATCCTCCAATATTTAAATTGGTGGTGACTTCAATTGTTATTTGGATTCATTGTTGGATAGATCATCCTCTAAAACTCCTCCAACTCTTAAGTCTGGTCAAACTCTAAACAATCTGATCAAATCCAGACACATGGTAGACATTTGGAGAATACAGCATCCAGACAAAAAGGAATATTCATTTTACTCACATGTACATCAGTTATATACTAGAATTGATTTCATAGTGGAGGCTGGTTCAAGCTCCAATATTAGTAACACACATTATTAGAGTAAATTGATTTCTGATCATAGTCCTGTTACTCTACAGCTGCAGGCCTCTTTTTTCAAATCAAAATATAAATGGAGATTCAACCCCCTACTATTATCATCACCAGGTTTTAAGGAGTACATGAACAAAAATCTCACAGAATGTTTGGAGATAAACGACAATGGAGCGGTCTCAGATTCCACTCTCTGGGAATCACTGAAAGTTACTATGAGAGGATTTATTATTTCTTTTGAGGACTCAAGGAAAAAAGCCAAATTTAAAAAGAAATTATGCACATTGAACAAATACATAAGACATCTTTACTACAGTCTGATTATAACAAGATTTTGAAACTAAAGTCTGAATATAATTCTCTCCTTGGAGGGGAAATTAGTAGTCTAATATTTAAGACAAGACAAAAACATTTTGAATTGAGCGATAAACCTCAAAAGTTACTTTCAAGACAACTTAAAAGTGAACAATCTAAGACTGCTATTTATAAAATACAGTCCAAAAATGGACAAATACTAACGGATCTACAGGACATCAACAATGGTTTTAAAGAATTCTACTCCAGTCTGTATGCCTCTACTTCCACGGCAACAGATACAGATTACTTGCAATTTTATTATTACAATTATCTCTGCCTCAGTTAAATGAGAGCAATCAGCGTTCTCTGGAATTCAAGCTTTCTGTTGATGAGTTAGTAGAGGCAATTAAGTCATTCCCCACAGGTAAATGTCCTGGAGCAGATGGGTTTGGAGCTGAGTTCTATCAAGCATTCCATGATGTTTTAACACCCATTTTACTCAGGATGATAAATGATTCAATCACAAGGAAAACACTTCCACCTTCACTTTATGAGGCAAATGTATGTCTGTCATTGAAAAAGGTAAAGGATCCCACAGACCCTGCTAACTACAGGCCCATTTCCTTGCTCAACTTGGACCACAAAATTTTAACAAAGGTATTTGCCATTAGATTTAACAAGCATATAGCAACAATTATCCATCCAGATCAAGCTGGTTTTATTCCAGGCAGGCTTTCCTTTTTGGTTCGATTGTTGAATGTATTGTATTCTGACTTTGGGGTAAACAACCAAGCGGCTGTTATGCCATTGGACGCTCAGAAAGCCTTTAATTCTGTTGAATGGCCATACTTATTTGAAACTTTGAGGAGGTTTGGATTTGGTGAGATTTTTGTAGATTGGATTAAAATGATATAGGGTTAGGGTTAAATCCTCTGTTATAACAAACAATATCTCATCTGCGTTATTTAATCTACAACGGGGAGTGAGACAAGGAGATTGCTTGTCCCCTTCATTATTTGATATAGCATTAGAACTTCTGGCAATTGGGATAAGAACTCATCCTCATATGAAGGGTATTCCAGCTGGTTCATCAGAATGTCTTGTCACGCTGTATGTGGACCATTTACTTCTAACTTTAAGGAACCCTGAAGAAGGTATTCCTCATCTTTGAAAATATATTGATTCATTTAGTAAAATCTCTGGTTACACAATAAATTGGTCTAAAAGTGAACTTATGTTTGTTGTTGTTACAGAATTGCCCCGTTAAGGTTGTTCAGGATTATATCATGTAATTTAGGACTTAAAATATCAAAAAATCCCAAATTTTTGTTCGAACTAAATCTGTTAGAAGGTATTAAAAAACTGAAAAGTAGTGTAGAATACTGGAGGACTTTGCCTCTATCCATGATCGGCAGAGTTAATGCCATTAAGATGGTATCCCTGGCAAAATGTCTCTATTTCTTTCTTAATTTGCCAATATTGATCTCAGCTGACTTTTTTAAGAAGCTTGAGTCAATTATTTTAGAATTTATTTGAGGTTATGAAAAACATAGATTATCAAAAAACATCTATTTAGGTCCACTGGATGGAGGTTTGGGTCTTCCAGTATTTAAAGATTACTATTGGGTTGCTAATGTTAGAGCACTGGCATATTGGCAAAGGGGTTCAGATGAAGCACTTAATTCTGCCCCCCTGTGGCTAAAATGAGAACTTCTGTCTTCAATGAAACCATATGCTTCATGTCTTCGTTACTATTTACAAATCCTACATCTGCTATTAAATCAGAAAGTCACAGTCTTGTTGTCAGAAATTCACTGAAGATTCTTATTCAAATTTTATCACAGGTCTCTCTCTCCTGACAGAGATTTAGCTCTTCTTGGACGTTCAGAGGACTCTTTAACTTTACCTTCACGTATTTAAACAGCCTTGCTCATGGGCACGGTACTGGGAAAAAGACTTATTCTTAAAGACTGGACACAGCAGCTCCACCGTGATTCACAAACTGGTTGCATGAACCGGTTTCGCTTATCCATTTCGAGAAACTGCGATGTGCTAATGTAGAAGGTCGGAATGGGTGGGAAAGTTCTTGGGGTCCCGGGTTGGGATATCTGGATTCATTTTGACAATACGATTATGTATGATGAGTGTATGATATATGATTATGCATGATGAGTGTATGATATATGATTATGCATGATGAGTGTATGATATATGATTATGAATGATGAGTGTATGATATATAATTATGTGAGATGAGTGTATGATATATAATTATGTGAGATGAGTGTATGATATATGATTATGTTTGATGAATGTATGATATATGATTATGTATGATGAGTGTATGATATATGATTATGTTTGATGTATGTATGATATATGATTATGTATGATGAGTGTATGATATATGATTATGTATGATGAGTGTATGATATATGATTATGTATGATGAGTGTATGATAAATGATTATGTATGATGAGTGTATGATATATGATTATGAATGATGAGTGTATGATGTATGATTATGTTTGATGTATGTATGATATATGATTATGTTTGATGAGTGTATGATATATGATTATGTATGATGAGTGTATGATATATGATTATGTTTGATGTATGTATGATATATGATTATGTATGATGAGTGTATGATATATGATTATGTTTGATGAGTGTATGATATATGATTATGTTTGATGTATGTATGATATATGATTATGTATGATGAGTGTATGATATATGATTATGTTTGATGTATGTATGATATATGATTATGTTTGATGTATGTATGATATATGATTATGTTTGATGTATGTATGATATATGATTATGTTTGATGAGTGTATGATATATGATTATGTTTGATGAGTGTATGATATATGATTATGTTTGATGTATGTATGATATATGATTATGTTTGATGAGTGTATGATATATGATTATGTTTGATGTATGTATGATATATGATTATGTTTGATGAGTGTATGATATATGATTATGTTTGATGAGTGTATGATGTATGATTATGTTTGATGAGTGTATGATGTATGATTATGAATGATGAGTGTATGATGTATGATTATGTTTGATGTATGTATGATATATGATTATGTTTGATGTATGTATGATATATGATTATGTTTGATGAGTGTATGATGTATGATTATGTTTGATGAGTGTATGATATATGATTATGTTTGATGAGTGTATGATATATGATTATGTTTGATGAGTGTATGATATATGATTATGTTTGATGTATGTATGATATATGATTATGTTTGATGAGTGTATGATATATGATTATGTTTGATGAGTGTATGATATATGATTATGTATGATGAGTGTATAATATATGATTATGTTTGACGTATGTATGATATATGATTATGTTTGACGTATGTATGATATATGATTATGTTTGACGTATGTATGATATATGATTGTTTGATGAGTGTATGATACATGATTATGTTTGATGAGTGTATGATATATGATTATGTATGATGTGTGTATGATATATGATTATGTTTGATGAGTGTATGATATATGATTGTTTGATGAGTGTATGATATATGATTATGTTTGATGAGTGTATGATATATGATTATGTTTGATGAGTGTATGATATATGATTATGTTTGATGTATGTATGATATATGATTGTTTGATGAGTGTATGATATATGATTGTTTGATGAGTGTATGATATATGATTATGTTTGATGAGTGTATGATATATGATTATGTTTGATGAGTGTATGATATATGATTATGTATGATGAGTGTATAATATATGATTATGTTTGACGTATGTATGATATATGATTATGTTTGACGTATGTATGATATATGATTATGTTTGACGTATGTATGATATATGATTATGTTTGACGAGTGTATGATATATGATTATACATGATGAGTGTATGATATATGATTATGTATGATGTGTGTATGATATATGATTATGTATGATGTGTGTATGATATATGATTATGCATGATGTGTGTATGATATATGATTATGCATGATGAGTGTATGATATATGATTATGCATGATGAGTGTATGATATATGATTATACATGATGAGTGTATGATATATGATTATGTATGATGTGTGTATGATATATGATTATGCATGATGAGTGTATGATATATGATTATGTTTGATGTATGTATGATATATGATTATGCATGATGAGTGTATGATATATGATTATACATGATGAGTGTATGATATATGATTATGTATGATGTGTGTATGATATATGATTATGTATGATGTGTGTATGATATATGATTATGTATGATGTGTGTATGATATATGATTATGTATGATGTGTGTATGATATATGATTATGTTTGATGTATGTATGATATATGATTATGTTTGATGTATGTATGATATATGATTATGCATGATGAGTGTATGATATATGATTATACATGATGAGTGTATGATATATGATTATGAATGATGAGTGTATGATATATGATTATGTATGATGTGTGTATGATATATGATTATGCATGATGAGTGTATGATATATGATTATGTATGAGTGTATGATATATGATTATGTATGATGAGTGTATGATATATGATTATGCATGATGAGTGTATGATATATGATTATGAATGATGAGTGTATGATATATGATTATGAATGATGAGTGTATGATATATGATTATGTATGATGTGTGTATGATATATGATTATACATGATGTGTGTATGATATATGATTATGAATGATGAGTGTATGATATATGATTATGAATGATGAGTGTATGATATATGATTATACATGATGAGTGTATGATATATGATTATACATGATGAGTGTATGATATATGATTATACATGATGAGTGTATGATATATGATTATGTATGATGTGTATGATATATGATTATGTATGATGTGTGTATGATATATGATTATGTATGATGAGTGTATGATATATGATTATGTATGATGAGTATGATATATGATTATGTATGATGTGTATGATATATGATTATGTATGATGTGTGTATGATATATGATTATGTATGATGTGTGTATGATATATGATTATGTATGATGAGTGTATGATATATGATTATGTATGATGTGTATGATATATGATTATGTATGATGTGTATGATATATGATTATGTTTGATGAATGTATGATATATGATTATGTATGATGAGTGTATGATATATGATTATGTATGATGAGTGTATGATATATGATTATGTATGATGAGTGTATGATATATGATTATGAATGATGAGTGTATGATATATGATTATGTATGATGAGTCTATGATATATGATTATGTTTGATGTATGTATGATATATGATTATGTTTGATGAGTGTATGATATATGATTATGTATGATGAGTGTATGATATATGATTATGTATGATGAGTGTATGATATATGATTATGTATGATGAGTGTATGATATATGATTATGTATGATGAGTGTATGATGTATGATTATGTATGATGAGTGTATGATATATGATTATGTTTGATGTATGTATGATATATGATTATGTTTGATGAGTGTATGATATATGATTATGTTTGATGAGTGTATGATATATGATTATGTTTGATGAGTGTATGATATATGATTATGTATGATGAGTGTATGATATATGATTATGTATGATGAGTGTATGATATATGATTATGTTTGATGTATGTATGATAAATGATTATGTATGATGAGTGTATGATATATGATTATGTATGATGAGTGTATGATATATGATTATGTTTGATGTATGTATGATAAATGATTATGTATGATGAGTGTATGATATATGATTATGTATGATGTATGTATGATATATGATTATGTATGATGAGTGTATGATATATGATTATGTTTGATGTATGTATGATATATGATTATGTTTGATGAGTGTATGATATATGATTATGTTTGATGAGTGTATGATATATGATTATGAATGATGAGTGTATGATATATGATTATGAATGATGAGTGTATGATATATGATTATGTTTGATGTGTGTATGATATATGATTATGTTTGATGAGTGTATGATATATTATTATGTTTGATGAGTGTATGATATATGATTATGTATGATGAGTGTATGATATATGATTATGTTTGATGTATGTATGATAAATGATTATGTATGATGAGTGTATGATATATGATTATGTATGATGAGTCTATGATATATGATTATGTTTGATGTATGTATGATATATGATTATGTTTGATGTATGTTTGATATATGATTATGTATGATGAGTGTATGATATATGATTATGTTTGATGTATGTATGATATATGATTATGTTTGATGTATGTATGATATATGATTATGTTTGATGTATGTATGATATATGATTATGTTTGATGAGTGTATGATATATGATTATGTATGATGAGTGTATGATATATGATTATGTTTGATGTATGTATGATATATGATTATGTTTGATGTATGTATGATATATGATTATGTTTGATGAGTGTATGATATATGATTATGTTTGATGTATGTATGATATATGATTATGTTTGATGTATGTATGATATATGATTATGTTTGATGAGTGTATGATATATGATTATGTTTGATGTATGTATGATATATGATTGTTTGATGTATGTATGATATATGATTATGTTTGATGTATGTATGATATATGATTATGTATGATGAGTGTATGATATATGATTATGTATGATGAGTGTATGATATATGATTATGTATGAGTGTATGATATATGATTATGAATGATGAGTGTATAATATATGATTATGAATGATGAGTGTATGATATATGATTATGTATGATGAGTGTATGATATATGATTATGTATGATGAGTGTATGATATATGATTATGAATGATGAGTGTATGATATATGATTATGAATGATGAGTGTATGATATATGATTATGTATGATGAGTGTATGATATATGATTATGAATGATGAGTGTATGATATATGATTATGTTTGATGTATGTATGATATATGATTATGTTTGATGAGTGTATGATATATGATTATGTTTGATGTATGTATGATATATGATTATGTTTGATGTATGTATGATATATGATTATGTTTGATGAGTGTATGATATATGATTATGAATGATGAGTGTATAATATATGATTATGAATGATGTGTATGATATATGATTATGAATGATGAGTGTATGATATATGATTATGTTTGATGAGTGTATAATATATGATTATGAATGATGTGTATGATATATGATTATGAATGATGAGTGTATGATATATGATTATGAATGATGAGTGTATGATATATGATTATGTATGATGAGTGTATGATATATGATTATGAATGATGAGTCTATGATATATGATTATGTTTGATGTATGTATGATATATGATTATGAATGATGTGTATGATATATGATTATGTTTGATGAGTGTATGATATATGATTATGTATGATGAGTGTATGATATATGATTATGAATGATGAGTGTATGATATATGATTATGTATGATGAGTGTATGATATATGATTATGAATGATGAGTGTATGATATATGATTATGTATGATGAGTGTATGATATATGATTATGAATGATGAGTGTATGATATATGATTATGTATGATGAGTGTATGATATATGATTATGTATGATGAGTGTATGATATATGATTATGAATGATGAGTGTATGATATATGATTATGAATGATGAGTGTATGATATATGATTATGAATGATGAGTGTATGATATATGATTATGTATGTATCTACATCAAAGTGATTACAGGAGGTAAACAAAGGAGAAAAACACTCCCACCTTAGCTTTTAGGAAAGAGGGGTATCTGCTGAAGGCTCAGGCCAGTATGTCATCATTGACCTCATTACCAAGATCACCACAGAATATACGGAAATCATCTGTAACAAGGAAAGAAAACAGGATTCATGCAAAGATCAGAAGATTGTCAGAAGAGACAAGAGACTGCTTTGACAGGTTGGGGTGAGAGAGATCACAAAAACAATAAAAGCCAACCCAATAACGATCCCTTCACCTGTACCAGTGAACCCCTTAACAGCTGTTGCTGCCGTTATCAGGAATCTTTTGTTACGTGTCACAACTCGTTTGAAACGTGTTGCTGGCACCAATTTAAGAATAAGCATATATTTACAAAAATTAATTAAATTGAGGTAAAACGTTGAACATTTTGTCTTTGTATCATTTTCAATTGAGTACACTGTAAGCCAATAAGAATTAACAAATGATCACATTTGGTTTTACACAGCATCCCAACTCTTTGGAACTGGGGTTATAATTATTAGTGTTTAGTGTTCAGTGGTTTATCTCTTATTGACTGAGGACTTTAAGTCTTTTGTTCCCTGGAGAACTTTGTACCTCCATCCCATTCCAACAGACTGGACTCCTCCCAGCTGGTCCCTGCTGCAGGACGAATACACTTCTTCACCTTCTCCACTTTTGCTTTCTTTTTGTCCTCTGTAGCACTTTCTGCAGGCTGGAACACAGACACACATGCAGTTATAGCATATATGTTTTTATACATGATTGATAGATATTTTTGGAGGTTAGAAAAAGATTTTTAGAAATCGTTTTAGTGTGCAGAGTAGTTTTGGAATACATTTTGTAATCCCTTGTGATATTTGTGTGTGCACTGCAAGGACCCAGGTATTACACTGGACCAGCTGTCCACTGCTGTGACAATCCACTCCTGTAAATGAATACTCCACAACATCAGGAAGGATGAGGCTCTGGTCATCTATTGCCTAGACTACTGTGGCTCGCTCCTGTTTGTATGAGCTCTCCAACCTCTGCAGCTAATCAAGCATGCAAAGCTTGGCGAGACTTCAACTTACCCAAGTTCTCCCACACTACACCACGCCACACCCTGCACTGGCAACCGGTGGCTGTTTGAATGGGATTCTAACACTATTACTTGCCTCTCATCAGGACATGGACAAACCATTCACAGTCCATTCACTACACTCTGCCTCTGCTACTCCTTCACTACGAGGGGAAGCCAGCTCAACTCCATGCCTCTGAAAATGGCCTAATTAAGTGATGATTTAACTGAACAAGGCTGGTAGTAATCAGGCCTGGATGTGTCTAGTCCAGCTGCAGCCAGTTCTTAATGCACTTTTAATAGCAATAGTAATGTAGTATTTTGGATATGGTATCACATAGGCCTAATAGGTATTAGATATGCTTTTTGTTTCAATAGATACAATCACTGAAAACTTGTATTCTGCTTTTATTTAGGTTGCCTTTGTATAATGTTAATAATTTGTTTGAGGATGAGACACAGTTTAGTATGAGATACACATAAACACAGAATATATCAGGAGAGGGTTCAATACTTTATCACAGCAGTGGAAATATCTCAAATTACTTGTGTATTTTAGGTCATTCTAGTTACAGCTATTTATGGGAAGTTTATTTTTCCACTTAATTTATAAATGCATTTAAAATGATTGATACTTTAATCCATTTCTTATGGCATAACTTAGTAAGGAAGTGAAAATGAATGGTGCCAAGAAAAGTGACTGAACAGCTGTGATGATCTGGATCATTCTAAGAACAATATACAGCTTTTGCTTTGAGGCAACAGCTTATATGACCCTTTTTAACATGACATGTTCCCATGATCATAGCAACAGTTTTCCCAGTTTGGTGAGGTTTGGTTTGGATTGACCTGCACAGAGCCCCGACCTCAACAACATTCAAAAACCTTGGTCCTCATTAGTCAACATCACTAATACTCCTCTGGCTGAATAAGAGCAGATCCCTGTAATGAGGATCCAGTATCTGGTGGAAACCCTGTCCAGTAGGGTGAGGCTTTTATAACAGCACTTGTAGTGTGTGTCCAATTACTTACAGTGACCATTTACTGTAGTGGAACTGAACACTATATGGTTTCCTATGTCATCAGAGTTAATAGAAAGCAGACTACTGATTTAAATGTACTTCAGGGTGTGGTGGCTCAGGCTCAGGCATGTTGGGTCCAATGACAGCGCCACCGTCTTCACTCTCCTTCTTGTCCAGTAGACCTGCTGCCATCACTGCTGCCTGCTGCTCTGCAACCCGTGCTGCCAGTTCCTCCTGAAAAATTCCCATTAGACAAACAGTGGCTCATTATCGGGAAATCTGATGGTACAACAGCAGCGTACCTTCTTGTGTGTGACACCCTGTCTGTTCATGTAATGATGACTCTCAGACAACATAAACAAAATATTAAATCGCAAGACAGACAAGCACACAACAAGGTCTTAGGACATAATACTCTGACAGTATTCTGTTACATATGAATCAAAATGCAAATACCATTCTGGCTTGTATCTGGGCTCTAACATCATTTCTTTTATGTCCAACAGGACCAGGAGGAGCAGAGTAAACGGTCGGTGCCGCCTGAACGATTGACGTTGTTGGTTTGACGGGAGGCGGGGCTCCCTGTCTTGTGGTTGGGTCTGGCACCATGGAGACGATATCAGCTACCTGAGTGAGACACACCAAAAGACTCAGAGGTGCAAGAACTTCAACTACAAGGTAGGTCACAACATAACCAATAAGGGAACAAGACTAGGTGGTGGACACTAGTGTACGGCTGACAGCGTATCGTCTAAAATGTGAATTCCTGGATGCTTAATGTTCACCTGAGCTCTCCCTCATGCTTCTGTCCTGCTCTATACTGGACTGTTACAGTGTGCCACCAGTCTCCATCTCCATCTCTACGTATGTGTGTGTCTGTATGTATTTATGTATGTACTTTGCCTACCTAAAGAGCTGTTCATCTGATGTACTTCAAGCTTGGCATGTCAGTTGCAGGAGGCCCAAGGAACTGCAGTGTCGAATTTGGTTCAATATGGATAGATGCTTAATAAATGGGATGAGGCATAGGGCATGTCCTCACCTACCTCTGTGCTCATTGATTACAGGTCACTTTTGCTGCTGGATGCTGGATATAATGTGTGACCAAGAAAGCTGCAACCAGCAATACCACCGGCCAAGCAAACAGCTCATTCTGAACATGCATGTTCATGGTATGGACACTGCAGCAGTCTAGAGTAAAAATAGGGGGTTCCTGGGGCGATTCTGCATATCACGTAGACTGGATACTACGATGCCTAAAGTGCAATTGATTTGTGTCACTGTTTCAATTGCCATGAAAGGCTAGGATGTGAGGGATGGAGAGGGAAATAAAAAGAGAGATTATGTGGAGGGGTGTTAGATCTTTACCCTGGTTTTATTTCCTTTTGAAAAGAACTGCCACTGTGAAGCTGTGTGATGCAAATATTTACAGAGGAAATACTGCAAGTTAGTGAATAAAGCAGTAAAGTGAGAGAAGGTGAAGTGAACCTTACCAGGTCTCTGTAGGATATGGGGGACAAAGGCTGGTCTCATCATGGGTGGACGCACTGGTGGGACTGTGACAGACACAAGTTACACAATGTTAATGACACATGGAAAAAGGCCCAGAATGACAGCAGAATGGAGTCTGTGCTGTGAGACAATTCACCTTAAACAGTCTAGAATAGAATAGAATGCTTTATTGTCACGGCACAACTGGACAACAACATTTCTTTCAGTGGAAGCAAACACAAGGTTAAAAAATGACACAACACATAATCACACACAACAATAATAAATAGTCAAGTAATACAAAAGTAAAAGTTCAGTAATAAACAGTATCATAAAAAAAGGTATTGACTCAGTCCAGTGGATCCAGTACTACCAGTTTACAGAGTTCAGTTCTCTGAGGGCTCATGGGTAGAAACTGTTAAGCAGTCTAGAGGTGTGGGTCTTAATAGACCTGTAGATCCTTCCAGAGGGCAGCAGACTGAGAAGATGGTGTCCCGGGCGAGATGAGTCTGTTTGTGGCCCGACGCAGACATGGGACTCTGTCTATGTCCTGGAGAGAGGGAAGCTGTGTTTCTGATGTTCTGTTCTGATGGAATGACTCTCTGTAGTGCTTTCCTGTCAGCCTCAGTGCAGCTAGTAAACCACACCAGGATGCCGTAAGAGAGGATACTTTCCACAGAACAGTGATAGAAGGACAGCAGCAGCTGCTGAGACAGGTTCACTCTGCGTAGAGGTCTTAGAAAGGAGAGCTGATGCTGTGCCTTCTTCACCAGAGAGTTTGTGTTCACTGTCCAGAGAAGTCCTGGAGATGTGTGCGCCCTGGAATTTAAAGTCAGTGACTTTCTCCTCTGATGTATGGTGGAGCAGGTTCCTCTCTCTTTTTCCTGAAATCAATGATCATTTCTTTTGTTTTGGAGATGTTGAGGACCAGGTTACTGACAGAACACCATTTGGTCAGTTCATGGACCTCGTCCATGTAGGCAGCCTCGTCACCGTCGTGTCATCTGCAGACTTAATGAACGTGTCGGTGTGCAGTTGTGAGTGTAGAGAAGAGGAGTCAGCACACGACCCTGAGGGGCTCCAGTGTCAGGGTTGATGATAGATGTTTCCTCATCCTGACAGACTGTGGTCGGTTTGTTAAGAAGTCCATGATCACACTGCATGCATCTGGCTGACACCCAGTGCCAGCAGTTTGGTCACCAATCTGCTGGGAATGATGGTGTTAAACGCAGAGCTGAAGTCCAAAAACAACATCCTCACATAAGAGCCAGGGTGTTCCAGATGAGTCAGTGCAGTGTGGAGATCTGTATTAACAGCACCTTCTGTTGACCTGTTGGCTCTACAGGTTAGCTGATGATGGTCCAGTGTGGGTGGGAGAGATGATTTGATGTGTTTTTGGACCAGCCATGGGATGCCATCGGGGCCAGCAGCCTTCCTGGGGTTGACACCATGGGGCACTCTCCTCACCTTGTCTGTGCTGACAGTGAGTGTTACGCTGCTGGTGGTTAGTAGCGGTGCAGACCCAGTCTCATCTCCAGTCACCTCAAAGCCAGCAAAGAAGTGGTTGAGGTCTTCAGCTAGCACAGCTTAACATCCACAGTCATCCAGGGTTTACTGTTCAGGAAGCATCTGATCCGTTTGTTTACCGTGACACGGTCAATGCAGTCCTGTATGTAGAAGAGGACAGTGGATGTGTAGTCAGTCACATCCTGCTGTGCAAACAGATCCCAGTAAGTCAGTCAAAACAGGCCTTAAGCTGGATGAAGCCCCTTCAGGCCAAGTCTTTATGTTCCTCACACAAGGCTTTGTTTTCCTAATGAGAGGCCTCTATGCTTGGGTGACAAACAGGGATAGGTGGTCAGACTGGCCTATGTGGGGTAGGGTGGAGGCTTTATATCCTTCCATAATGTTGCTGTATACATGATCCAAAGTATTTTGGCCACTCACTGGACATGTCACGTGTTGGTAGAATTTAGGAGGGACAGTTTCCAGGTTTGCTTTATTAAAGTCCCCAGCCACAATAAAAACCCCATCAGGATGAGCAGTCTGCAGCTTACTAATGGCTGTTAGCAGGATGTTCAGCACTAGCTTGATGTTAGCGCTAGGTGGGACGTACACAGCCACAATAACAACAACTGTGAACTCCCGTGGCAGATAGAAAGGCCGGCATCTTAAAGTTATGAGCTCTACATCTGGTGAACAGTGTCTGTAAAGGGCGGTAGCTTACCGGAGCCACCGTTCCTGTCAGCCCGGTGCGTTGTGCAGCCTGTTAGCCCAAAAGCATCGTCTGGGATCCCAGTGTGAAGCCAAGTCTCAGTAACGACCACAATCCAGCTGTTTTGCACAAGTTTTTGTGCATTGATGGTCGGCTGCAGTTCATCCGTTTTGTTACTGAGTGAGCGTTGGTGAGGAAAATACTGGGTAGCGCAGGCCTGTGGGGAGCTTTCTTTAGCCTGGTTCATATGCCAGCTCGGCAGCCTCTCTTTTGCCTTCCCTCCCTCTGCCGCCTCCTGCGTCTTCCAGCCGGTATCATGATCCACTGAGACCCGATTCCTGATGGAATCTAATTCACCACACAACTTTCCAATCTTTAGAAGTTAGTATCGGCTATATGTGGAGTCGCTGGTCGACAGACAAGCAAACAAAACAGACAAAAACAACCACATCGCAGAGAGCTAAGCTGTGCATATGTGCGCGCCGCCATCTTGAACATAAACATGAATCTTTTTGCAGTCTCAAATTGCCAGTGACACATATGAAGTACTTCCACTGAATGGTACAGTGTGGCTCCAAGTTTTCAGTACTGACCACTATGCCTATATATTGAGCCTTCATTTGTAAAGATCTATAGATCACTGGTTTCAGGCACTGACAGATGTCGTAGCCAGTCGCTTTTACTTCATTTAGTCTCAGTCCTGTGTTAAATGTCCTTTTTAGTTTTTGTTATATGTGAAAATAATCCTGTTTCGTTTTAGTCGACTAAATTTCTTGGTCTTTTAGTCTTGTTTTAGTCAACAAGGCATTGGCTTATTAATAACATTTCAGTCAATCTAGTCTGGTGAAACACAATCATTTTCTCCTTTTACTCTGATTTGACATTAGATTTATCTGCTCATTATCTGATGGAAAAAAAGGTCGACTGATTAAAAGTGTAGCTTTGCAGAAGGTGTCTGGTCTGATGATGTCAATTTAAGGAAAGCATCCAGACACAGAACACGCTTGGATTTGCATATTTATTTTGAACCAGGTGCAGCTCCATGCCAGTGAACCGGGCTTCTTTCCCACTTAGAGTTGGAGAATGTTTAAGACCATTTTGGCCCAAAGACCTCGAAACATTTGCCCTACCAGCTGAAACTGCCAGACTCTGAGCACCAGCTGTCCTGAGGGACGCTTCAGAGACAACCAGCTATGTGATGGTTCTATTAGTCTTTTGCCCCTATTCCCAGGTCGGACGACCCATTTAAGTATTTAAATTTAAAGGGGCCCATGGAAAATTCACTACTGTGAAATAAATAGTAATGCCACAGACTTGCAGCTCAGATCAAAATGTAGCTGAAACTGTGCTGAGTGAGTTAGGTGCCACATTTGAAGTATCATTAAAAGTTACTGAACTCCAGAAGAAAACCATCTTTAGTGAAATACTGTTTTTCTTGAATAACTATCAATCTAATAATGATACCAATGTGATTCTAAATTCTAGTGGCAGGTTTTCATGGTCCAGGAGTCATTATGAGGGTCAAACTATCATGGGAATGTTGCTTCTAGGTATAATGACATCATGGGGAAACGGATCTGCCTTGGTGGAGGTTTGTGGTCTCGAGTGCTGTCAAAACTACAATCAAATCATTTTCCGTAGCCTCCCATCTTTCAAATGACACCAGAAATATGCATTTAAGCCTTCACATAAAGAGGGAGGAGCTGTTTCTCATTCTTTTTGGTTGCGACTGGGCTTGTTACATTATATCAAGTGTGATTACCACCATTTTTTGTAATGTACTGCAATTTTCAATTTTTTTTTAAAATGAAGAGGGGCTCAAAAGTCACCCTAACGCTACGAGACTTAGAATGGTGATGAGTCTTTATCACAGAGTATATTATTTCCAAACCATCTTTGATCTATGCATGTGAGAGTTTATGCTCACCTGGTCCCACAAAAGCCGGTGGTGGTGGACCAACAAAATGAGCTGCTCTGGCTTCTAATGTCTGCTGGACCTGAGAGAGACGAACATGAAGTGTGACAAAGAGAGATGGGGAAAAAGAGAGTGTGAATGAGAGAGGAAAACATGAATGATGAGCAGAATAGAAAGAAAAGATATTGCCTCCATCAGCAGAACTACTTTATTGTATTGGTCATTAAGAAAACAGTACGCCTACAAAAAGCCGTGTGTCTGTACCTCAATAACCAAATACTAATAGAATGGTACAAACCTGTCTGTAGGTGTTGGTGCCTATAATTGGCCGCACTATTGGAACCGCTGGAAGAGGAAGAGCTACAGGTACTGCCTCCAAATCAGGTGGGCTTTGTGATACTGGTAATGGACCACCAAGAACTTCCTGCTCAAAACTACAGAACAAAAGGTACAGGTGAGACAGACTGAGCCGTTACTTAATCTGGAGGGTTTTAAAGGATGTAACTAACAAGCATGAAATCCCTGCCACGGGTGCATTTATTTGAAGAAAGACGGTTAGAAATAAGTTAATCAAGTTGTTCCTCTTCATAACAATTCTTGTTAATTGCATATCTGAGAAACAGTTCAATTTAAAAAAATGTTTTTGAAAAAAATGCTTGAAATACATGGAAAACAAAATCTGTCTTCTATATTATCCTTGTTTCAGTTACGACACTCTTTCAATGTATACAAAATGTCGAGTGAACCCAGCCTAAAAAGTATTTGAAAACGTACGCTCTGACAGCATACGCAAACACGTACACTAAGTAGTTATCAGGGGACCTCCCCACAGAGCTCCTGGTCCACAGCTTTCAGTCGCTCCCTGTGCTTGTTTCTGATGCAAGTTAGGATCAAAGAGTCATAAATACGTCATCGAGCAGAATTGCAATGGCACTACTTGAAACTATCGGGTACTCCAGTGATATCCAAAACTTAAGGCTGTCATAGGCTAGCCCTTAGTTATGCTGCTATAGGCGTAGACTGCTGCAGGACTTCCCATGATGCACTGAGCTTCTCTCTCGTCTCCTTCTCTACACATCCATGTCTCATTAATGCTTATGTAGCACCCGTCCCATGTAGCTAGTAGGTGAATGAAGTTTACCGGAATGTTATAGTACTATGGGCGGGGCCCTGGGTTTCTTTTATTTAATGGCTGGCCGTAATAACCTGTGTGAACACTTTACAAAATGAATCCTTGCACTCTTTAGACTTGAATCTTAATTCTGACAAAGGGTCAGTGCCTCCACTTAGCTGAATATGTGAAATAAAAGGGTTAACTCCAGCTAAGAATATTGTTTTATGTACTATTTTAGTGTCTATTTTAACCACTTTCTATTTTAACAGATTTTAACAACATCAAATATATGAAATGCAAGTAGGACTCACACAAAATACTTTAAATGCAAATTATGAATTTAGTGAAATAAATAATAAATCAAAATGTTATAAAATAATATCACAACAGTAAACACTTGTACCCAATGAAATGTTTCAATGCAATGTACTTTGCGACACAATTTCTCTCTCACTCACACTCTGCTTAAGCAAATAATGTTCTTTGAAATAAACTTTGCAGGCCTGTGTCGATGCTTGTGAGCCTTGTGGTCTGAAAACTTTGTGACCGTTTCACTTGCAAAGCAAGCAGAAAAAAATAAAAGTAGCACGTGCAAAAGTTACTCACAACCTCCCTTGAGCAGTCAGCTGAATAGTAGGGCGATGAGCTGGTGAAAACAATGAAGAGTGGGACAGCCAAGAGAACTAGTGGTGGCTGATGGCATCAAACCAGCGGAGATGGCTGAAACCGGGATCTTCTATGCTCCAAAAAAGTCAAAGGAATCTCCTGGTCCTTCCTTGAGCATACACAATTTCATTTTAGTCAATTTTCTTGTCTAAAAGTCCTTTAACAAACTCATTCCGAGTTCATTTTAGTTTCACAGTAGGGCTGGTCGGTTCCTGAATCACCCGGGTTAATGATTCGAATCTTCGTACTGAATCAGGAATCACGAGTCCGAGGTCTCCATTAACCCGGATCCTATGAGTCCTCTGGCTGGCTGCTGCCAAGTACACAAGGCGAGTTAGCGGACTCACGGAAAGACAGCGGACTCACCGGAAACACCGCGGACTCAGGTGATTCAGTTGAATCGGTTCACTGACTCGAGTTAGAGGACTTCACTCCAGTCAGTGAATCTAAGTAAAAGTTAAATATTGCAATAAACAAGTGGTTAAACACTCTGGTGTTCGTTATGTGGCTGATATATTTTATGCACATGCTATGATGATGATGATGATGATGATGATTATTATTATCAGTAGTAGTGGTATAGACTAGTAATGCAGCATATTTTATTGTAAACAAAACAACAACAAACTATAGTGATATTATAATTATAATTGTTAGACAACAGACAAAAATGCTTATAGGCTACTTTAGGACTGTACCACTTAAGGAGCATGGGTGAATCCACAGCGTTTTTTTTGGGGGGGGGAACAACACTGACTCAAGTGACTCAAGTGAACCGGATCACTTTAGTGAGTGACTCAGAGTAACCCGAGTCCATAAAATGAACCGAGTTTACCACCACTATTTCACAGTACCTTAAAATATCAACACACATTAACAATACTTAGTAACCTAGACAGATGCAACATTGCAACCTGTGCTAACATTGCTAACGGGCTAACATGCTTATCGCGATTAGCATTTTACTACACTGTTTTACTACACTGTATCTTGATGAAACAGTTCAAAATTAACCACACAGAAGTATTTACCCTCTGCAAATCCTATAATGTCCTTCACTCGTCGGCAAACTCTGCATCCACCGCGGTAAAAGGCATAATACTAACGTGTCTTCTCTCTACTACTCATAGCTGTGCTCTACGGTGTATTTTGACATCCCGCCCCATCAACATGCGATTGGTCTGACAGATCATTAGCATCCAATACAAACGTCTTAACAGACAGTCAGATGCTATCTAAGGTTAGGTTGTGACCTGACCATAACACTAGGATGTGCATAGCAAACAAACTATTTAAATTGAACATAACTTTATTTAATTTTACAAACAATGAAAATTTTTGTTATCACTTTTATCCAACTTTTTAACTTTACTATAAACTGTAAATGAACTAGTATCTATTAAACACTTTAAAACTATTTATTTAAGCTATTTATTTGTGTCTATAAATGATATTTTAGACTGGGCTACACTACACTACACAAGGGGATTGTGACTGGACCCACTGCTGGGATCCTGGCTGACACTAATTTATATTATTACAATTTTCATTGTTATCATATTATTACAGTTATCATCATCTTATAGATGCATCACTATTATAATCATAATAGTCTCGTTATACTTCCTTTTCCATCTAATTAGTTGAGTTCAGATTCCCAATGCCAGTGAAGAGGATACTTAAAGTAACTTTGGCTTTTCAAATCCCATTATATTATACTATATCATATTATACTATATCATATTATAACCATATTATAACCTCTTGACTTTGTTTATCGCAGCATGTTTGGCTTCATCACAGGTGATACATTCCTCACTCACCATTACAGCCTATATGAAAAGGTGGGATGGTCCTCTTTAACAAACAGAGGGGAGCAGCATTGCATGTGGTTTATTTCTAAGGCCCTGCTACTTAAAGTACCGAGTTCCCTCTGCTGTCTGGTTGAATTTAAACACAGTACCCACAGTGTCAGGTCACAGGACATTTTAACATTAGTTCTTCCTCCTGTTCACACTGAACTTGGCAGAAGTAGGTTCAAATACTACGCTGCATACAAATGGAATGAACTTCAAACATGCATCAAGTTACATTCTCTTACTACATTTGAACAATTTAAAAAGTCACTTTTGTGTGATTACAATCACACCTGTAATTGTTTTCTTTAAAGTATGGAATATATACCCGTGTCTGTAAATTATCTGTGTGTTTGTCTGTTTTAAATCTATATGTTCATTTTTTGTACTCAGGTCTCTCTTGAAAAAGAGATCCAAACCTCCATGAGACAACCTGTTCAAATAAAGGCTTAATAATAATATTAAAATGTCTCCTGTCCAGTTCTCCATCTTTAGTGGAAGTGGGTAATTTTCAGAGCATCAGTTTCATTTTGTGAATGATTATTTTTAACCACTTTACTATTAAAGTTCTTAATGAATTTAATTTGGCCAGTAGAACCAACATATTTAGAAAATGGATCCAGTTGTCATCAGTCATAGGAACAGTCATATTATTCTGACTACTTTCTCTAACAGCCAAACACAGACACATAGCAAATGTTTTATATTTATAACAATAATAAATTTATTTATAATATACTTACCAAACAATAATCTATAACTTATCCTACCTAACATTCCACCTTGAGCAAGCACTTAGCGACAGTGGCGAGGAAAAACTGCCTTTTAACAGGCAGAAACCATCGAGCAGATCCGAGACTCAAGGTGGACGGCCCTCTGCTTTGACCGGTTGGGGTGAGAGAGACAGAGAGAGAGAGAGATGGGGAGATAGATGGGGAGAGAGAGAAATGGGGAGGACAGAGGACACAGACATATGCAACCACAATAACAATAAGAGCTATTATAATAGTAAAAAAAGGTCCTGATGATGGAGCAGCAGCTGAACTCGTCGCCGTCTTCTGCTCAGGCAGCAGGAGCCGTCATATCCTAGAAAGAAACATGTTAAATGTCAGCAAAACCATAACATCATGTTGGGACCACAAGATCCACCTTTCCTGTGTCTTAAAGAGAAAGTCTCTGTGGAGACAGAGAGAGAAGTTTTACACTCATTTCTCTCTTAGTTCTCTTGTTTGATCACCTCTCCCTACGGAGGAGAAATAAAAATCAGTATCCACCCAAATCTACTTATGACCATATTTGGTGTGAGGATCCCGTCCATGAACACAAACAACAGGCTAAATGGAGGGAATGAAATCAGACAGGAAGTTCTGACTGCACCTCCAAACTGAACTGTTTTCTCACAGAGATCAGAGTGGATCAGTAGGTCTGGCCTAACAAACAAATGTGCATTCCTACCTGCTGCATGATGGCCTGCAATTGAGCTCGCATCGACCGCGGGATGTTGCGGATTCCTGTGGCAGCAGCTGGCGCAGTAGCTGGAGGACGAAGGCGCCGAGGTGCAATGTTACGAAGTGCTGCGAGAGGAGTCAACACAAACACTTAATTAGCAGCCATATAGCTGAGCTGTATCTGTTGGGTAGTTAGATCATTGACTGAGTCGAGGTGACTGACCGGAAAGCTGGGCAACTATCCACGGAACAGCCGTCTGCCGCTGGGTGTCATCAACTCCTGCCGCCTCAGTCTGCTGTGGGACCCCACCCACAGGAGCAACTGGTGCAGGACGAGGGCGACGGGTTGCCATGTTTTGAATTGCTGCAAGAAGAGTAAACACAAACACTTAATTAGCAGCCATATAGCTGAGCTGTATCTGTTGGGTAGTTAGATCATTGACTGAGTCGAGGTGACTAACCGGTAAGCTGGGCAACCATCCGCGGAGTAGCCGTCTGCCGCCGGGTGTCATCAACTCCTGCCGCACCATTCTGCTGTGGAACTCCACCCACCGGAGCGACTGATGCAGGAGGAGGGCGGCGGGATGCCATGTTTTGAATTGCTGCAAGAAGAGTGAACAGTTGACAGAAACATCAACACAAACACTCAATCAGCAGCCATATAGCTGAGCTGTATCTGTTAGATCATTGACTGACCTGCAAGGTGAGCAGCTATCCTACGTGGCACCTGAGGGGCAGGCCTTCTGGGACCAACGGTCTGTGGTTGTGGCACCATGCTTGAAGCAAAGCGAGCCACAAATCTGCGATATAAAATGGACATTTAGCAGAATTTTAATACACATTAACCTCATTGATTACAGAAATTAATAAATATTTTCCTCATCACAGCTGTAAAGCCAGTTCTGTATTTTCAGTACATTTTATGAGCTACTTAAGCATCATCAAGCTTACTCTAAGTATTATTGCACACTGTACAACTCTATTCAGTCATCTCTGCATCGAGCATCACTGTACAGCCTCCAATGAGACCAGTTCTGATATTAATACAACAGGTTTTTTTCACTACACAAAGAGTTCGTACCAAAGCAGTTTAAAACAACTTCAAACATTCACTCACACTTGTTGGTCATTGAACATCAAGCCATTCAGTCTGTCAATGGCTCGGTCGGCTGCCTCCTGCGTCTGGAAACGGACGACAGCGTAGTTTCTGGAGCCATTGGCAACAACCTTAAAGGAAGTACACACATGCTACTTTTAGGACACACACACACGCAGTAAGAGTACATGAAAAGTGACTTTATAGTCCAACTATTGTGATGTTCTGTGCATTCGGAAACAGGTTAAAGCACATTGTAATTAGACCTGCAGAGTCACAATACTATGCTCCAACAATGACTGTCGACCATAGCCCTGCCTCAGATTAGATATGAGAAGGAGGAATCAGACACTAGTCTCCTACCTGGCAAGATAGAACGTTGCCAAAAACGGACATGGTGTCATTCAGAGCCTCGCTGTCGATGGACTCCTCGAGGTTCTTGACGATCACTTTTCCGATGTTCTCTCGCTGATGCTGTGCTGATGAGATGCGAGGACGCCGACCCCAGACCCCATAAAAGGTATAGGCGTCCAATGCACGCTCGGCTGAGGGAAGGAACACAGAGAAAATGGTTTGAGTTGTTTAGTAAATAGAAATTTTCAAGAGCCAGATTTAACAGCATATGTTGAAGGTGTGGTTCGTTGTCTTGAGTGGGTTTCTAGTACTTACAGTAGGTGCTGTTGGGAAACTGAGTCCAAGTTTACATATTCTTATTCCTTGATATTTTTTTTTATGTCAGCACCCAAAAATATTCAGTTCACTATCATACGTTAAGAAAACCACCAATTTTAGCTTTAAAAAGTCACTTAAATCCTTACTTGATTAACCTTTGACAATACATTGACAAGCCGGTTTGTGTTAAGCCACAATTGTACAATTATTAAATGTTTTTGCATAAATGATGAGTATTTATTTCTCAGGATTTTAATTCCCTGGACAAACAACACAGATGTCTGTCTAGTTATTCTTCTAATTGTTCCGTAACAGATTTAAGAAAATGAGAAAATAATATCAGTAAAACACTGAAACACACCTGAGAAAACCAGATGAAGATGCAGACCTGTTATCTGATCAGTCATATACAAAAAATGATAAACAGATTGATGATGACAAATTTAAGTCAGTATTTGTGATAAAGTACATACCATCAGCTGGATGGTCGAAGCTGACATAGGCGCAGCCGAGGGAACGACCGGTGGTGATGTCCCGACATATCTGGACGGAGCGGATAGCTCCTGCCAGACTGAAGGTGTCGTACAGGCTGGCCTCTGTCACCCGTTGGCCGAGGCCTTCCACGAACAGGAACGGGCAGGTAGTAGTGGTACGGGAAGCGCTGGTGTACATACTGGAGTTAGCCATAGCAAAGTAGCTGTCGATGTTAGCAAAGTAGCTGTCGATGTTAGCAAAGAAGCTGTCGATGTAAGCAAAGAAGCTGTCGATGTTAGCAAAGTAGCTCACGAAGCAAAACAAAAGGTTTCTGTACAGTCCAAAGACTTCGCAAAACCAAGTGTCTGTCGAATCTTAGGCAGTTGCTCGTTTTATATAGCCCGGTGAGGCACATCCTGTTGTCAGAGACGAGAACTTCCGGTGACAGAAAACGTTCAAAAATTAAGACGGACATCAAATACGAACTTTAAATCAGGCACATTTCGGCAATTGTCGATTTTTTTCATTGTGTAAATGAATTAATTGTTTCTATTAATCTGTGTGCTAAAATAGCATCAATATGTTTGGTTTATGAGTTTTTCCCCGTGCCGCCCCCATCCCCGTCATCTATTGGTTAGAGGAGGTCACATGGGCTGTCACGGCTTGGCCAGATTGGCTATTCTGCTCGTATGCGGAAGTGGAGTTTTGTATACAAACGCGTAGCGCTTTACAGCTTCATTTTTTAAGAAATAAAACTTTATTGTAAATATGCAATAGCATAAGAGCAGTCAACAAATAAGGCAGCGTAATTCACTTTATTTTATACGGCCCGCAGCGGTTGCCATTTTAGCCTGGAAATATGTTTCATGGGATAAGGAAAAAACACAAAGATAAGGCAGGATAAACGAGAAATGACACACAGCTGGTTAACAAATAATTTAGTTAAAGAATCAGTCAGAAAAGAGGGATAAGGGCTTTACAGACGACTAAGACTACACTAAGGCTTTCACTCAGTGCTGTACCAAAAAAGTCACCTGTGTAATCATGTTAGTATCTCTGCTGCCTTCATTAAAAATCTGATTTAAGGTCTGTACTTTATTTACCTTCAAATGCAGATATTTTGTTGTTTCAAGCAAGTGGTATATTGAATGACATTTCAACGTTGAAGTATGAGGAAGTAGCTGACTGCCAAAAAATGTACGGTAGAAGATTAAGAAGAAGAAAAATGAAAGGAAAGAACAGGATAACTATAGTGTGGCTGCAAAGCATCCACATTAATTAATTCATGACTCAGTCTATTAATTAGACCAACAAGTCTTCATCCCTAAACAGTCCTGTGTCCTAGAAATGACATTTCTGATTAGCAACAGCAAATAAGTTACCAAGGTAAATGTCAACATGGTCATTCACACACGAGGCATGATTATAAAAAACGTTGGCACAGAAAATATCTATAAAATACTCTCCCCTCTCTCTCTGTGCCCTTTCAGTTTATGGGCTATAGAAGTTATTTTATTTTGTAGGGCTGTATCAACACTTGTGATGAAGACACATATGAATAAACTTGACTTGGCATGTACCATATGATATAACATGTGTTTCAAAACATAACACTGCAAAACACTAAGGATCTGATAAATGTCATTCTTAAAGGGAGCTAAGGCACAGTCATTTAGTAAATGTGTAAATCCATAGGGCATGACAGTAATTCAAAGTCAACATTCACAGTCAGTCATTATAACTTCTTTTTTCAAAGGGGCTGCTTAATGTAATGTAATACCTTTGTGAAGTGTTTGTATGGTATTTCTTTTGTTTGTAGAATAAACTGATCATTGATTAAATACTAGTCAAAGAAAGAGATTATATTTATACACTTGCTCCATACAGGCAGAGAACAATGACAATAAATGTTGGCATTGAAAATAAATTGAAAAACTGAAAAGACTTCAAACCTGTTGTGTGTGTGGGTGGGTGGGGTTGCCTCCAGCTACAAAGGGGCCCACTCTGCCTGACTGAATATTTTGTTGATTAGTTAAATATTTTGAACTAGACAGCACTCAGAGCACAAACAAGGTGATGTCATCGCACGTAAAAAGACAACAGTCCCATGATCGTTTGAAGCTCATAATATGACTGCACCATGGAAACCTGACCCTATAATTTGGAATCACATCGTTATTGTTATTAGTTTGATAGTTATTCAAGAAAAATGATGTCTCACTAATGTCGGTTTTCTTCTGGATCTAGCTCCAAAATGTAATATTTTCTTGCATGGCCCCATTCTTCCACCCAGTTTCATGGTAATCTATCAAGTGGAATAAACGTTCCAAAAACCCCTACCTCCTCCACCCCTTTATACAGATATTTATTTATATAGATATAATAGTCATTAATGTGTGATAGACATAATAAAGCCCTATCTCCCAACGCTAAGGAAAGTGAAAAAGATCCCGACTCCACCCCTTAATCCAGATCCACTCCAAAATGGGTTCTTCCTGTTATTCCGGTCACATGCCCAACCCTCCCATCACGTTTCACAAAAATCCATCAAGGGGCTTTTGTGTCATCCTGCTAACAGGGACACATACGTAAACTAACACGTGAAAACATAAAAACCTTGGTGCAGGTAATAAAGAATCACATTATGTCCATGTCCTCTGTAAAGATGACCCTGAAACCCCACCACTGCCAAGGGGTTCTCCTCTTGTGCAACAAACAGCACCATCTGCAGCCCCATCTGTGCCTTGTTTGGATTGTATTTTATTTATTATTATTATTATTATTATAATATTGCAATATATTATTTTGGCTGCCTGGAGTTTAAAAGTTTGCAGCTTGCCTGCTTTTTCTGTTTATCCTGCTTTTCCAAACAACAAATGTGGCCAGATCAGAGCATTTCTAAAATCAGTTTAAAATCAAGAACTGATGTAACATCATTACTGATGTCTGTCACTGTCTCTCTCTCTCTGGACAAGGTGTATGTGTCTGACTGTGTAGCTAGCCTAGCCCTGTTCTGTCAGTGCAGGCTAAAATGGGAAAAGAATATAACACAGGCACACTAAAGCATAAGGAGCAAGAGCATCAGGAGGAATCTTGTGGCATCATGTGTTCTGCTCACAAACGTCTTCTCACTCTCAACAACTCAACATTCAGTGTCTTGTTAGTGTTCTGCTGCTAGTTCCAGTTTGCATTTCAAGCTGTGATCAGTTTTTCAATCCACTCAAAGACATTGTCCATGGTGATACTGTCTTCTGCTATATCAAAAGCATTCAACAGCAGTAAGCGTGTCCTGGAGGAGGAAAGAGGACTGATGAAGAATATTCTTTATGGTCACATACAACGTTACACAGTATTCACAAGTTATCTGTGATAAATGTGATGAATAAATAAATAAAACAATATGGTTGATTTAATGAAGGTGGTTAAAATGCCATTTTTGTGTGTAGACATGCCTGGAGGGCTGAGTGAGAAGAGGAACAGAGATCAATGAGGGATTAAGTGTTCTGGTGAAGATTTCTGAAGTTCTGCAGGATAAAGTGTGTATGTTTTAAATGACCAACTATATAATCTGTAAATGGACTAGGATAAATCTGTAGTTAGTTTTGTTTGAAAAGACCAACTATATAATCTGTAAATGGACTAGGATAAATCTGTAATTAGTTTTTTTTTAAATGACCAACTATATAATCTGTAAATGGACTAGGATAAATCTGTAATTAGTTTTGTTTTAAAAGACCAACTTTTATAATCTGTAAATGGACTAGGATAAATCTGTAGTTAGTTATGTTTTAAAAGACCAACTATATAATCTGTAAATGGACTAGGATAAATCTGTAATTAGTTTTGTTTTAAAAGACCAACTTTTATAATCTGTAAATGGACTAGGATAAATCTGTAGTTAGTTATGTTTTAAAAGACCAACTATATAATCTGTAAATGGACTAGGATAAATCTGTAGTTAGTTTTGTTTTAAAAGACCAACTATATAATCTGTAAATGGACTAGGATAAATCTGTAATTAGTTTTTTTTTAAATGACCAACTATATAATCTGTAAATGGACTAGGATAAATCTGTAATTAGTTTTGTTTTAAAAGACCAACTTTTATAATCTGTAAATGGACTAGGATAAATCTGTAGTTAGTTATGTTTTAAATGACCAACTATATAATCTGTAAATGGACTAGGATAAATCTGTAATTAGTTTTGTTTTAAAAGACCAACTTTCTAATCTGTAAATGGACTAGGATAAATCTGTAGTTAGTTATGTTTTAAATGACCAACTATATAATCTGTAAATGGACTAGGATAAATCTGTAATTAGTTTTGTTTTAAATGACCAACTTTATAATCTGTAAATGGACTAGGATAAATCTGTAATTAGTTTTGTTTTAAATGACCAACTTTATAATCTGTAAATGGACTAGGATAAATCTGTAATTAGTTTTGTTTTAAATGACCAACTTTATAATCTGTAAATGGACTAGTATAAATCTGTAGTTAGTTATGTTTTAAATGACCAACTTTATAATCTGTAAATGGACTAGGATAAATCTGTAATTAGTTTTGTTTTAAATGACCAACTTTATAATCTGTAAATGGACTAGTATAAATCTGTAGTTAGTTATGTTTTAAAAGACCAACTATGGGACTGATAAACGTAGCGTTCACAATGAAGTGTTTTTGGATTTAATTTGACTTCTTACTGTCAGCGGTGAGTCAAATTTAAAAGTATATGATGTGTGTTGTTCATTAATTAACAGCTCACGCTTATTATGATGTTGAAACTTGTTAAATATGTTAGCGCTGCTTCCGCTAGCTATCCGATTCAAAATCCCATTAGGAAAACTGCTGATTTAAGGTAGCGATAGAGTCAGCCTTAAATAAATCAGTACAGGTGTTAAATGACTTTAACCTTTTTATGGGTCTTTATTTTAGATTTGTATGCATTTCGGTCTGTGTATTTAAAGCAAAGAAAAATGTTAAGTGAGTTTGATTGTTGTTTAGCCTTGACAACAAATGTTATCTGCCTGAAGCTAAACTCATGAGAATAATGAATGAGACCTTGTACAACGAAAAACCTAGAATTTGATTTGTAGATGCTAATTGTTTATTTTGTGACCTGTTGTAGGTCAGGGTTTTTTTGCATTCCTGGACAGTGGATTGATCGATGGCGAGCTACCCTGTGAACCCTGGATGTACTTGAACTGAACTTTCTTCCACTAGGAGTGGTAGATATACCCAAACTGACCTCCATTTTTTCCCCTTATCGTCCCACTTGGAAGAATCTTCAACTCAGGAATTTTGGACTTATATTTGGAATTTTCAAAATATATTTGAAAGGCCTACATAAAATTTGTTGAGATTGTTTGTTATTTATGTTTTAAAAATATTGCAATACAAGCTTTAATTGAAACGTGCTTGTGTGGCATTCATTCATTTTGGACTCCCTGAGTGAATCTATTCTTCTGCATATTGTTGGGTACTAACTAGCGTTACCAGCTGCCTGCACCAGCTTATTATATTGTACATGTGCTACATTTAGAAGTGTTTGAAAAGAGCTTTTTCTGAATGTCTCCCACTGCCTCCAGTCTTTATGGTAAGATAAGCTAAGCTAAGCTAACCATGTCCCGACTCTAGCTTCATACTGAACACACACAACATTAACATCTGTTTAAAATAAATATCTCATTCAAAATTAAAGCAAATAAATGCTGTTCCAAACTTCCTGGTCTGAGTGGTGTCCTCCCAAGTAGACATTATTAGACAGGATAGTGCCAGGTGAACTGGGTAAAGGTTGGGGATGAATTACTGAATGATAAAGGTTTGGATATGAAAACCAATGTTTCCACGATGTCACCACCATAACAAATGATTTAATTTATTTATCAGCTACAATGTCATTTAGTCAACAGCAGATAATCTAAATTTTCCATCATCGGGTCGATAATCTATCTGATGTCTGTCCTGCATCCTTACCTTTAACAGACTAAACATTTAACAGACTGTCTGTACTTTTGTACAGTATGTGTCGTGTTTCAGGCTGGTTAGAGACTGGATAAGACCCAACCTGATATGAATCATCCACATCACTGATCAGACAGAGTTGAACTTGTTCTAGGAATATGGTGATCAAAGCTGTTCATTGATGAGGTTGAATCATTTCTCTTTTTGATGAAAAACACGCTCCGTTTAGTAATGTTTGGAGTGTCTGACCAGCAGAGCTGTGTGCTGGTAAGAATCTAGAGATGCAGTATTTATCACAATACAGGGGTTAACATTCCATATGCAGCAATACAGCAAGCAAAGTGATGAATTACTATTTCTTTAAACTAATTTTAGGAAAACTGTGATGCATTAAGAACAAACCAACACATCAAATCTGTGTAAAAATGAGTGAAATAGCTGTAAATAAATACATTGTTTTCTAGCAG
Organism: Chaunax sp. Z400; assembly: GCA_037577475.1. Taxonomy (NCBI): domain Eukaryota; kingdom Metazoa; phylum Chordata; class Actinopteri; order Lophiiformes; family Chaunacidae; genus Chaunax; species Chaunax sp. Z400. The sequence continues at coordinate 4,722,542 of CM075190.1, read as the reverse complement.
TCGGAGGTTTCAACGTTTTTTTAAGAGTTTTTGAGAGTTGATGCAGTATCACAAACATAATATCACAATACTCAAGTGTGTCGATATTTTCTTACACCCCTAGTAACCAGTGATGTAATGTAAATACCATTCACTGATGTGTTGTACTTTTTGGTACGTTACTTGAGTATTTCCATTTTCTGCTACCTTATCCTTCAACTCCACAATGTTTTAGATGCAAATATTGCACTTTTTACTCTAATCTACATTTGATGACTTCAGTTACAGTGACTATCGACATAAGGGTGTGTATTCACAACAATCTAGCGATAGGATACAAACCATACAAGAGTTATGATCCAGTATATTGTTTATTTATTTTTACAAGACAATAGTCAAAACTTTACCTACATAAACAAGACAAAAACAACATTAACACAAAAAGACATTGTGTACAAGCCAGGCTGGAAACTTTGTTGTAGGTTGCGTGTGTGTCTGTGTGTGTGTGTGTGTGTGTGTGTGTGTGTGTGTGTGTGTGTGTGTGCGTGTGTGTGTGTGTGTTGCGTGTGCATGTGTGCGCGCGCATGTGTGTGTGTGTGTGTGCATGCGTGCGTGTATGCGTGTCAGGTGGATGGATGAAATGACTATGATAAGTAATAAGAGAATCTCAAAGAGAAGCAGAAAAATGAATCCATGCATTTGTTTCTTCCAGGCTGGATTATTGTAATTCCCTATTATCAGCTGTCCCAACAAGTCTCTAAAGACTCTCCAGCTGATCCAGAATGCTGCTGCACGTGTCCTGACCAGAACTGGTATCAGAGATCATATCTCTCCTGTATTAGCCTCTCTGCATTGGCTCCCTGTAAAATCCAGAATAGAATTTAAAATCCTTCTCCTCACGTACAAAGCATTTAATGGTCAGGCACCAACATACCTTTAGGAGCTCGTAGTACCCTACTACCCATCTAGAACATTACGCTCCCTGGATGCTGTGTTACTTGTGATCCCTAGAGTCTCCAAAAGTAGAATAGAGCCAGAGCCTTCAGTCACCAGGCTCCTCTCCTGTGGAACCATCTTCCAGTCTGGGTCCAGGAGGCAGACACCCTCTCTACATTTAAGAGGAGGCTTAAAACTTTCCTTTTTGATAAAGCTTAGAATAAAGGCTGGCTTAGGCTAGTCTTTAGCTATGCTGCTATAGGCCTAGACTGCTGGGGGACTTCCCATGATGCACTGAGCTCCTCTCTCTTCTTCTCCTCGTCTTATTTACACACTCATGTCTCATTAATTCATGTTACTATCTTGACTTCTTCTCTGGAGTCTTTGTGCTTTCTCATCCCTCAGGTCACTGTGGACCAATCTACTGCTGGGATCATGGTTGACGCCCTCTGACATCATCATCATCATCATCATTACCATTATTATATTTACTCTTTTACTATCATCGTTATTAATATTATCATTATTGTCAGTGTTGTTATTGCAGAAGTTATTATAAATATTACAAACTGTAATCTCTCGATTATAACAGCTGTTATTGTTATTGTGGTTGAACATGTCTGTGTTTCTGTCCCTCACTCCCTCTCTCTCTCCACCTATCCTCAAAATGGCGATGCACGCATTTTACTTGATGTGAAACTTTATGCTGTATTTTCCTCAATATACAATCTGGGAAGTCAGAAATATGGTGGATAACTGGTGCTTGTGGAACACCCTTCTTGTACCATCCAATACATCATCTTCTTTTGTTGGGGCCGTGTCCAACAGTGAATAGTCAACAGTCACTCCAAAATGACAGTGTTGAGTGTGAAATTCCCTCTTTGAATTATTCTTCCTCTGCTGCAGCTCAGCAAAGAAAATACAGACGGAGCTCACCTGTAAAAACATTTGAACAGCAGCAAACAAAACTTTCTTGAAGTTGAATTAGAGAAGTGGTTGCTTTGTGAATTGTGTGTTCAGGAGAAATTATCATATCACTTATTCTTTGTGGATTTAGTCCGTTGACACATTTAGCTTCAGAACCATTTTAAATTGACCAAAAACGGACAGAGGAAGTGAATTCAAGAATCAAAACATTAAAGGTAAACTTTTGTCTGAAACTCAACATATTTAGTCAAAGTCAAACAGTAAGCTGCAGGAGGAAACATCCAGACTCTTCCTTGTTCCTCAAGAAAGAGAATCCCAAAGAATCATGGAAGTAAACTAAAATAAAATGTCTGAGTTCTCAAAGCAAACCGAGGTCATATCAGCAAAATATGTCATTTTAATTCCTTTTTACAGAACAAATTGTTCAGACTTTTAATTCAATGCATATTCAGTAACAGAGACTTCTCTAATATTTCTGTTTTTTTCAACAAATCAAATAATTAGAAGGGTTTGAATTTTCAGAAGAGTGTTTTATAAGAGTGATTATATAATGAAACGTAGTCTTCAATCAATCTGTTACATTTATTGACATTTCATGTTGTCTTTATGTACAGTACATCATTTACATAGAATGTCCACTTTACATGAGAAATCATGAAGATGTAATTAATCCTCCCAACTGAAGTAAAGTAGAGATTTGATCCATCTGTGAAATCTCTTCAGCAAGTTTTTACAGCAACCAGAGAAGGCTGATGCATCACAGCTCAAGTTTTCAAGAGTAGTGCATTGGTGTTGTCCTCCATCAGCTGACCAATCATCTGGGATATCCACGATGAAATCCTGCAATTCATCAGATGACCTATCATCTGGTATATCCACGATGAAATCCTGCACTTCATCAGCTGACCTATCATCTGGTATATCCACTATGGATTCCTTCACTCCATCAGATGATAAAGTATCTGGTGCATCCACTATGGATTCCTTCACTCCATCAGAAGAGACATCTGGACATCTCTTTGAGTGGGGACTCTCTTCTGCCTCAGGTTTCCAGGGCTCACTCATGTAAGCTTGGGAGGTGGCGAAACTGGATAAAGAATGAATCAGTTAATCAATCAGTGAAACCATCAGTTGGTCCAACCATATGTGACGTCTACTAACAGAAATACTAGTACTTACTAGGCTGGGTACGTGGTCAGGTGCTCCATTGTTATAAATGGGTCCTGCAGAGCTTGATGGGCAGAGATTCTCTGATCCCCATCAAGATGCAGCAGCCGTTGGAGGAAGTCCACAAACTCCAGGTCGTCCACATATTCAGCCATCTCATCCCTTGGATAGACCTGGATTTGGAAACAGATTCATTTCATTTGTTGTGGTCCCTACCTCTCAGAGACAGGTAATTACAACATGCTGATTCAGTCTTAACATATACAACAGAGAGTGCTTACATCAACCAGGTCGTCCAGAGAGGTGAGCTGGTCAGAGACGGTCCTCCATTGTTGTGTTGGCCGCCTGTTAACTGCTGTGTATTCTTCTGGGGTCTAAAGAGACAAAATGTGTGTGAGAACCATTTTAAAGGAGTTTAAATAAAACAGTTCAATCGATTCAACCTAATGAGAAGATGAATGCTGTACCATGAATCTCCATGTAGACCCATGTCCAGCTTTTTCTTCAATGAAAAAGTACTGGGTGTATTTTGCACTATGGAGCACGTGGTCGTCCGGCTGACCCAGAAGCTCAACGATACGCTTCATCTGCGAACAACAAATAGAGTCACATCAGTTGACATTCTGCACAAAGTCTCCGCTAGGTTGTGTACATTTCTCTGAGGAAGCTGACCTACCATCTGATATTCACAGTGGACAGGGAACAGGTGGTCAGCCAGGTAGAGAAAGGCCAGGATGCAGCCAACTCCCCACACATCAATGGCCTGGTTGAAGGGCAGGCCAAGGACAACTTCTGGAGCCCTGAGGGAAGACAAGAACCAAAGATGAGAAACAATTGACAAGCTTTGTAGACCAAGAGAACGGCATGGATGTGCTTAAAAGAATGACATCAGCTCTCTTAAACTAACGACTGAGCCTTGCGGGATGTATATACCTGTATCCAGTTGGCTGAATAATCATCCCTGGCTGGACTTCGGCGGTTGTAGTGGAAAGGCCAAAGTCGATTAACTTAACCCTGAATGGCTGCTCCTTCATATTGACCAACATGACGTTGTCAGGTTTTAGATCAGCATGCAGGATTTCACCAGTCTCGAGGGCATCCAAAGCCACCAGCAGCTGCAGGGACAAACAGGAAAGGACAAGTTCGGGATTACGGTTTCCATTTGTTAATGTTTATGATTCGGGTTTTCCTCATTGTTCCCATATTACAATAACACTAACCTGCTTTGCAACCGGCCTGATGGCATTGAGAGTCCATGGTTCTCTGACTTTACAGACATTGTCGAAGAGACTCGTGTCTAGCATCTCAAACACTAGACAAGTCTGTCCTCGGTGCTGAAACTGCTCAAAGAACTTGACCAGGTTTGTTTTGTCTGGATTCAGACCACCGATGAGCTCTAACATGGACACCTGGGGACAAAAGAGACATGGCAACCGTTCATGGTACATACTTATGGAGTAGATTACATACAAGCAAGAGGATGTACCTTAAGTCAATGAATCAATGGACTTCAGAAACCTACCTCTTTGTGAAGGTATTCGTCAGTATTGTCCTTGACAATCTTCACAGCCACAGTCTCCCCTGTTTCCACATTTTGGCACCTTGCCACTTTGCCATAGGAGCCTTCCCCAATAAACTCCTGGATGAGGTATCCACAAGTCCTACCAAAGATGGTATCACCTAGCTGAATCTCAGCTGCTGTAAATGTGAGAGGAGATGGAGAACATGGAGATCAAATATGTGAAGTCTGTATATTCAGTCTGTTAGGGTCATTAAATCAACACAACACAGTAGAGCACATAGCTCTGCAAAGGCCCAGCGGCCCCTTTTATTTAAACTGATGTGATAAATCTGACAAAAATGTATTAAATACTAATGATTTCTCTGACTTATTTTTTAATCCATTTATTTATTTTAGGAAAATGTATTTGAAAAGATATTTTAGATGGTTGAGTTAAAATAATTGTAAAAACCAACTGATGGCTCCTTGATACAAAGCTGCTCTGTCATGTGTTCAGTCTAAGGACCAATTTTAGGCTAGCTGCTTGAGAACAGATTGTTGTCCTCATTATACTATTATAAACATTATAAATAAATGCATTATAAACATATTTTGTGTGTTGTCTTACCTGCACCAGAACAGTTTGAGTTTTGCAACAGAGACATAATTCAAACTGAAAACTTGTCAGTTAAAATTTTTTCCAAGCTTGAGAATCGGCTGAAGCTTCTATCGCTGTCTGCAGATTAACTCTCACCAGAAAAGTCAGAGTGAAATGACCAGAAAACATCCAGTCCTAGCATTTAACTACTGGTGCATCTATGACCTCACTGGTGAGTTTCGGTTGCTTGGCAACAACACAGTCATAACGAATTTGTGTGAGTTGAATAATTTCTGACATATGAAGATACCTGATAATCAATGAACTTTATTTAACCCATTTTTAAAAAAGAAATTGTATTTATTTATGACTTATTATTTAACCATCCGATCCCGGATTCCTACACATATCCGGGTCAGGACGGGGTCACGTCCTTTTTCCGCCCTCCGGCTGGTGGATGTGTTTGTGCTGGAACTGAACACGTAGCGTTCACAATGAAGTGTTTTTTTATTTAATTTGACTCCCTACTGTCAGCGGTGAGTCAAATTTAAAAGTATATGATGTGTGTTGTTCATTAATTAACAGCTCACGCTTATTATGATGTTGAAACTTGTTAAATATGTTAGCGCTGCTTCCGCTAGCTATCCGATTCAAAATCCCATTAGGAAAACTGCTGATTTAAGGTAGCGATAGAGTCAGCCTTAAATAAATCAGTACAGGTGTTAAATGACTTTAACCTTTTTATGGGTCTTTATTTTAGATTTGTATGCATTTCGGTCTGTGTATTTAAAGCAAAGAAAAATGTTAAGTGAGTTTGATTGTTGTTTAGCCTTGACAACAAACGTTATCTGCCTGAAGCTAAACTCATGAGAATAATGAATGAGACCTTGCACAACGAAAAACTTAGAATTTGATTTGTAGATGCTAATTGTTTATTTTGTGACCTGTTGTAGGTCAGGTTTTTTTTGCATTCCTGGACAGTGGATTGATCGATGGCGAGCTACCCTGTGAACCCTGGATGTACTTGAACTGAACTTTCTTCCACTCGGAGTGGTAGATATACCCAAACTGACCTCCATTTTTTCCCCTTATCGTCCCACTTGGAAGAATCTTCAACTCAGGAATTTTGGAATTATATTTGGAATTTTCAAAATATATTTGAAAGGCCTACATAAAATTTGTTGAGATTGTTTGTTATTTATGTTTTAAAAATATTGCAATACAAGCTTTAATTGAAATGTGCTTGTGTGGCATTCATTCATTTTGGACTCCCTGAGTGAATCTATTCTTCTGCATATTGTTGGGTACTAACTAGCGTTACCAGCTGCCTGCACCAGCTTATTATATTGTACATGTGCTACATTTAGAAGTGTTTGAAAAGAGTTTTTTCTGAATGTCTCCCACTGCCTCCAGTCTTTATGCTAAGATAAGCTAAGCTAAGCTAACCATGTCCTGACTCTAGCTTCATACTGAACACACACAACATTAACATCTGTTTAAAATAAATATCTCATTCAAAATAAATGCAAATAAATGCTGTTCCAAACTTCCTGGTCTGAGTGGTGTCCTCCCAAGTAGACATTATTAGACAGGATAGTGCCAGGTGAACTGGGTAAAGGTTGGGGATGAATTACTGAATGATAAAGGTTTGGATATGAAAACCAATGTTTCCACAATGTCACCACCATAACAAATGATTTAATTTATTTATCAGCTACAATGTCATTTAGTCAACAGCCGATAATCTAAATTTTCCATCATCGGGTCGATAATCTATCTGATGTCTGTCCTGCATCCTTACCTTTAACAGACTAAACATTTAACAGACTCTCTGTACTGTTGTACAGTATGTGTCGTGTATCAGGCTGGTTAGAGACTGGATAAGACCCAACCTGATATGAATCATCCACATCACTGATCAGACAGAGTTGAACTTGTTCTAGGAATATGGTGATCAAAGCTGTTCATTGATGAGGTTGAATCATTTCTCTTTTTGATCAAAAACACGCTCCGTTTAGTAATGTTTGGAGTGTCTGACCAGCAGAGCTGTGTGCTGGTAAGAATCTAGAGATGCAGTATTTATCACAATACAGGGGTTAACATTCAATATACAGCAATACAGCAAGCAAAGTGATGAATTACTATTTCTTTAAACTAATTTTAGGAAAACTGTGATGCATTAAGAACAAACCAACACATCCAATCTGTGTTAAAATGAGTCAAATAGCTGTAAATAAATACATTGTTTTCTAGCAGTCGGAGGTTTCAATGTTTTTTTAAGAGTTTTTGAGAGTTGATGCAGTATCACAAACATAATATCACAATACTCAAGTGTGTCGATATTTTCTTACACCCCTAGTAACCAGTGATGTAATGTAAATACCATTCACTGATGTGTTGTACTTTTTGGTACGTTACTTGAGTATTTCCATTTTCTGCTACCTTATCCTTCAACTCCACAATGTTTTAGATGCAAATATTGCACTTTTTACTCTACTCTACATTTGATGACTTCAGTTACAGTGACTATCGACATAAGGGTGTGTATTCACAACAATCTAGCGATAGGATACAAACCATACAAGAGTTATGATCCAGTATATTGTTTATTTATTTTTACAAGACAATAGTCAAAACTTTACCTACATAAACAAGACAAAAACAACATTAACACAAAAAGACATTGTGTACAAGCCAGGCTGGAAACTTTGTTGTAGGTTGCGTGTGTGTGTGTGTGTGTGTGTGTGTGTGTGTGTTGCGTGTGCATGTGTGCGCGCTCATGTGTGTGTGTGTGTGTGCATGCGTGCGTGTATGCGTGTTAGGTGGATGGATGAAATGACTATGATAAGTAATAAGAGAATCTCAAAGAGAAGCAGAAAAATGAATCCATGCATTTGTTTCTTCCAGGCTGGATTATTGTAATTCCCTATTATCAGCTGTCCCAACAAGTCTCTAAAGACTCTCCAGCTGATCCAGAATGCTGCTGCACGTGTCCTGACCAGAACTGGTATCAGAGATCATATCTCTCCTGTATTAGCCTCTCTGCATTGGCTCCCTGTAAAATCCAGAATAGAATTTAAAATCCTTCTCCTCACGTACAAAGCATTTAATGGTCAGGCACCAACATACCTTTAGGAGCTCGTAGTACCCTACTACCCATCTAGAACATTACGCTCCCTGGATGCTGGGTTACTTGTGATCCCTAGAGTCTCCCAAAGTAGAATAGAGCCAGAGCCTTCAGTCACCAGGCTCCTCTCCTGTGGAACCATCTTCCAGTCTGGGTCCAGGAGGCAGACACCCTCTCTACATTTAAGAGGAGGCTTAAAACTTTCCTTTTTGATAAAGCTTAGAATAAAGGCTGGCTTAGGCTAGTCTTTAGCTATGCTGCTATAGGCCTAGACTGCTGGGGGACTTCCCATGATGCACTGAGCTCCTCTCTCTTCTTCTCCCCTGTCTTATTTACACACTCATGTCTCATTAATTCATGTTACTATCTTGACTTCTTCTCTGGAGTCTTTGTGCTTTCTCATCCCTCAGGTCACTGTGGACCAATCTACTGCTGGGATCATGGTTGACGCCCTCTGACATCATCATCATCATCATCATTACCATTATTATATTTACTCTTTTACTATCATCATTATTAATATTATCATTATTGTCAGTGTTGTTATTGCAGAAGTTATTATAAATATTACAAACTGTAATCTCTCGATTATAACAGCTGTTATTGTTATTGTGGTTGAACATGTCTGTGTTTCTGTCCCTCACTCCCTCTCTCTCTCCACCTATCCTCAAAATGGCGATGCACGCATTTTACTTGATGTGAAACTTTATGCTGTATTTTCCTCAATATACAATCTGGGAAGTCAGAAATATGGTGGATAACTGGTGCTTGTGGAACACCCTTCTTGTACCATCCAATACATCATCTTCTTTTGTTGGGGCCGTGTCCAACAGTGAATAGTCAACAGTCACTCCAAAATGACAGTGTTGAGTGTGAAATTCCCTCTTTGAATTATTCTTCCTCTGCTGCAGCTCAACAAAGAAAATACAGACGGAGCTCACCTGTAAAAACATTTGAACAGCAGCAAACAAAACTTTCTTGAAGTTGAATTAGAGAAGTGGTTGCTTTGTGAATTGTGTGTTCAGGAGAAATTATCATATCACTTATTCTTTGTGGATTTAGTCCGTTGACACATTTAGCTTCAGAACCATTTTAAATTGACCAAAAACGGACAGAGGAAGTGAATTCAAGAATCAAAACATTAAAGGTAAACTTTTGTCTGAAACTCAACATATTTAGTCAAAGTCAAACAGTAAGCTGCAGGAGGAAACATCCAGACTCTTCCTTGTTCCTCAAGAAAGAGAATCCCAAAGAATCATGGAAGTAAACTAAAATAAAATGTCTGAGTTCTCAAAGCAAACCGAGGTCATATCAGCAAAATATGTCATTTTAATTCCTTTTTACAGAACAAATTGTTCAGACTTTTAATTCAATGCATATTCAGTAACAGAGACTTCTCTAATATTTCTGTTTTTTTCAACAAATCAAATAATTAGAAGGGTTTGAATTTTCAGAAGAGTGTTTTATAAGAGTGATTATATAATGAAACGTAGTCTTCAATCAATCTGTTACATTTATTGACATTTCATGTTGTCTTTATGTACAGTACATCATTTACATAGAATGTCCACTTTACATGAGAAATCATGAAGATGTAATTAATCCTCCCAACTGAAGTAAAGTAGAGATTTGATCCATCTGTGAAATCTCTTCAGCAAGTTTTTACAGCAACCAGAGAAGGCTGATGCATCACAGCTCAAGTTTTCAAGAGTAGTGCATTGGTGTTGTCCTCCATCAGCTGACCAATCATCTGGGATATCCACGATGAAATCCTGCAATTCATCAGATGACCTATCATCTGGTATATCCACGATGAAATCCTGCACTTCATCAGCTGACCTATCATCTGGTATATCCACTATGGAATCTTGTGCTCCATCAGCTGACCTATCATCTGGTATATCCACTATGGATTCCTTCACTCCATCAGATGATAAAGTATCTGGTGCATCCACTATGGATTCCTTCACTCCATCAGAAGAGACATCAGGACATCTATTTGAGTGGGGACTCTCTTCTGCCTCAGGTTTCCAGGGCTCACTCATGTAAGCTTGGGAGGTGGCGAAACTGGATAAAGAATGAATCAGTTAATCAATCAGTGAAACCATCAGTTGGTCCAACCATATGTGACGTCTACTAACAGAAATACTAGTACTTACTAGGCTGGGTACGTGGTCAGGTGCTCCATTGTTAAAAATGGGTCCTGCAGAGCTTGATGGGCAGAGATTCTCTGATCCCCATCAAGATGCAGCAGCCGTTGGAGGAAGTCCACAAACTCCAGGCTGTCCACATATTCAGCCATCTCATCCCTTGGATAGACCTGGATTTGGAAACACATTCATTTCATTTGTTGTGGTCCCTACCTCTCAGAGACAGGTAATTACAACATGCTGATTCAGTCTTAACATATACAACAGAGAGTGCTTACATCAACCAGGTCGTCCAGAGAGGTGAGCTGGTCAGAGACGGTCCTCCATTGTTGTGTTGGCCGCCTGTTAACTGCTGTGTATTCTTCTGGGGTCTAAAGAGACAAAATGTGTGTGAGAACCATTTTAAAGGAGTTTAAATAAAACAGTTCAATCGATTCAACCTAATGAGAAGATGAATGCTGTACCATGAATCTCCATGTAGACCCATGTCCAGCTTTTTCTTCAATGAAAAAGTACTGGGTGTATTTTGCACTATGGAGCACGTGGTCGTCCGGCTGACCCAGAAGCTCAACGATACGCTTCATCTGCAAACAACAAATAGAGTCACATCAGTTGACATTCTGCACAAAGTCTCCGCTAGGTTGTGTACATTGCTCTGAGGAAGCTGACCTACCATCTGATATTCACAGTGGACAGGGAACAGGTGGTCAGCCAGGTAGAGAAAGGCCAGGATGCAGCCAACTCCCCACACATCAATGGCCTGGTTGAAGGGCAGGCCAAGGACAACTTCTGGAGCCCTGAGGGAAGACGAGAACCAAAGATGAGAAACAATTGACAAGCTTTGTAGACCAAGAGAACGGCATGGATGTGCTTAAAAGAATGACATAACGTCTTTGAATTACTCCCAGAGGATAGATCCTCCAATATTTAAATTGGTGGTGACTTCAATTGTTATTTGGATTCATTGTTGGATAGATCATCCTCTAAAACTCCTCCAACTCTTAAGTCTGGTCAAACTCTAAACAATCTGATCAAATCCAGACACATGGTAGACATTTGGAGAATACAGCATCCAGACAAAAAGGAATATTCATTTTACTCACATGTACATCAGTTATATACTAGAATTGATTTCATAGTGGAGGCTGGTTCAAGCTCCAATATTAGTAACACACATTATTAGAGTAAATTGATTTCTGATCATAGTCCTGTTACTCTACAGCTGCAGGCCTCTTTTTTCAAATCAAAATATAAATGGAGATTCAACCCCCTACTATTATCATCACCAGGTTTTAAGGAGTACATGAACAAAAATCTCACAGAATGTTTGGAGATAAACGACAATGGAGCGGTCTCAGATTCCACTCTCTGGGAATCACTGAAAGTTACTATGAGAGGATTTATTATTTCTTTTGAGGACTCAAGGAAAAAAGCCAAATTTAAAAAGAAATTATGCACATTGAACAAATACATAAGACATCTTTACTACAGTCTGATTATAACAAGATTTTGAAACTAAAGTCTGAATATAATTCTCTCCTTGGAGGGGAAATTAGTAGTCTAATATTTAAGACAAGACAAAAACATTTTGAATTGAGCGATAAACCTCAAAAGTTACTTTCAAGACAACTTAAAAGTGAACAATCTAAGACTGCTATTTATAAAATACAGTCCAAAAATGGACAAATACTAACGGATCTACAGGACATCAACAATGGTTTTAAAGAATTCTACTCCAGTCTGTATGCCTCTACTTCCACGGCAACAGATACAGATTACTTGCAATTTTATTATTACAATTATCTCTGCCTCAGTTAAATGAGAGCAATCAGCGTTCTCTGGAATTCAAGCTTTCTGTTGATGAGTTAGTAGAGGCAATTAAGTCATTCCCCACAGGTAAATGTCCTGGAGCAGATGGGTTTGGAGCTGAGTTCTATCAAGCATTCCATGATGTTTTAACACCCATTTTACTCAGGATGATAAATGATTCAATCACAAGGAAAACACTTCCACCTTCACTTTATGAGGCAAATGTATGTCTGTCATTGAAAAAGGTAAAGGATCCCACAGACCCTGCTAACTACAGGCCCATTTCCTTGCTCAACTTGGACCACAAAATTTTAACAAAGGTATTTGCCATTCGATTTAACAAGCATATAGCAACAATTATCCATCCAGATCAAGCTGGTTTTATTCCAGGCAGGCTTTCCTTTTTGGTTCGATTGTTGAATGTATTGTATTCTGACTTTGGGGTAAACAACCAAGCGGCTGTTATGCCATTGGACGCTCAGAAAGCCTTTAATTCTGTTGAATGGCCATACTTATTTGAAACTTTGAGGAGGTTTGGATTTGGTGAGATTTTTGTAGATTGGATTAAAATGATATAGGGTTAGGGTTAAATCCTCTGTTATAACAAACAATATCTCATCTGCGTTATTTAATCTACAACGGGGAGTGAGACAAGGAGATTGCTTGTCCCCTTCATTATTTGATATAGCATTAGAACTTCTGGCAATTGGGATAAGAACTCATCCTCATATGAAGGGTATTCCAGCTGGTTCATCAGAATGTCTTGTCACGCTGTATGTGGACCATTTACTTCTAACTTTAAGGAACCCTGAAGAAGGTATTCCTCATCTTTGAAAATATATTGATTCATTTAGTAAAATCTCTGGTTACACAATAAATTGGTCTAAAAGTGAACTTATGTTTGTTGTTGTTACAGAATTGCCCCGTTAAGGTTGTTCAGGATTATATCATGTAATTTAGGACTTAAAATATCAAAAAATCCCAAATTTTTGTTCGAACTAAATCTGTTAGAAGGTATTAAAAAACTGAAAAGTAGTGTAGAATACTGGAGGACTTTGCCTCTATCCATGATCGGCAGAGTTAATGCCATTAAGATGGTATCCCTGGCAAAATGTCTCTATTTCTTTCTTAATTTGCCAATATTGATCTCAGCTGACTTTTTTAAGAAGCTTGAGTCAATTATTTTAGAATTTATTTGAGGTTATGAAAAACATAGATTATCAAAAAACATCTATTTAGGTCCACTGGATGGAGGTTTGGGTCTTCCAGTATTTAAAGATTACTATTGGGTTGCTAATGTTAGAGCACTGGCATATTGGCAAAGGGGTTCAGATGAAGCACTTAATTCTGCCCCCCTGTGGCTAAAATGAGAACTTCTGTCTTCAATGAAACCATATGCTTCATGTCTTCGTTACTATTTACAAATCCTACATCTGCTATTAAATCAGAAAGTCACAGTCTTGTTGTCAGAAATTCACTGAAGATTCTTATTCAAATTTTATCACAGGTCTCTCTCTCCTGACAGAGATTTAGCTCTTCTTGGACGTTCAGAGGACTCTTTAACTTTACCTTCACGTATTTAAACAGCCTTGCTCATGGGCACGGTACTGGGAAAAAGACTTATTCTTAAAGACTGGACACAGCAGCTCCACCGTGATTCACAAACTGGTTGCATGAACCGGTTTCGCTTATCCATTTCGAGAAACTGCGATGTGCTAATGTAGAAGGTCGGAATGGGTGGGAAAGTTCTTGGGGTCCCGGGTTGGGATATCTGGATTCATTTTGACAATACGATTATGTATGATGAGTGTATGATATATGATTATGCATGATGAGTGTATGATATATGATTATGCATGATGAGTGTATGATATATGATTATGAATGATGAGTGTATGATATATAATTATGTGAGATGAGTGTATGATATATGATTATGTTTGATGAATGTATGATATATGATTATGTATGATGAGTGTATGATATATGATTATGTTTGATGTATGTATGATATATGATTATGTATGATGAGTGTATGATATATGATTATGTATGATGAGTGTATGATATATGATTATGTATGATGAGTGTATGATAAATGATTATGTATGATGAGTGTATGATATATGATTATGAATGATGAGTGTATGATGTATGATTATGTTTGATGTATGTATGATATATGATTATGTTTGATGAGTGTATGATATATGATTATGTATGATGAGTGTATGATATATGATTATGTTTGATGTATGTATGATATATGATTATGTTTGATGAGTGTATGATATATGATTATGTTTGATGTATGTATGATATATGATTATGTTTGATGAGTGTATGATATATGATTATGTTTGATGTATGTATGATATATGATTATGTTTGATGAGTGTATGATATATGATTATGTTTGATGAGTGTATGATATATGATTATGTATGATGAGTGTATAATATATGATTATGTTTGATGTATGTATGATATATGATTATGTTTGACGTATGTATGATATATGATTATGTTTGACGTATGTATGATATATGATTATGTTTGACGTATGTATGATATATGATTGTTTGATGAGTGTATGATACATGATTATGTTTGATGAGTGTATGATATATGATTATGTATGATGTGTGTATGATATATGATTATGTTTGATGAGTGTATGATATATGATTGTTTGATGAGTGTATGATATATGATTATGTTTGATGAGTGTATGATATATGATTATGTTTGATGAGTGTATGATATATGATTATGTTTGATGTATGTATGATATATGATTGTTTGATGAGTGTATGATATATGATTGTTTGATGAGTGTATGATATATGATTATGTTTGATGAGTGTATGATATATGATTATGTTTGATGAGTGTATGATATATGATTATGTATGATGAGTGTATAATATATGATTATGTTTGACGTATGTATGATATATGATTATGTTTGACGTATGTATGATATATGATTATGTTTGACGTATGTATGATATATGATTATGTTTGACGTATGTATGATATATGATTATGTTTGACGAGTGTATGATATATGATTATACATGATGTGTGTATGATATATGATTATGTATGATGTGTGTATGATATATGATTATGCATGATGTGTGTATGATATATGATTATGCATGATGAGTGTATGATATATGATTATGCATGATGAGTGTATGATATATGATTATACATGATGAGTGTATGATATATGATTATGTATGATGTGTGTATGATATATGATTATGCATGATGAGTGTATGATATATGATTATGTTTGATGTATGTATGATATATGATTATGCATGATGAGTGTATGATATATGATTATACATGATGAGTGTATGATATATGATTATGTATGATGTGTGTATGATATATGATTATGTATGATGTGTGTATGATATATGATTATGTATGATGTGTGTATGATATATGATTATGTATGATGTGTGTATGATATATGATTATGTTTGATGTATGTATGATATATGATTATGCATGATGAGTGTATGATATATGATTATGAATGATGAGTGTATGATATATGATTATGTATGATGTGTGTATGATATATGATTATGCATGATGAGTGTATGATATATGATTATGCATGATGAGTGTATGATATATGATTATACATGATGTGTGTATGATATATGATTATGAATGATGAGTGTATGATATATGATTATGAATGATGAGTGTATGATATATGATTATACATGATGAGTGTATGATATATGATTATACATGATGAGTGTATGATATATGATTATACATGATGAGTGTATGATATATGATTATGTATGATGTGTATGATATATGATTATGTATGATGTGTGTATGATATATGATTATGTATGATGAGTGTATGATATATGATTATGTATGATGAGTATGATATATGATTATGTATGATGTGTATGATATATGATTATGTATGATGTGTGTATGATATATGATTATGTATGATGTGTGTATGATATATGATTATGTATGATGTGTGTATGATATATGATTATGTATGATGTGTGTATGATATATGATTATGTATGATGAGTGTATGATATATGATTATGTATGATGTGTATGATATATGATTATGTATGATGTGTATGATATATGATTATGTTTGATGAATGTATGATATATGATTATGTATGATGAGTGTATGATATATGATTATGTATGATGAGTGTATGATATATGATTATGTATGATGAGTGTATGATATATGATTATGAATGATGAGTGTATGATATATGATTATGTATGATGAGTCTATGATATATGATTATGTTTGATGTATGTATGATATATGATTATGTTTGATGAGTGTATGATATATGATTATGTATGATGAGTGTATGATATATGATTATGTATGATGAGTGTATGATATATGATTATGTATGATGAGTGTATGATATATGATTATGTATGATGAGTGTATGATGTATGATTATGTATGATGAGTGTATGATATATGATTATGTTTGATGTATGTATGATATATGATTATGTTTGATGAGTGTATGATATATGATTATGTTTGATGAGTGTATGATATATGATTATGTTTGATGAGTGTATGATATATGATTATGTATGATGAGTGTATGATATATGATTATGTATGATGAGTGTATGATATATGATTATGTTTGATGTATGTATGATAAATGATTATGTATGATGAGTGTATGATATATGATTATGTATGATGAGTGTATGATATATGATTATGTTTGATGTATGTATGATAAATGATTATGTATGATGAGTGTATGATATATGATTATGTATGATGTATGTATGATATATGATTATGTATGATGAGTGTATGATATATGATTATGTTTGATGTATGTATGATATATGATTATGTTTGATGAGTGTATGATATATGATTATGTTTGATGAGTGTATGATATATGATTATGAATGATGAGTGTATGATATATTATTATGTTTGATGAGTGTATGATATATGATTATGTATGATGAGTGTATGATATATGATTATGTTTGATGTATGTATGATAAATGATTATGTATGATGAGTGTATGATATATGATTATGTATGATGAGTCTATGATATATGATTATGTTTGATGTATGTATGATATATGATTATGTTTGATGTATGTTTGATATATGATTATGTATGATGAGTGTATGATATATGATTATGTTTGATGTATGTATGATATATGATTATGTTTGATGTATGTATGATATATGATTATGTTTGATGTATGTATGATATATGATTATGTTTGATGAGTGTATGATATATGATTATGTATGATGAGTGTATGATATATGATTATGTTTGATGTATGTATGATATATGATTATGTTTGATGTATGTATGATATATGATTATGTTTGATGAGTGTATGATATATGATTATGTTTGATGTATGTATGATATATGATTATGTTTGATGTATGTATGATATATGATTATGTTTGATGAGTGTATGATATATGATTATGTTTGATGTATGTATGATATATGATTGTTTGATGTATGTATGATATATGATTATGTTTGATGTATGTATGATATATGATTATGTATGATGAGTGTATGATATATGATTATGTATGATGAGTGTATGATATATGATTATGTATGAGTGTATGATATATGATTATGAATGATGAGTGTATAATATATGATTATGAATGATGAGTGTATGATATATGATTATGTATGATGAGTGTATGATATATGATTATGTATGATGAGTGTATGATATATGATTATGAATGATGAGTGTATGATATATGATTATGAATGATGAGTGTATGATATATGATTATGTATGATGAGTGTATGATATATGATTATGAATGATGAGTGTATGATATATGATTATGTTTGATGTATGTATGATATATGATTATGTTTGATGTATGTATGATATATGATTATGTTTGATGAGTGTATGATATATGATTATGAATGATGAGTGTATGATATATGATTATGAATGATGAGTGTATGATATATGATTATGTATGATGAGTGTATGATGTATGATTATGTTTGATGAGTGTATGATATATGATTATGTTTGATGTATGTATGATATATGATTATGTTTGATGTATGTATGATATATGATTATGTTTGATGAGTGTATGATATATGATTATGAATGATGAGTGTATAATATATGATTATGAATGATGTGTATGATATATGATTATGAATGATGAGTGTATGATATATGATTATGTTTGATGAGTGTATAATATATGATTATGAATGATGTGTATGATATATGATTATGAATGATGAGTGTATGATATATGATTATGAATGATGAGTGTATGATATATGATTATGTATGATGAGTGTATGATATATGATTATGAATGATGAGTCTATGATATATGATTATGTTTGATGTATGTATGATATATGATTATGAATGATGTGTATGATATATGATTATGTTTGATGAGTGTATGATATATGATTATGTATGATGAGTGTATGATATATGATTATGAATGATGAGTGTATGATATATGATTATGTATGATGAGTGTATGATATATGATTATGTATGATGAGTGTATGATATATGATTATGAATGATGAGTGTATGATATATGATTATGAATGATGAGTGTATGATATATGATTATGTATGTATCTACATCAAAGTGATTACAGGAGGTAAACAAAGGAGAAAAACAATCCCACCTTAGCTTTTAGGAAAGAGGGGTATCTGCTGAAGGCTCAGGCCAGTATGTCATCATTGACCTCATTACCAAGATCACCACAGAATATACGGAAATCATCTGTAACAAGGAAAGAAAACAGGATTCATGCAAAGATCAGAAGATTGTCAGAAGAGACAAGAGACTGCTTTGACAGGTTGGGGTGAGAGAGATCACAAAAACAATAAAAGCCAACCCAATAACGATCCCTTCACCTGTACCAGTGAACCCCTTAACAGCTGTTGCTGCCGTTATCAGGAATCTTTTGTTACGTGTCACAACTCGTTTGAAACGTGTTGCTGGCACCAATTTAAGAATAAGCATATATTTACAAAAATTAATTAAATTGAGGTAAAACGTTGAACATTTTGTCTTTGTATCATTTTCAATTGAGTACACTGTAAGCCAATAAGAATTAACAAATGATCACATTTGGTTTTACACAGCATCCCAACTCTTTGGAACTGGGGTTATAATTATTAGTGTTTAGTGTTCAGTGGTTTATCTCTTATTGACTGAGGACTTTAAGTCTTTTGTTCCCTGGAGAACTTTGTACCTGCATCCCATTCCAACAGACTGGACTCCTCCCAGCTGGTCCCTGCTGCAGGACGAATACACTTCTTCACCTTCTCCACTTTTGCTTTCTTTTTGTCCTCTGTAGCACTTTCTGCAGGCTGGAACACAGACACACATGCAGTTATAGCATATATGTTTTTATACATGATTGATAGATATTTTTGGAGGTTAGAAAAAGATTTTTAGAAATCGTTTTAGTGTGCAGAGTAGTTTTGGAATACATTTTGTAATCCCTTGTGATATTTGTGTGTGCACTGCAAGGACCCAGGTATTACACTGGACCAGCTGTCCACTGCTGTGACAATCCACTCCTGTAAATGAATACTCCACAACATCAGGAAGGATGAGGCTCTGGTCATCTATTGCCTAGACTACTGTGGCTCGCTCCTGTTTGTATGAGCTCTCCAACCTCTGCAGCTAATCAAGCATGCAAAGCTTGGCGAGACTTCAACTTACCCAAGTTCTCCCACACTACACCACGCCACACCCTGCACTGGCAACCGGTGGCTGTTTGAATGGGATTCTAACACTATTACTTGCCTCTCATCAGGACATGGACAAACCATTCACAGTCCATTCACTACACTCTGCCTCTGCTACTCCTTCACTACGAGGGGAAGCCAGCTCAACTCCATGCCTCTGAAAATGGCCTAATTAAGTGATGATTTAACTGAACAAGGCTGGTAGTAATCAGGCCTGGATGTGTCTAGTCCAGCTGCAGCCAGTTCTTAATGCACTTTTAATAGCAATAGTAATGTAGTATTTTGGATATGGTATCACATAGGCCTAATAGGTATTAGATATGCTTTTTGTTTCAATAGATACAATCACTGAAAACTTGTATTCTGCTTTTATTTAGGTTGCCTTTGTATAATGTTAATAATTTGTTTGAGGATGAGACACAGTTTAGTATGAGATACACATAAACACAGAATATATCAGGAGAGGGTTCAATACTTTATCACAGCAGTGGAAATATCTCAAATTACTTGTGTATTTTAGGTCATTCTAGTTACAGCTATTTATGGGAAGTTTATTTTTCCACTTAATTTATAAATGCATTTAAAATGATTGATACTTTAATCCATTTCTTATGGCATAACTTAGTAAGGAAGTGAAAATGAATGGTGCCAAGAAAAGTGACTGAACAGCTGTGATGATCTGGATCATTCTAAGAACAATATACAGCTTTTGCTTTGAGGCAACAGCTTATATGACCCTTTTTAACATGACATGTTCCCATGATCATAGCAACAGTTTTCCCAGTTTGGTGAGGTTTGGTTTGGATTGACCTGCACAGAGCCCCGACCTCAACAACATTCAAAAACCTTGGTCCTCATTAGTCAACATCACTAATACTCCTCTGGCTGAATAAGAGCAGATCCCTGTAATGAGGATCCAGTATCTGGTGGAAACCCTGTCCAGTAGGGTGAGGCTTTTATAACAGCACTTGTAGTGTGTGTCCAATTACTTACAGTGACCATTTACTGTAGTGGAACTGAACACTATATGGTTTCCTATGTCATCAGAGTTAATAGAAAGCAGACTACTGATTTAAATGTACTTCAGGGTGTGGTGGCTCAGGCTCAGGCATGTTGGGTCCAATGACAGCGCCACCGTCTTCACTCTCCTTCTTGTCCAGTAGACCTGCTGCCATCACTGCTGCCTGCTGCTCTGCAACCCGTGCTGCCAGTTCCTCCTGAAAAATTCCCATTAGACAAACAGTGGCTCATTATCGGGAAATCTGATGGTACAACAGCAGCGTACCTTCTTGTGTGTGACACCCTGTCTGTTCATGTAATGATGACTCTCAGACAACATAAACAAAATATTAAATCGCAAGACAGACAAGCACACAACAAGGTCTTAGGACATAATACTCTGACAGTATTCTGTTACATATGAATCAAAATGCAAATACCATTCTGGCTTGTATCTGGGCTCTAACATCATTTCTTTTATGTCCAACAGGACCAGGAGGAGCAGAGTAAACGGTCGGTGCCGCCTGAACGATTGACGTTGTTGGTTTGACGGGAGGCGGGGCTCCCTGTCTTGTGGTTGGGTCTGGCACCATGGAGACGATATCAGCTACCTGAGTGAGACACACCAAAAGACTCAGAGGTGCAAGAACTTCAACTACAAGGTAGGTCACAACATAACCAATAAGGGAACAAGACTAGGTGGACACTAGTGTACGGCTGACAGCGTATCGTCTAAAATGTGAATTCCTGGATGCTTAATGTTCACCTGAGCTCTCCCTCATGCTTCTGTCCTGCTCTATACTGGACTGTTACAGTGTGCCACCAGTCTCCATCTCCATCTCTACGTATGTGTGTGTCTGTATGTATTTATGTATGTACTTTGCCTACCTAAAGAGCTGTTCATCTGATGTACTTCAAGCTTGGCATGTCAGTTGCAGGAGGCCCAAGGAACTGCAGTGTCGAATTTGGTTCAATATGGATAGATGCTTAATAAATGGGATGAGGCATAGGGCATGTCCTCACCTACCTCTGTGCTCATTGATTACAGGTCACTTTTGCTGCTGGATGCTGGATATAATGTGTGACCAAGAAAGCTGCAACCAGCAATACCACCGGCCAAGCAAACAGCTCATTCTGAACATGCATGTTCATGGTATGGACACTGCAGCAGTCTAGAGTAAAAATAGGGGGTTCCTGGGGCGATTCTGCATATCACGTAGACTGGATACTACGATGCCTAAAGTGCAATTGATTTGTGTCACTGTTTCAATTGCCATGAAAGGCTAGGATGTGAGGGATGGAGAGGGAAATAAAAAGAGAGATTATGTGGAGGGGTGTTAGATCTTTACCCTGGTTTTATTTCCTTTTGAAAAGAACTGCCACTGTGAAGCTGTGTGATGCAAATATTTACAGAGGAAATACTGCAAGTTAGTGAATAAAGCAGTAAAGTGAGAGAAGGTGAAGTGAACCTTACCAGGTCTCTGTAGGATATGGGGGACAAAGGCTGGTCTCATCATGGGTGGACGCACTGGTGGGACTGTGACAGACACAAGTTACACAATGTTAATGACACATGGAAAAAGGCCCAGAATGACAGCAGAATGGAGTCTGTGCTGTGAGACAATTCACCTTAAACAGTCTAGAATAGAATAGAATGCTTTATTGTCACGGCACAACTGGACAACAACATTTCTTTCAGTGGAAGCAAACACAAGGTTAAAAAATGACACAACACATAATCACACACAACAATAATAAATAGTCAAGTAATACAAAAGTAAAAGTTCAGTAATAAACAGTATCATAAAAAAAGGTATTGACTCAGTCCAGTGGATCCAGTACTACCAGTTTACAGAGTTCAGTTCTCTGAGGGCTCATGGGTAGAAACTGTTAAGCAGTCTAGAGGTGTGGGTCTTAATAGACCTGTAGATCCTTCCAGAGGGCAGCAGACTGAGAAGATGGTGTCCCGGGCGAGATGAGTCTGTTTGTGGCCCGACGCAGACATGGGACTCTGTCTATGTCCTGGAGAGAGGGAAGCTGTGTTTCTGATGTTCTGTTCTGATGGAATGACTCTCTGTAGTGCTTTCCTGTCAGCCTCAGTGCAGCTAGTAAACCACACCAGGATGCCGTAAGAGAGGATACTTTCCACAGAACAGTGATAGAAGGACAGCAGCAGCTGCTGAGACAGGTTCACTCTGCGTAGAGGTCTTAGAAAGGAGAGCTGATGCTGTGCCTTCTTCACCAGAGAGTTTGTGTTCACTGTCCAGAGAAGTCCTGGAGATGTGTGCGCCCTGGAATTTAAAGTCAGTGACTTTCTCCTCTGATGTATGGTGGAGCAGGTTCCTCTCTCTTTTTCCTGAAATCAATGATCATTTCTTTTGTTTTGGAGATGTTGAGGACCAGGTTACTGACAGAACACCATTTGGTCAGTTCATGGACCTCGTCCATGTAGGCAGCCTCGTCACCGTCGTGTCATCTGCAGACTTAATGAACGTGTCGGTGTGCAGTTGTGAGTGTAGAGAAGAGGAGTCAGCACACGACCCTGAGGGGCTCCAGTGTCAGGGTTGATGATAGATGTTTCCTCATCCTGACAGACTGTGGTCGGTTTGTTAAGAAGTCCATGATCACACTGCATGCATCTGGCTGACACCCAGTGCCAGCAGTTTGGTCACCAATCTGCTGGGAATGATGGTGTTAAACGCAGAGCTGAAGTCCAAAAACAACATCCTCACATAAGAGCCAGGGTGTTCCAGATGAGTCAGTGCAGTGTGGAGATCTGTATTAACAGCACCTTCTGTTGACCTGTTGGCTCTACAGGTTAGCTGATGATGGTCCAGTGTGGGTGGGAGAGATGATTTGATGTGTTTTTGGACCAGCCATGGGATGCCATCGGGGCCAGCAGCCTTCCTGGGGTTGACACCATGGGGCACTCTCCTCACCTTGTCTGTGCTGACAGTGAGTGTTACGCTGCTGGTGGTTAGTAGCGGTGCAGACCCAGTCTCATCTCCAGTCACCTCAAAGCCAGCAAAGAAGTGGTTGAGGTCTTCAGCTAGCACAGCTTAACATCCACAGTCATCCAGGGTTTACTGTTCAGGAAGCATCTGATCCGTTTGTTTACCGTGACACGGTCAATGCAGTCCTGTATGTAGAAGAGGACAGTGGATGTGTAGTCAGTCACATCCTGCTGTGCAAACAGATCCCAGTAAGTCAGTCAAAACAGGCCTTAAGCTGGATGAAGCCCCTTCAGGCCAAGTCTTTATGTTCCTCACACAAGGCTTTGTTTTCCTAATGAGAGGCCTCTATGCTTGGGTGACAAACAGGGATAGGTGGTCAGACTGGCCTATGTGGGGTAGGGTGGAGGCTTTATATCCTTCCATAATGTTGCTGTATACATGATCCAAAGTATTTTGGCCACTCACTGGACATGTCACGTGTTGGTAGAATTTAGGAGGGACAGTTTCCAGGTTTGCTTTATTAAAGTCCCCAGCCACAATAAAAACCCCATCAGGATGAGCAGTCTGCAGCTTACTAATGGCTGTTAGCAGGATGTTCAGCACTAGCTTGATGTTAGCGCTAGGTGGGACGTACACAGCCACAATAACAACAACTGTGAACTCCCGTGGCAGATAGAAAGGCCGGCATCTTAAAGTTATGAGCTCTACATCTGGTGAACAGTGTCTGTAAAGGGCGGTAGCTTACCGGAGCCACCGTTCCTGTCAGCCCGGTGCGTTGTGCAGCCTGTTAGCCCAAAAGCATCGTCTGGGATCCCAGTGTGAAGCCAAGTCTCAGTAACGACCACAATCCAGCTGTTTTGCACAAGTTTTTGTGCATTGATGGTCGGCTGCAGTTCATCCGTTTTGTTACTGAGTGAGCGTTGGTGAGGAAAATACTGGGTAGCGCAGGCCTGTGGGGAGCTTTCTTTAGCCTGGTTCATATGCCAGCTCGGCAGCCTCTCTTTTGCCTTCCCTCCCTCTGCCGCCTCCTGCGTCTTCCAGCCGGTATCATGATCCACTGAGACCCGATTCCTGATGGAATCTAATTCACCACACAACTTTCCAATCTTTAGAAGTTAGTATCGGCTATATGTGGAGTCGCTGGTCGACAGACAAGCAAACAAAACAGACAAAAACAACCACATCGCAGAGAGCTAAGCTGTGCATATGTGCGCGCCGCCATCTTGAACATAAACATGAATCTTTTTGCAGTCTCAAATTGCCAGTGACACATATGAAGTACTTCCACTGAATGGTACAGTGTGGCTCCAAGTTTTCAGTACTGACCACTATGCCTATATATTGAGCCTTCATTTGTAAAGATCTATAGATCACTGGTTTCAGGCACTGACAGATGTCGTAGCCAGTCGCTTTTACTTCATTTAGTCTCAGTCCTGTGTTAAATGTCCTTTTTAGTTTTTGTTATATGTGAAAATAATCCTGTTTCGTTTTAGTCGACTAAATTTCTTGGTCTTTTAGTCTTGTTTTAGTCAACAAGGCATTGGCTTATTAATAACATTTCAGTCAATCTAGTCTGGTGAAACACAATCATTTTCTCCTTTTACTCTGATTTGACATTAGATTTATCTGCTCATTATCTGATGGAAAAAAAGGTCGACTGATTAAAAGTGTAGCTTTGCAGAAGGTGTCTGGTCTGATGATGTCAATTTAAGGAAAGCATCCAGACACAGAACACGCTTGGATTTGCATATTTATTTTGAACCAGGTGCAGCTCCATGCCAGTGAACCGGGCTTCTTTCCCACTTAGAGTTGGAGAATGTTTAAGACCATTTTGGCCCAAAGACCTCGAAACATTTGCCCTACCAGCTGAAACTGCCAGACTCTGAGCACCAGCTGTCCTGAGGGACGCTTCAGAGACAACCAGCTATGTGATGGTTCTATTAGTCTTTTGCCCCTATTCCCAGGTCGGACGACCCATTTAAGTATTTAAATTTAAAGGGGCCCATGGAAAATTCACTACTGTGAAATAAATAGTAATGCCACAGACTTGCAGCTCAGATCAAAATGTAGCTGAAACTGTGCTGAGTGAGTTAGGTGCCACATTTGAAGTATCATTAAAAGTTACTGAACTCCAGAAGAAAACCATCTTTAGTGAAATACTGTTTTTCTTGAATAACTATCAATCTAATAATGATACCAATGTGATTCTAAATTCTAGTGGCAGGTTTTCATGGTCCAGGAGTCATTATGAGGGTCAAACTATCATGGGAATGTTGCTTCTAGGTATAATGACATCATGGGGAAACGGATCTGCCTTGGTGGAGGTTTGTGGTCTCGAGTGCTGTCAAAACTACAATCAAATCATTTTCCGTAGCCTCCCATCTTTCAAATGACACCAGAAATATGCATTTAAGCCTTCACATAAAGAGGGAGGAGCTGTTTCTCATTCTTTTTGGTTGCGACTGGGCTTGTTACATTATATCAAGTGTGATTACCACCATTTTTTGTAATGTACTGCAATTTTCAATTTTTTTTTAAAATGAAGAGGGGCTCAAAAGTCACCCTAACGCTACGAGACTTAGAATGGTGATGAGTCTTTATCACAGAGTATATTATTTCCAAACCATCTTTGATCTATGCATGTGAGAGTTTATGCTCACCTGGTCCCACAAAAGCCGGTGGTGGTGGACCAACAAAATGAGCTGCTCTGGCTTCTAATGTCTGCTGGACCTGAGAGAGACGAACATGAAGTGTGACAAAGAGAGATGGGGAAAAAGAGAGTGTGAATGAGAGAGGAAAACATGAATGATGAGCAGAATAGAAAGAAAAGATATTGCCTCCATCAGCAGAACTACTTTATTGTATTGGTCATTAAGAAAACAGTACGCCTACAAAAAGCCGTGTGTCTGTACCTCAATAACCAAATACTAATAGAATGGTACAAACCTGTCTGTAGGTGTTGGTGCCTATAATTGGCCGCACTATTGGAACCGCTGGAAGAGGAAGAGCTACAGGTACTGCCTCCAAATCAGGTGGGCTTTGTGATACTGGTAATGGACCACCAAGAACTTCCTGCTCAAAACTACAGAACAAAAGGTACAGAGTGAGACAGACTGAGCTGTTACTTAATCTGGAGGGTTTTAAAGGATGTAACTAACAAGCATGAAATCCCTGCCACGGGTGCATTTATTTGAAGAAAGACGGTTAGAAATAAGTTAATCAAGTTGTTCCTCTTCATAACAATTCTTGTTAATTGCATATCTGAGAAACAGTTCAATTTAAAAAAATGTTTTTGAAAAAAATGCTTGAAATACATGGAAAACAAAATCTGTCTTCTATATTATCCTTGTTTCAGTTACGACACTCTTTCAATGTATACAAAATGTCGAGTGAACCCAGCCTAAAAAGTATTTGAAAACGTACGCTCTGACAGCATACGCAAACACGTACACTAAGTAGTTATCAGGGGACCTCCCCACAGAGCTCCTGGTCCACAGCTTTCAGTCGCTCCCTGTGCTTGTTTCTGATGCAAGTTAGGATCAAAGAGTCATAAATACGTCATCGAGCAGAATTGCAATGGCACTACTTGAAACTATCGGGTACCCCTTCTCCAGTGATATCCAAAACTTAAGGCTGTCATAGGCTAGCCCTTAGTTATGCTGCTATAGGCATAGACTGCTGCAGGACTTCCCATGATGCACTGAGCTTCTCTCTCGTCTCCTTCTCTACACATCCATGTCTCATTAATGCTTATGTAGCACCCGTCCCATGTAGCTAGTAGGTGAATGAAGTTTACCGGAATGTTATAGTACTATGGGCGGGGCCCTGGGTTTCTTTTATTTAATGGCTGGCCGTAATAACCTGTGTGAACACTTTACAAAATGAATCCTTGCACTCTTTAGACTTGAATCTTAATTCTGACAAAGGGTCAGTGCCTCCACTTAGCTGAATATGTGAAATAAAAGGGTTAACTCCAGCTAAGAATATTGTTTTATGTACTATTTTAGTGTCTATTTTAACCACTTTCTATTTTAACAGATTTTAACAACATCAAATATATGAAATGCAAGTAGGACTCACACAAAATACTTTAAATGCAAATTATGAATTTAGTGAAATAAATAATAAATCAAAATGTTATAAAATAATATCACAACAGTAAACACTTGTACCCAATGAAATGTTTCAATGCAATGTACTTTGCGACACAATTTCTCTCTCACTCACACTCTGCTTAACCAAATAATGTTCTTTGAAATAAACTTTGCAGGCCTGTGTCGATGCTTGTGAGCCTTGTGGTCTGAAAACTTTGTGACCGTTTCACTTGCAAAGCAAGCAGAAAAAAATAAAAGTAGCACGTGCAAAAGTTACTCACAACCTCCCTTGAGCAGTCAGCTGAATAGTAGGGCGATGAGCTGGTGAAAACAATGAAGAGTGGGACAGCCAAGAGAACTAGTGGTGGCTGATGGCATCAAACCAGCGGAGATGGCTGAAACCGGGATCTTCTATGCTCCAAAAAAGTCAAAGGAATCTCCTGGTCCTTCCTTGAGCATACACAATTTCATTTTAGTCAATTTTCTTGTCTAAAAGTCCTTTAACAAACTCATTCCGAGTTCATTTTAGTTTCACAGTAGGGCTGGTCGGTTCCTGAATCACCCGGGTTAATGATTCGAATCTTCGTACTGAATCAGGAATCACGAGTCCGAGGTCTCCATTAACCCGGATCCTATGAGTCCTCTGGCTGGCTGCTGCCAAGTACACAAGGCGAGTTAGCGGACTCACGGAAAGACAGCGGACTCACCGGAAACACCGCGGACTCAGGTGATTCAGTTGAATCGGTTCACTGACTCGAGTTAGAGGACTTCACTCCAGTCAGTGAATCTAAGTAAAAGTTAAATATTGCAATAAACAAGTGGTTAAACACTCTGGTGTTCGTTATGTGGCTGATATATTTTATGCACATGCTATGATGATGATGATGATGATGATGATTATTATTATCAGTAGTAGTGGTATAGACTAGTAATGCAGCATATTTTATTGTAAACAAAACAACAACAAACTATAGTGATATTATAATTATAATTGTTAGACAACAGACAAAAATGCTTATAGGCTACTTTAGGACTGTACCACTTAAGGAGCATGGGTGAATCCACAGCGTTTTTTTGGGGGGGGGAACAACACTGACTCAAGTGACTGAAGTGAACCGGATCACTTTAGTGAGTGACTCAGAGTAACCCGAGTCCATAAAATGAACCGAGTTTACCACCACTATTTCACAGTACCTTAAAATATCAACACACATTAACAATACTTAGTAACCTAGACAGATGCAACATTGCAACCTGTGCTAACATTGCTAACGGGCTAACATGCTTATCGCGATTAGCATTTTACTACACTGTTTTACTACACTGTATCTTGATGAAACAGTTCAAAATTAACCACACAGAAGTATTTACCCTCTGCAAATCCTATAATGTCCTTCACTCGTCGGCAAACTCTGCATCCACCGCGGTAAAAGGCATAATACTAACGTGTCTTCTCTCTACTACTCATAGCTGTGCTCTACGGTGTATTTTGACATCCCGCCCCATCAACATGCGATTGGTCTGACAGATCATTAGCATCCAATACAAACGTCTTAACAGACAGTCAGATGCTATCTAAGGTTAGGTTGTGACCTGACCATAACACTAGGATGTGCATAGCAAACAAACTATTTAAATTGAACATAACTTTATTTAATTTTACAAACAATGAAAATTTTTGTTATCACTTTTATCCAACTTTTTAACTTTACTATAAACTGTAAATGAACTAGTATCTATTAAACACTTTAAAACTATTTATTTAAGCTATTTATTTGTGTCTATAAATGATATTTTAGACTGGGCTACACTACACTACACAAGGGGATTGTGACTGGACCCACTGCTGGGATCCTGGCTGACACTAATTTATATTATTACAATTTTCATTGTTATCATATTATTACAGTTATCATCTTATAGATGCATCACTATTATAATCATAATAGTCTCGTTATACTTCCTTTTCCATCTAATTAGTTGAGTTCACAGATTCCCAATGCCAGTGAAGAGGATACTTAAAGTAACTTTGGCTTTTCAAATCCCATTATATTATACTATATCATATTATACTATATCATATTATAACCATATTATAACCTCTTGACTTTGTTTATCGCAGCATGTTTGGCTTCATCACAGGTGATACATTCCTCACTCACCATTACAGCCTATATGAAAAGGTGGGATGGTCCTCTTTAACAAACAGAGGGGAGCAGCATTGCATGTGGTTTATTTCTAAGGCCCTGCTACTTAAAGTACCGAGTTCCCTCTGCTGTCTGGTTGAATTTAAACACAGTACCCACAGTGTCAGGTCACAGGACATTTTAACATTAGTTCTTCCTCCTGTTCACACTGAACTTGGCAGAAGTAGGTTCAAATACTACGCTGCATACAAATGGAATGAACTTCAAACATGCATCAAGTTACATTCTCTTACTACATTTGAACAATTTAAAAAGTCACTTTTGTGTGATTACAATCACACCTGTAATTATTTTCTTTAAAGTATGGAATATATACCCGTGTCTGTAAATTATCTGTGTGTTTGTCTGTTTTAAATCTATATGTTCATTTTTTGTACTCAGGTCTCTCTTGAAAAAGAGATCCAAACCTCCATGAGACAACCTGTTCAAATAAAGGCTTAATAATAATATTAAAATGTCTCCTGTCCAGTTCTCCATCTTTAGTGGAAGTGGGTAATTTTCAGAGCATCAGTTTCATTTTGTGAATGATTATTTTTAACCACTTTACTATTAAAGTTCTTAATGAATTTAATTTGGCCAGTAGAACCAACATATTTAGAAAATGGATCCAGTTGTCATCAGTCATAGGAACAGTCATATTATTCTGACTACTTTCTCTAACAGCCAAACACAGACACATAGCAAATGTTTTATATTTATAACAATAATAAATTTATTTATAATATACTTACCAAACAATAATCTATAACTTATCCTACCTAACATTCCACCTTGAGCAAGCACTTAGCGACAGTGGCGAGGAAAAACTGCCTTTTAACAGGCAGAAACCATCGAGCAGATCCGAGACTCAAGGTGGACGGCCCTCTGCTTTGACCGGTTGGGGTGAGAGAGACAGAGAGAGAGAGAGATGGGGAGATAGATGAGGAGGGGAGATAGATGGGGAGAGAGAGAAATGGGGAGGACAGAGGACACAGACATATGCAACCACAATAACAATAAGAGCTATTATAATAGTAAAAAAAGGTCCTGATGCTGGAGCAGCAGCTGAACTCGTCGCCGTCTTCTACTCAGGCAGCAGGAGCCGTCATATCCTAGAAAGAAACATGTTAAATGTCAGCAAAACCATAACATCATGTTGGGACCACAAGATCCACCTTTCCTGTGTCTTAAAGAGAAAGTCTCTGTGGAGACAGAGAGAGAAGTTTTACACTCATTTCTCTCTTAGTTCTCTTGTTTGATCACCTCTCCCTACGGAGGAGAAATAAAAATCAGTATCCACCCAAATCTACTTATGACCATATTTGGTGTGAGGATCCCGTCCATGAACACAAACAACAGGCTAAATGGAGGGAATGAAATCAGACAGGAAGTTCTGACTGCACCTCCAAACTGAACTGTTTTCTCACAGAGATCAGAGTGGATCAGTAGGTCTGGCCTAACAAACAAATGTGCATTCCTACCTGCTGCATGATGGCCTGCAATTGAGCACGCATCGACCGCGGGATGTTGCGGATTCCTGTGGCAGCAGCTGGCGCAGTAGCTGGAGGACGAAGGCGCCGAGGTGCAATGTTACGAAGTGCTGCGAGAGGAGTCAACACAAACACTTAATTAGCAGCCATATAGCTGAGCTGTATCTGTTGGGTAGTTAGATCATTGACTGAGTCGAGGTGACTGACCGGAAAGCTGGGCAACTATCCACGGAACAGCCGTCTGCCGCTGGGTGTCATCAACTCCTGCCGCCTCAGTCTGCTGTGGGACCCCACCCACAGGAGCAACTGGTGCAGGACGAGGGCGACGGGTTGCCATGTTTTGAATTGCTGCAAGAAGAGTAAACACAAACACTTAATTAGCAGCCATATAGCTGAGCTGTATCTGTTGGGTAGTTAGATCATTGACTGAGTCGAGGTGACTAACCGGTAAGCTGGGCAACCATCCGCGGAGTAGCCGTCTGCCGCCGGGTGTCATCAACTCCTGCCGCACCATTCTGCTGTGGAACTCCACCCACCGGAGCGACTGATGCAGGAGGAGGGCGGCGGGATGCCATGTTTTGAATTGCTGCAAGAAGAGTGAACAGTTGACAGAAACATCAACACAAACACTCAATCAGCAGCCATATAGCTGAGCTGTATCTGTTAGATCATTGACTGACCTGCAAGGTGAGCAGCTATCCTACGTGGCACCTGAGGGGCAGGCCTTCTGGGACCAACGGTCTGTGGTTGTGGCACCATGCTTGAAGCAAAGCGAGCCACAAATCTGCGATATAAAATGGACATTTAGCAGAATTTTAATACACATTAACCTCATTGATTACAGAAATTAATAAATATTTTCCTCATCACAGCTGTAAAGCCAGTTCTGTATTTTCAGTACATTTTATGAGCTACTTAAGCATCATCAAGCTTACTCTAAGTATTATTGCACACTGTACAACTCTATTCAGTCATCTCTGCATCGAGCATCACTGTACAGCCTCCAATGAGACCAGTTCTGATATTAATACAACAGGTTTTTTTCACTACACAAAGAGTTCGTACCAAAGCAGTTTAAAACAACTTCAAACATTCACTCACACTTGTTGGTCATTGAACATCAAGCCATTCAGTCTGTCAATGGCTCGGTCGGCTGCCTCCTGCGTCTGGAAACGGACGACAGCGTAGTTTCTGGAGCCATTGGCAACAACCTTAAAGGAAGTACACACATGCTACTTTTAGGACACACACACACGCAGTAAGAGTACATGAAAAGTGACTTTATAGTCCAACTATTGTGATGTTCTGTGCATTCGGAAACAGGTTAAAGCACATTGTAATTAGACCTGCAGAGTCACAATACTATGCTCCAACAATGACTGTCGACCATAGCCCTGCTTCAGATTAGATATGAGAAGGAGAAATCAGACACTAGTCTCCTACCTGGCAAGATAGAACGTTGCCAAAAACGGACATGGTGTCATTCAGAGCCTCGCTGTCGATGGACTCCTCGAGGTTCTTGACGATCACTTTTCCGATGTTCTCTCGCTGATGCTGTGCTGATGAGATGCGAGGACGCCGACCCCAGACCCCATAAAAGGTATAGGCGTCCAATGCACGCTCGGCTGAGGGAAGGAACACAGAGAAAATGGTTTGAGTTGTTTAGTAAATAGAAATTTTCAAGAGCCAGATTTAACAGCATATGTTGAAGGTGTGGTTCGTTGTCTTGAGTGGGTTTCTAGTACTTACAGTAGGTGCTGTTGGGAAACTGAGTCCAAGTTTACATATTCTTATTCCTTGATATTTTTTTTTATGTCAGCACCCAAAAATATTCAGTTCACTATCATACGTTAAGAAAACCACCAATTTTAGCTTTAAAAAGTCACTTAAATCCTTACTTGATTAACCTTTGAGAATACATTGACAAGCCGGTTTGTGTTAAGCCACAATTGTACAATTATTAAATGTTTTTGCATAAATGATGAGTATTTATTTCTCAGGATTTTAATTCCCTGGACAAACAACACAGATGTCTGTCTAGTTATTCTTCTAATTGTTCCGTAACAGATTTAAGAAAATGAGAAAATAATATCAGTAAAACACTGAAACACACCTGAGAAAACCAGATGAAGATGCAGACCTGTTATCTGATCAGTCATATACAAAAAATGATAAACAGATTGATGATGACAAATTTAAGTCAGTATTTGTGATAAAGTACATACCATCAGCTGGATGGTCGAAGCTGACATAGGCGCAGCCGAGGGAACGACCGGTGGTGATGTCCCGACATATCTGGACGGAGCGGATAGCTCCTGCCAGACTGAAGGTGTCGTACAGGCTGGCCTCTGTCACCCGTTGGCCGAGGCCTTCCACGAACAGGAACGGGCAGGTAGTAGTGGTACGGGAAGCGCTGGTGTACATACTGGAGTTAGCCATAGCAAAGTAGCTGTCGATGTTAGCAAAGTAGCTGTCGATGTTAGCAAAGAAGCTGTCGATGTAAGCAAAGAAGCTGTCGATGTTAGCAAAGTAGCTCACGAAGCAAAACAAAAGGTTTCTGTACAGTCCAAAGACTTCGCAAAACCAAGTGTCTGTCGAATCTTAGGCAGTTGCTCGTTTTATATAGCCCGGTGAGGCACATCCTGTTGTCAGAGACGAGAACTTCCGGTGACAGAAAACGTTCAAAAATTAAGACGGACATCAAATACGAACTTTAAATCAGGCACATTTCGGCAATTGTCGATTTTTTTCATTGTGTAAATGAATTAATTGTTTCTATTAATCTGTGTGCTAAAATAGCATCAATATGTTTGGTTTATGAGTTTTTCCCCGTGCCGCCCCCATCTCCGTCATCTATTGGTTAGAGGAGGTCACATGGGCTGTCACGGCTTGGCCAGATTGGCTATTCTGCTCGTATGCGGAAGTGGAGTTTTGTATACAAACGCGTAGCGCTTTACAGCTTCATTTTTTAAGAAATAAAACTTTATTGTAAATATGCAATAGCATAAGAGCAGTCAACAAATAAGGCAGCGTAATTCACTTTATTTTATACGGCCCGCAGCGGTTGCCATTTTAGCCTGGAAATATGTTTCATGGGATAAGGAAAAAACACAAAGATAAGGCAGGATAAACGAGAAATGACACACAGCTGGTTAACAAATAATTTAGTTAAAGAATCAGTCAGAAAAGAGGGATAAGGGCTTTACAGACGACTAAGACTACACTAAGGCTTTCACTCAGTGCTGTACCAAAAAAGTCACCTGTGTAATCATGTTAGTATCTCTGCTGACTTCATTAAAAATCTGATTTAAGGTCTGTACTTTATTTACCTTCAAATGCAGATATTTTGTTGTTTCAAGCAAGTGGTATATTGAATGACATTTCAACGTTGAAGTATGAGGAAGTAGCTGACTGCCAAAAAATGTACGGTAGAAGATTAAGAAGAAGAAAAATGAAAGGAAAGAACAGGATAACTATAGTGTGGCTGCAAAGCATCCACATTAATTAATTCATGACTCAGTCTATTAATTAGACCAACAAGTCTTCATCCCTAAACAGTCCTGTGTCCTAGAAATGACATTTCTGATTAGCAACAGCAAATAAGTTACCAAGGTAAATGTCAACATGGTCATTCACACACGAGGCATGATTATAAAAAACGTTGGCACAGAAAATATCTATAAAATACTCTCCCCTCTCTCTCTGTGCCCTTTCAGTTTATGGGCTATAGAAGTTATTTTATTTTGTAGGGCTGTATCAACACTTGTGATGAAGACACATATGAATAAACTTGACTTGGCATGTACCATATGATATAACATGTGTTTCAAAACATAACACTGCAAAACACTAAGGATCTGATAAATGTCATTCTTAAAGGGAGCTAAGGCACAGTCATTTAGTAAATGTGTAAATCCATAGGGCATGACAGTAATTCAAAGTCAACATTCACAGTCAGTCATTATAACTTCTTTTTTCAAAGGGGCTGCTTAATGTAATGTAATACCTTTGTGAAGTGTTTGTATGGTATTTCTTTTGTTTGTAGAATAAACTGATCATTGATTAAATACTAGTCAAAGAAAGAGATTATATTTATACACTTGCTCCATACAGGCAGAGAACAATGACAATAAATGTTGGCATTGAAAATAAATTGAAAAACTGAAAAGACTTCAAACCTGTTGTGTGTGTGGGTGGGTGGGGTTGCCTCCAGCTACAAAGGGGCCCACTCTGCCTGACTGAATATTTTGTTGATTAGTTAAATATTTTGAACTAGACAGCACTCAGAGCACAAACAAGGTGATGTCATCGCACGTAAAAAAACAACAGTCCCATGATCATTTGAAGCTCATAATATGACTCTGCACCATGGAAACATGACCCTATAATTTGGAATCACATCGTTATTGTTATTAGTTTGATAGTTATTCAAGAAAAATGATGTCTCACTAATGTCGGTTTTCTTCTGGATCTAGCTCCAAAATGTAATATTTTCTTGCATGGCCCCATTCTTCCACCCAGTTTCATGGTAATCTATCAAGTGGAATAAACGTTCCAAAAACCCCTACCTCCTCCACCCCTTTATACAGATATTTATTTATATAGATATAATAGTCATTAATGTGTGATAGACATAATAAAGCCCTATCTCCCAACGCTAAGGAAAGTGAAAAAGATCCCGACTCCACCCCTTAATCCAGATCCACTCCAAAATGGGTTCTTCCTGTTATTCCGGTCACATGCCCAACCCTCCCATCACGTTTCACAAAAATCCATCAAGGGGCTTTTGTGTCATCCTGCTAACAGGGACACATACGTAAACTAACACGTGAAAACATAAAAACCTTGGTGCAGGTAATAAAGAATCACATTATGTCCATGTCCTCTGTAAAGATGACCCTGAAACCCCACCACTGCCAAGGGGTTCTCCTCTTGTGCAACAAACAGCACCATCTGCAGCCCCATCTGTGCCTTGTTTGGATTGTATTTTATTTATTTATTATTATTATTATTATAATATTGCAATATATTATTTTGGCTGCCTGGAGTTTAAAAGTTTGCAGCTTGCCTGCTTTTTCTGTTTATCCTGCTTTTCCAAACAACAAATGTGGCCAGATCAGAGCATTTCTAAAATCAGTTTAAAATCAAGAACTGATGTAACATCATTACTGATGTCTGTCACTGTCTCTCTCTCTCTGGACAAGGTGTATGTGTCTGACTGTGTAGCTAGCCTAGCCCTGTTCTGTCAGTGCAGGCTAAAATGGGAAAAGAATATAACACAGGCACACTAAAGCATAAGGAGCAAGAGCATCAGGAGGAATCTTGTGGCATCATGTGTTCTGCTCACAAACGTCTTCTCACTCTCAACAACTCAACATTCAGTGTCTTGTTAGTGTTCTGCTGCTAGTTCCAGTTTGCATTTCAAGCTGTGATCAGTTTTTCAATCCACTCAAAGACATTGTCCATGGTGATACTGTCTTCTGCTATATCAAAAGCATTCAACAGCAGTAAGCGTGTCCTGGAGGAGGAAAGAGGACTGATGAAGAATATTCTTTATGGTCACATACAACGTTACACAGTATTCACAAGTTATCTGTGATAAATGTGATGAATAAATAAATAAAACAATATGGTTGATTTAATGAAGGTGGTTAAAATGCCATTTTTGTGTGTAGACATGCCTGGAGGGCTGAGTGAGAAGAGGAACAGAGATCAATGAGGGATTAAGTGTTCTGGTGAAGATTTCTGAAGTTCTGCAGGATAAAGTGTGTATGTTTTAAATGACCAACTATATAATCTGTAAATGGACTAGGATAAATCTGTAGTTAGTTTTGTTTTAAAAGACCAACTATATAATCTGTAAATGGACTAGGATAAATCTGTAATTAGTTTTTTTTAAATGACCAACTATATAATCTGTAAATGGACTAGGATAAATCTGTAGTTAGTTATGTTTTAAATGACCAACTATATAATCTGTAAATGGACTAGGATAAATCTGTAATTAGTTTTGTTTTAAAAGACCAACTTTTATAATCTGTAAATGGACTAGGATAAATCTGTAGTTAGTTATGTTTTAAATGACCAACTATATAATCTGTAAATGGACTAGGATAAATCTGTAATTAGTTTTGTTTTAAATGACCAACTTTATAATCTGTAAATGGACTAGGATAAATCTGTAATTAGTTTTGTTTTAAATGACCAACTTTATAATCTGTAAATGGACTAGGATAAATCTGTAATTAGTTTTGTTTTAAATGACCAACTTTATAATCTGTAAATGGACTAGGATAAATCTGTAATTAGTTTTGTTTTAAATGACCAACTTTATAATCTGTAAATGGACTAGGATAAATCTGTAGTTAGTTATGTTTTAAAAGACCAACTATGGGACTGATAAACGTAGCGTTCACAATGAAGTGTTTTTGGATTTAATTTGACTTCTTACTGTCAGCGGTGAGTCAAATTTAAAAGTATATGATGTGTGTTGTTCATTAATTAACAGCTCACGCTTATTATGATGTTGAAACTTGTTAAATATGTTAGCGCTGCTTCCGCTAGCTATCCGATTCAAAATCCCATTAGGAAAACTGCTGATTTAAGGTAGCGATAGAGTCAGCCTTAAATAAATCAGTACAGGTGTTAAATGACTTTAACCTTTTTATGGGTCTTTATTTTAGATTTGTATGCATTTCGGTCTGTGTATTTAAAGCAAAGAAAAATGTTAAGTGAGTTTGATTGTTGTTTAGCCTTGACAACAAATGTTATCTGCCTGAAGCTAAACTCATGAGAATAATGAATGAGACCTTGTACAACGAAAAACCTAGAATTTGATTTGTAGATGCTAATTGTTTATTTTGTGACCTGTTGTAGGTCAGGGTTTTTTTGCATTCCTGGACAGTGGATTGATCGATGGCGAGCTACCCTGTGAACCCTGGATGTACTTGAACTGAACTTTCTTCCACTAGGAGTGGTAGATATACCCAAACTGACCTCCATTTTTTCCCCTTATCGTCCCACTTGGAAGAATCTTCAACTCAGGAATTTTGGAATTATATTTGGAATTTTCAAAATATATTTGAAAGGCCTACATAAAATTTGTTGAGATTGTTTGTTATTTATGTTTTAAAAATATTGCAATACAAGCTTTAATTGAAATGTGCTTGTGTGGCATTCATTCATTTTGGACTCCCTGAGTGAATCTATTCTTCTGCATATTGTTGGGTACTAACTAGCGTTACCAGCTGCCTGCACCAGCTTATTATATTGTACATGTGCTACATTTAGAAGTGTTTGAAAAGAGCTTTTTCTGAATGTCTCCCACTGCCTCCAGTCTTTATGCTAAGATAAGCTAAGCTAAGCTAACCATGTCCCGACTCTAGCTTCATACTGAACACACACAACATTAACATCTGTTTAAAATAAATATCTCATTCAAAATTAAAGCAAATAAATGCTGTTCCAAACTTCCTGGTCTGAGTGGTGTCCTCCCAAGTAGACATTATTAGACAGGATAGTGCCAGGTGAACTGGGTAAAGGTTGGGGATGAATTACTGAATGATAAAGGTTTGGATATGAAAACCAATGTTTCCACGATGTCACCACCATAACAAATGATTTAATTTATTTATCAGCTACAATGTCATTTAGTCAACAGCAGATAATCTAAATTTTCCATCATCGGGTCGATAATCTATCTGATGTCTGTCCTGCATCCTTACCTTTAACAGACTAAACATTTAACAGACTGTCTGTACTTTTGTACAGTATGTGTCGTGTATCAGGCTGGTTAGAGACTGGATAAGACCCAACCTGATATGAATCATCCACATCACTGATCAGACAGAGTTGAACTTGTTCTAGGAATATGGTGATCAAAGCTGTTCATTGATGAGGTTGAATCATTTCTCTTTGTGATGAAAAACATGCTCCGTTTAGTAATGTTTGGAGTGTCTGACCAGCAGAGCTGTGTGCTGGTAAGAATCTAGAGATGCAGTATTTATCACAATACAGGGGTTAACATTCAATATACAGCAATACAGCAAGCAAAGTGATGAATTACTATTTCTTTAAACTAATTTTAGGAAAACTGTGATGCATTAAGAACAAACCAACACATCCAATCTGTGTTAAAATGAGTCAAATAGCTGTAAATAAATACATTGTTTTCTAGCAGTCGGAGGTTTCAACGTTTTTTTAAGAGTTTTTGAGAGTTGATGCAGTATCACAAACATAATATCACAATACTCAAGTGTGTCGATATTTTCTTACACCCCTAGTAACCAGTGATGTAATGTAAATACCATTCACTGATGTGTTGTACTTTTTGGTACGTTACTTGAGTATTTCCATTTTCTGCTACCTTATCCTTCAACTCCACAATGTTTTAGATGCAAATATTGCACTTTTTACTCTACTCTACATTTGATGACTTCAGTTACAGTGACTATCGACATAAGGGTGTGTATTCACAACAATCTAGCGATAGGATACAAACCATACAAGAGTTATGATCCAGTATATTGTTTATTTATTTTTACAAGACAATAGTCAAAACTTTACCTACATAAACAAGACAAAAACAACATTAACACAAAAAGACATTGTGTACAAGCCAGGCTGGAAACTTTGTTGTAGGTTGCGTGTGTGTGTGTGTGTGTGTGTGTGTGTGTGTGTGTGTGTGTGTGTGTGTGTGTGTGTGTGTGTGTGTGTGTGTGTGTGTGTGTGTTGCGTGTGCATGTGTGCGCGCTCATGTGTGTGTGTGTGTGTGCATGCGTGCGTGTATGCGTGTTAGGTGGATGGATGAAATGACTATGATAAGTAATAAGAGAATCTCAAAGAGAAGCAGAAAAATGAATCCATGCATTTGTTTCTTCCAGGCTGGATTATTGTAATTCCCTATTATCAGCTGTCCCAACAAGTCTCTAAAGACTCTCCAGCTGATCCAGAATGCTGCTGCACGTGTCCTGACCAGAACTGGTATCAGAGATCATATCTCTCCTGTATTCGCCTCTCTGCATTGGCTCCCTGTAAAATCCAGAATAGAATTTAAAATCCTTCTCCTCACGTACAAAGCATTTAATGGTCAGGCACCAACATACCTTTAGGAGCTCGTAGTACCCTACTACCCATCTAGAACATTACGCTCCCTGGATGCTGGGTTACTTGTGATCCCTAGAGTCTCCAAAAGTAGAATAGAGCCAGAGCCTTCAGTCACCAGGCTCCTCTCCTGTGGAACCATCTTCCAGTCTGGGTCCAGGAGGAAGACACCCTCTCTACATTTAAGAGGAGGCTTAAAACTTTCCTTTTTGATAAAGCTTAGAATAAAGGCTGGCTTAGGCTAGTCTTTAGCTATGCTGCTATAGGCCTAGACTGCTGGGGGACTTCCCATGATGCACTGAGCTCCTCTCTCTTCTTCTCCTCGTCTTATTTACACACTCATGTCTCATTAATTCATGTTACTATCTTGACTTCTTCTCTGGAGTCTTTGTGCTTTCTCATCCCTCAGGTCACTGTGGACCAATCTACTGCTGGGATCATGGTTGACGCCCTCTGACATCATCATCATCATCATCATTACCATTATTATATTTACTCTTTTACTATCATCATCATTATTAATATTATCATTATTGTCAGTGTTGTTATTGCAGAAGTTATTATAAATATTACAAACTGTAATCTCTCGATTATAACAGCTGTTATTGTTATTGTGGTTGAACATGTCTGTGTTTCTGTCCCTCACTCCCTCTCTCTCTCCACCTATCCTCAAAATGGCGATGCACGCATTTTACTTGATGTGAAACTTTATGCTGTATTTTCCTCAATATACAATCTGGGAAGTCAGAAATATGGTGGATAACTGGTGCTTGTGGAACACCCTTCTTGTACCATCCAATACATCATCTTCTTTTGTTGGGGCCGTGTCCAACAGTGAATAGTCAACAGTCACTCCAAAATGACAGTGTTGAGTGTGAAATTCCCTCTTTGAATTATTCTTCCTCTGCTGCAGCTCAGCAAAGAAAATACAGACGGAGCTCACCTGTAAAAACATTTGAACAGCAGCAAACAAAACTTTCTTGAAGTTGAATTAGAGAAGTGGTTGCTTTGTGAATTGTGTGTTCAGGAGAAATTATCATATCACTTATTCTTTGTGGATTTAGTCCGTTGACACATTTAGCTTCAGAACCATTTTAAATTGACCAAAAACGGACAGAGGAAGTGAATTCAAGAATCAAAACATTAAAGGTAAACTTTTGTCTGAAACTCAACATATTTAGTCAAAGTCAAACAGTAAGCTGCAGGAGGAAACATCCAGACTCTTCCTTGTTCCTCAAGAAAGAGAATCCCAAAGAATCATGGAAGTAAACTAAAATAAAATGTCTGAGTTCTCAAAGCAAACCGAGGTCATATCAGCAAAATATGTCATTTTAATTCCTTTTTACAGAACAAATTGTTCAGACTTTTAATTCAATGCATATTCAGTAACAGAGACTTCTCTAATATTTCTGTTTTTTTCAACAAATCAAATAATTAGAAGGGTTTGAATTTTCAGAAGAGTGTTTTATAAGAGTGATTATATAATGAAACGTAGTCTTCAATCAATCTGTTACATTTATTGACATTTCATGTTGTCTTTATGTACAGTACATCATTTACATAGAATGTCCACTTTACATGAGAAATCATGAAGATGTAATTAATCCTCCCAACTGAAGTAAAGTAGAGATTTGATCCATCTGTGAAATCTCTTCAGCAAGTTTTTACAGCAACCAGAGAAGGCTGATGCATCACAGCTCAAGTTTTCAAGAGTAGTGCGTTGGTGTTGTCCTCCATCAGCTGACCAATCATCTGGGATATCCACGATGAAATCCTGCAATTCATCAGATGACCTATCATCTGGTATATCCACGATGAAATCCTGCACTTCATCAGCTGACCTATCATCTGGTATATCCACTATGGATTCCTTCACTCCATCAGATGATAAAGTATCTGGTGCATCCACTATGGATTCCTTCACTCCATCAGAAGAGACATCTGGACATCTCTTTGAGTGGGGACTCTCTTCTGCCTCAGGTTTCCAGGGCTCACTCATGTAAGCTTGGGAGGTGGCGAAACTGGATAAAGAATGAATCAGTTAATCAATCAGTGAAACCATCAGTTGGTCCAACCATATGTGACGTCTACTAACAGAAATACTAGTACTTACTAGGCTGGGTACGTGGTCAGGTGCTCCATTGTTATAAATGGGTCCTGCAGAGCTTGATGGGCAGAGATTCTCTGATCCCCATCAAGATGCAGCAGCCGTTGGAGGAAGTCCACAAACTCCAGGTCGTCCACATATTCAGCCATCTCATCCCTTGGATAGACCTGGATTTGGAAACAGATTCATTTCATTTGTTGTGGTCCCTACCTCTCAGAGACAGGTAATTACAACATGCTGATTCAGTCTTAACATATACAACAGAGAGTGCTTACATCAACCAGGTCGTCCAGAGAGGTGAGCTGGTCAGAGACGGTCCTCCATTGTTGTGTTGGCCGCCTGTTAACTGCTGTGTATTCTTCTGGGGTCTAAAGAGACAAAATGTGTGTGAGAACCATTTTAAAGGAGTTTAAATAAAACAGTTCAATCGATTCAACCTAATGAGAAGATGAATGCTGTACCATGAATCTCCATGTAGACCCATGTCCAGCTTTTTCTTCAATGAAAAAGTACTGGGTGTATTTTGCACTATGGAGCACGTGGTCGTCCGGCTGACCCAGAAGCTCAACGATACGCTTCATCTGCGAACAACAAATAGAGTCACATCAGTTGACATTCTGCACAAAGTCTCCGCTAGGTTGTGTACATTTCTCTGAGGAAGCTGACCTACCATCTGATATTCACAGTGGACAGGGAACAGGTGGTCAGCCAGGTAGAGAAAGGCCAGGATGCAGCCAACTCCCCACACATCAATGGCCTGGTTGAAGGGCAGGCCAAGGACAACTTCTGGAGCCCTGAGGGAAGACAAGAACCAAAGATGAGAAACAATTGACAAGCTTTGTAGACCAAGAGAACGGCATGGATGTGCTTAAAAGAATGACATCAGCTCTCTTAAACTAACGACTGAGCCTTGCGGGATGTATATACCTGTATCCAGTTGGCTGAATAATCATCCCTGGCTGGACTTCGGCGGTTGTAGTGGAAAGGCCAAAGTCGATTAACTTAACCCTGAATGGCTGCTCCTTCATATTGACCAACATGACGTTGTCAGGTTTTAGATCAGCATGCAGGATTTCACCAGTCTCGAGGGCATCCAAAGCCACCAGCAGCTGCAGGGACAAACAGGAAAGGACAAGTTCGGGATTACGGTTTCCATTTGTTAATGTTTATGATTCGGGTTTTCCTCATTGTTCCCATATTACAATAACACTAACCTGCTTTGCAACCGGCCTGATGGCATTGAGAGTCCATGGTTCTCTGACTTTACAGACATTGTCGAAGAGACTCGTGTCTAGCATCTCAAACACTAGACAAGTCTGTCCTCGGTGCTGAAACTGCTCAAAGAACTTGACCAGGTTTGTTTTGTCTGGATTCAGACCACCGATGAGCTCTAACATGGACACCTGGGGACAAAAGAGACATGGCAACCGTTCATGGTACATACTTATGGAGTAGATTACATACAAGCAAGAGGATGTACCTTAAGTCAATGAATCAATGGACTTCAGAAACCTACCTCTTTGTGAAGGTATTCGTCAGTATTGTCCTTGACAATCTTCACAGCCACAGTCTCCCCTGTTTCCACATTTTGGCACCTTGCCACTTTGCCATAGGAGCCTTCCCCAATAAACTCCTGGATGAGGTATCCACAAGTCCTACCAAAGATGGTATCACCTAGCTGAATCTCAGCTGCTGTAAATGTGAGAGGAGATGGAGAACATGGAGATCAAATATGTGAAGTCTGTATATTCAGTCTGTTAGGGTCATTAAATCAACACAACACAGTAGAGCACATAGCTCTGCAAAGGCCCAGCGGCCCCTTTTATTTAAACTGATGTGATAAATCTGACAAAAATGTATTAAATACTAATGATTTCTCTGACTTATTTTTTAATCCATTTATTTATTTTAGGAAAATGTATTTGAAAAGATATTTTAGATGGTTGAGTTAAAATAATTGTAAAAACCAACTGATGGCTCCTTGATACAAAGCT
Organism: Chaunax sp. Z400; assembly: GCA_037577475.1. NCBI lineage: Eukaryota > Metazoa > Chordata > Actinopteri > Lophiiformes > Chaunacidae > Chaunax > Chaunax sp. Z400. Next base: position 4,677,592 of record CM075190.1, on the reverse strand, counting down.
GCTCTGTCATGTGTTCAGTCTAAGGACCAATTTTAGGCTAGCTGCTTGAGAACAGATTGTTGTCCTCATTATACTATTATAAACATTATAAATAAATGCATTATAAACATATTTTGTGTGTTGTCTTACCTGCACCAGAACAGTTTGAGTTTTGCAACAGAGACATAATTCAAACTGAAAACTTGTCAGTTAAAATTTTTTCCAAGCTTGAGAATCGGCTGAAGCTTCTATCGCTGTCTGCAGATTAACTCTCACCAGAAAAGTCAGAATGAAATGACCAGAAAACATCCAGTCCTAGCATTTAACTACTGGTGCATCTATGACCTCACTGGTGAGTTTCGGTTGCTTGGCAACAACACAGTCATAACGAATTTGTGTGAGTTGAATAATTTCTGACATATGAAGATACCTGATAATCAATGAACTTTATTTAACCCATTTTTAAAAAAGAAATTGTATTTATTTATGACTTATTATTTAACCATCCGATCCCGGATTCCTACACATATCCGGGTCAGGACGGGGTCACGTCCTTTTTCCGCCCTCCGGCTGGTGGATGTGTTTGTGCTGGAACTGAACACGTAGCGTTCACAATGAAGTGTTTTTTTATTTAATTTGACTCCCTACTGTCAGCGGTGAGTCAAATTTAAAAGTATATGATGTGTGTTGTTCATTAATTAACAGCTCACGCTTATTATGATGTTGAAACTTGTTAAATATGTTAGCGCTGCTTCCGCTAGCTATCCGATTCAAAATCCCATTAGGAAAACTGCTGATTTAAGGTAGCGATAGAGTCAGCCTTAAATAAATCAGTACAGGTGTTAAATGACTTTAACCTTTTTATGGGTCTTTATTTTAGATTTGTATGCATTTCGGTCTGTGTATTTAAAGCAAAGAAAAATGTTAAGTGAGTTTGATTGTTGTTTAGCCTTGACAACAAACGTTATCTGCCTGAAGCTAAACTCATGAGAATAATGAATGAGACCTTGCACAACGAAAAACTTAGAATTTGATTTGTAGATGCTAATTGTTTATTTTGTGACCTGTTGTAGGTCAGGTTTTTTTTGCATTCCTGGACAGTGGATTGATCGATGGCGAGCTACCCTGTGAACCCTGGATGTACTTGAACTGAACTTTCTTCCACTAGGAGTGGTAGATATACCCAAACTGACCTCCATTTTTTCCCCTTATCGTCCCACTTGGAAGAATCTTCAACTCAGGAATTTTGGAATTATATTTGGAATTTTCAAAATATATTTGAAAGGCCTACATAAAATTTGTTGAGATTGTTTGTTATTTATGTTTTAAAAATATTGCAATACAAGCTTTAATTGAAATGTGCTTGTGTGGCATTCATTCATTTTGGACTCCCTGAGTGAATCTATTCTTCTGCAGATTGTTGGGTACTAACTAGCGTTACCAGCTGCCTGCACCAGCTTATTATATTGTACATGTGCTACATTTAGAAGTGTTTGAAAAGAGCTTTTTCTGAATGTCTCCCACTGCCTCCAGTCTTTATGCTAAGATAAGCTAAGCTAAGCTAACCATGTCCTGACTCTAGCTTCATACTGAACACACACAACATTAACATCTGTTTAAAATAAATATCTCATTCAAAATAAAAGCAAATAAATGCTGTTCCAAACTTCCTGGTCTGAGTGGTGTCCTCCCAAGTAGACATTATTAGACAGGATAGTGCCAGGTGAACTGGGTAAAGGTTGGGGATGAATTACTGAATGATAAAGGTTTGGATATGAAAACCAATGTTTCCACGATGTCACCACCATAACAAATGATTTAATTTATTTATCAGCTACAATGTCATTTAGTCAACAGCAGATAATCTAAATTTTCCATCATCGGGTTGATAATCTATCTGATGTCTGTCCTGCATCCTTACCTTTAACAGACTAAACATTTAACAGACTGTCTGTACTGTTGTACAGTATGTGTCGTGTATCAGGCTGGTTAGAGACTGGATAAGACCCAACCTGATATGAATCATCCACATCACTGATCAGACAGAGTTGAACTTGTTCTAGGAATATGGTGATCAAAGCTGTTCATTGATGAGGTTGAATCATTTCTCTTTTTGATCAAAAACACGCTCCGTTTAGTAATGTTTGGAGTGTCTGACCAGCAGAGCTGTGTGCTGGTAAGAATCTAGAGATGCAGTATTTATCACAATACAGGGGTTAACATTCAATATGCAGCAATACAGCAAGCAAAGTGATGAATTACTATTTCTTTAAACTAATTTTAGGAAAACTGTGATGCATTAAGAACAAACCAACACATCCAATCTGTGTTAAAATGAGTCAAATAGCTGTAAATAAATACATTGTTTTCTAGCAGTCGGAGGTTTCAATGTTTTTTTAAGAGTTTTTGAGAGTTGATGCAGTATCACAAACATAATATCACAATACTCAAGTGTGTCGATATTTTCTTACACCCCTAGTAACCAGTGATGTAATGTAAATACCATTCACTGATGTGTTGTACTTTTTGGTACGTTACTTGAGTATTTCCATTTTCTGCTACCTTATCCTTCAACTCCACAATGTTTTAGATGCAAATATTGCACTTTTTACTCTACTCTACATTTGATGACTTCAGTTACAGTGACTATCGACATAAGGGTGTTTATTCACAACAATCTAGCGATAGGATACAAACCATACAAGAGTTATGATCCAGTATATTGTTTATTTATTTTTACAAGACAATAGTCAAAACTTTACCTACATAAACAAGACAAAAACAACATTAACACAAAAAGACATTGTGTACAAGCCAGGCTGGAAACTTTGTTGTAGGTTGCGTGTGTGTGTGTGTGTGTGTGTGTGTGTGTGTGTGTGTGTTGCGTGTGCATGTGTGCGCGCTCATGTGTGTGTGTGTGCGTGCATGCGTGCGTGTATGCGTGTTAGGTGGATGGATGAAATGACTATGATAAGTAATAAGAGAATCTCAAAGAGAAGCAGAAAAATGAATCCATGCATTTGTTTCTTCCAGGCTGGATTATTGTAATTCCCTATTATCAGCTGTCCCAACAAGTCTCTAAAGACTCTCCAGCTGATCCAGAATGCTGCTGCACGTGTCCTGACCAGAACTGGTATCAGAGATCATATCTCTCCTGTATTAGCCTCTCTGCATTGGCTCCCTGTAAAATCCAGAATAGAATTTAAAATCCTTCTCCTCACGTACAAAGCATTTAATGGTCAGGCACCAACATACCTTTAGGAGCTCGTAGTACCCTACTACCCATCTAGAACATTACGCTCCCTGGATGCTGGGTTACTTGTGATCCCTAGAGTCTCCAAAAGTAGAATAGAGCCAGAGCCTTCAGTCACCAGGCTCCTCTCCTGTGGAACCATCTTCCAGTCTGGGTCCAGGAGGAAGACACCCTCTCTACATTTAAGAGGAGGCTTAAAACTTTCCTTTTTGATAAAGCTTAGAATAAAGGCTGGCTTAGGCTAGTCTTTAGCTATGCTGCTATAGGCCTAGACTGCTGGGGGACTTCCCATGATGCACTGAGCTCCTCTCTCTTCTTCTCCCCTGTCTTATTTACACACTCATGTCTCATTAATTCATGTTACTATCTTGACTTCTTCTCTGGAGTCTTTGTGCTTTCTCATCCCTCAGGTCACTGTGGACCAATCTACTGCTGGGATCATGGTTGACGCCCTCTGACATCATCATCATCATCACCATTATTATATTTACTCTTTTACTATCATCATCATTATTAATATTATCATTATTGTCAGTGTTGTTATTGCAGAAGTTATTATAAATATTACAAACTGTAATCTCTTGATTATAACAGCTGTTATTGTTATTGTGGTTGAACATGTCTGTGTTTCTGTCCCTCACTCCCTCTCTCTCTCCACCTATCCTCAAAATGGCGATGCACGCATTTTACTTGATGTGAAACTTTATGCTGTATTTTCCTCAATATACAATCTGGGAAGTCAGAAATATGGTGGATAACTGGTGCTTGTGGAACACCCTTCTTGTACCATCCAATACATCATCTTCTTTTGTTGGGGCCGTGTCCAACAGTGAATAGTCAACAGTCACTCCAAAATGACAGTGTTGAGTGTGAAATTCCCTCTTTGAATTATTCTTCCTCTGCTGCAGCTCAGCAAAGAAAATACAGACGGAGCTCATCTGTAAAAACATTTGAACAGCAGCAAACAAAACTTTCTTGAAGTTGAATTAGAGAAGTGGTTGCTTTGTGAATTGTGTGTTCAGGAGAAATTATCATATCACTTATTCTTTGTGGATTTAGTCCGTTGACACATTTAGCTTCAGAACCATTTTAAATTGACCAAAAACGGACAGAGGAAGTGAATTCAAGAATCAAAACATTAAAGGTAAACTTTTGTCTGAAACTCAACATATTTAGTCAAAGTCAAACAGTAAGCTGCAGGAGGAAACATCCAGACTCTTCCTTGTTCCTCAAGAAAGAGAATCCCAAAGAATCATGGAAGTAAACTAAAATAAAATGTCTGAGTTCTCAAAGCAAACCGAGGTCATATCAGCAAAATATGTCATTTTAATTCCTTTTTACAGAACAAATTGTTCAGACTTTTAATTCAATGCATATTCAGTAACAGAGACTTCTCTAATATTTCTGTTTTTTTCAACAAATCAAATAATTAGAAGGGTTTGAATTTTCAGAAGTGTTTTATAAGAGTGATTATATAATGAAACGTAGTCTTCAATCAATCTGTTACATTTATTGACATTTCATGTTGTCTTTATGTACAGTACATCATTTACATAGAATGTCCACTTTACATGAGAAATCATGAAGATGTAATTAATCCTCCCAACTGAAGTAAAGTAGAGATTTGATCCATCTGTGAAATCTCTTCAGCAAGTTTTTACAGCAACCAGAGAAGGCTGATGCATCACAGCTCAAGTTTTCAAGAGTAGTGCATTGGTGTTGTCCTCCATCAGCTGACCAATCATCTGGTATATCCACGATGAAATCCTGCACTTCATCAGCTGACCTATCATCTGGTATATCCACTATGGAATCTTGTGCTCCATCAGCTGACCTATCATCTGGTATATCCACTATGGATTCCTTCACTCCATCAGATGATAAAGTATCTGGTGCATCCACTATGGATTCCTTCACTCCATCAGAAGAGACATCAGGACATCTATTTGAGTGGGGACTCTCTTCTGCCTCAGGTTTCCAGGGCTCACTCATGTAAGCTTGGGAGGTGGCGAAACTGGATAAAGAATGAATCAGTTAATCAATCAGTGAAACCATCAGTTGGTCCAACCATATGTGACGTCTACTAACAGAAATACTAGTACTTACTAGGCTGGGTACGTGGTCAGGTGCTCCATTGTTAAAAATGGGTCCTGCAGAGCTTGATGGGCAGAGATTCTCTGATCCCCATCAAGATGCAGCAGCCGTTGGAGGAAGTCCACAAACTCCAGGCTGTCCACATATTCAGCCATCTCATCCCTTGGATAGACCTGGATTTGGAAACACATTCATTTCATTTGTTGTGGTCCCTACCTCTCAGAGACAGGTAATTACAACATGCTGATTCAGTCTTAACATATACAACAGAGAGTGCTTACATCAACCAGGTCGTCCAGAGAGGTGAGCTGGTCAGAGACGGTCCTCCATTGTTGTGTTGGCCGCCTGTTAACTGCTGTGTATTCTTCTGGGGTCTAAAGAGACAAAATGTGTGTGAGAACCATTTTAAAGGAGTTTAAATAAAACAGTTCAATCGATTCAACCTAATGAGAAGATGAATGCTGTACCATGAATCTCCATGTAGACCCATGTCCAGCTTTTTCTTCAATGAAAAAGTACTGGGTGTATTTTGCACTATGGAGCACGTGGTCGTCCGGCTGACCCAGAAGCTCAACGATACGCTTCATCTGCGAACAACAAATAGAGTCACATCAGTTGACATTCTGCACAAAGTCTCCGCTAGGTTGTGTACATTGCTCTGAGGAAGCTGACCTACCATCTGATATTCACAGTGGACAGGGAACAGGTGGTCAGCCAGGTAGAGAAAGGCCAGGATGCAGCCAACTCCCCACACATCAATGGCCTGGTTGAAGGGCAGGCCAAGGACAACTTCTGGAGCCCTGAGGGAAGACGAGAACCAAAGATGAGAAACAATTGACAAGCTTTGTAGACCAAGAGAACGGCATGGATGTGCTTAAAAGAATGACATAACGTCTTTGAATTACTCCCAGAGGATAGATCCTCCAATATTTAAATTGGTGGTGACTTCAATTGTTATTTGGATTCATTGTTGGATAGATCATCCTCTAAAACTCCTCCAACTCTTAAGTCTGGTCAAACTCTAAACAATCTGATCAAATCCAGACACATGGTAGACATTTGGAGAATACAGCATCCAGACAAAAAGGAATATTCATTTTACTCACATGTACATCAGTTATATACTAGAATTGATTTCATAGTGGAGGCTGGTTCAAGCTCCAATATTAGTAACACACATTATTAGAGTAAATTGATTTCTGATCATAGTCCTGTTACTCTACAGCTGCAGGCCTCTTTTTTCAAATCAAAATATAAATGGAGATTCAACCCCCTACTATTATCATCACCAGGTTTTAAGGAGTACATGAACAAAAATCTCACAGAATGTTTGGAGATAAACGACAATGGAGCGGTCTCAGATTCCACTCTCTGGGAATCACTGAAAGTTACTATGAGAGGATTTATTATTTCTTTTGAGGACTCAAGGAAAAAAGCCAAATTTAAAAAGAAATTATGCACATTGAACAAATACATAAGACATCTTTACTACAGTCTGATTATAACAAGATTTTGAAACTAAAGTCTGAATATAATTCTCTCCTTGGAGGGGAAATTAGTAGTCTAATATTTAAGACAAGACAAAAACATTTTGAATTGAGCGATAAACCTCAAAAGTTACTTTCAAGACAACTTAAAAGTGAACAATCTAAGACTGCTATTTATAAAATACAGTCCAAAAATGGACAAATACTAACGGATCTACAGGACATCAACAATGGTTTTAAAGAATTCTACTCCAGTCTGTATGCCTCTACTTCCACGGCAACAGATACAGATTACTTGCAATTTTATTATTACAATTATCTCTGCCTCAGTTAAATGAGAGCAATCAGCGTTCTCTGGAATTCAAGCTTTCTGTTGATGAGTTAGTAGAGGCAATTAAGTCATTCCCCACAGGTAAATGTCCTGGAGCAGATGGGTTTGGAGCTGAGTTCTATCAAGCATTCCATGATGTTTTAACACCCATTTTACTCAGGATGATAAATGATTCAATCACAAGGAAAACACTTCCACCTTCACTTTATGAGGCAAATGTATGTCTGTCATTGAAAAAGGTAAAGGATCCCACAGACCCTGCTAACTACAGGCCCATTTCCTTGCTCAACTTGGACCACAAAATTTTAACAAAGGTATTTGCCATTAGATTTAACAAGCATATAGCAACAATTATCCATCCAGATCAAGCTGGTTTTATTCCAGGCAGGCTTTCCTTTTTGGTTCCATTGTTGAATGTATTGTATTCTGACTTTGGGGTAAACAACCAAGCGGCTGTTATGCCATTGGACGCTCAGAAAGCCTTTAATTCTGTTGAATGGCCATACTTATTTGAAACTTTGAGGAGGTTTGGATTTGGTGAGATTTTTGTAGATTGGATTAAAATGATATAGGGTTAGGGTTAAATCCTCTGTTATAAAAAACAATATCTCATCTGCGTTATTTAATCTACAACGGGGAGTGAGACAAGGAGATTGCTTGTCCCCTTCATTATTTGATATAGCATTAGAACTTCTGGCAATTGGGATAAGAACTCATCCTCATATGAAGGGTATTCCAGCTGGTTCATCAGAATGTCTTGTCACGCTGTATGTGGACCATTTACTTCTAACTTTAAGGAACCCTGAAGAAGGTATTCCTCATCTTTGAAAATATATTGATTCATTTAGTAAAATCTCTGGTTACACAATAAATTGGTCTAAAAGTGAACTTATGTTTGTTGTTGTTACAGAATTGCCCCGTTAAGGTTGTTCAGGATTATATCATGTAATTTAGGACTTAAAATATCAAAAAATCCCAAATTTTTGTTCGAACTAAATCTGTTAGAAGGTATTAAAAAACTGAAAAGTAGTGTAGAATACTGGAGGACTTTGCCTCTATCCATGATCGGCAGAGTTAATGCCATTAAGATGGTATCCCTGGCAAAATGTCTCTATTTCTTTCTTAATTTGCCAATATTGATCTCAGCTGACTTTTTTAAGAAGCTTGAGTCAATTATTTTAGAATTTATTTGAGGTTATGAAAAACATAGATTATCAAAAAACATCTATTTAGGTCCACTGGATGGAGGTTTGGGTCTTCCAGTATTTAAAGATTACTATTGGGTTGCTAATGTTAGAGCACTGGCATATTGGCAAAGGGGTTCAGATGAAGCACTTAATTCTGCCCCCCTGTGGCTAAAATGAGAACTTCTGTCTTCAATGAAACCATATGCTTCATGTCTTCGTTACTATTTACAAATCCTACATCTGCTATTAAATCAGAAAGTCACAGTCTTGTTGTCAGAAATTCACTGAAGATTCTTATTCAAAATTTATCACAGGTCTCTCTCTCCTGACAGAGATTTAGCTCTTCTTGGACGTTCAGAGGACTCTTTAACTTTACCTTCACGTATTTAAACAGCCTTGCTCATGGGCACGGTACTGGGAAAAAGACTTATTCTTAAAGACTGGACACAGCAGCTCCACCGTGATTCACAAACTGGTTGCATGAACCGGTTTCGCTTATCCATTTCGAGAAACTGCGATGTGCTAATGTAGAAGGTCGGAATGGGTGGGAAAGTTCTTGGGGTCCCGGGTTGGGATATCTGGATTCAATTTGACAATACCATTATGTATGATGAGTGTATGATATATGATTATGCTTGATGAATGTATGATATATGATTATGCATGATGAGTGTATGATATATGATTATGCATGATGAGTGTATGATATATGATTATGCATGATGAGTGTATGATATATGATTATGCATGATGAGTGTATGATATATGATTATGCATGATGAGTGTATGATATATAATTATGTGAGATGAGTGTATGATATATGATTATGCATGATGAGTGTATGATATATAATTATGTGAGATGAGTGTATGATATATAATTATGTTTGATGAATGTATGATATATGATTATGTTTGATGAGTGTATGATATATGATTATGTATGATGAGTGTATGATATATGATTATGTATGATGAGTGTATGATAAATGATTATGTATGATGAGTGTATGATAAATGATTATGTATGATGAGTGTATGATATATGATTATGTATGATGAGTGTATGATATATGATTATGTATGATGAGTGTATGATATATGATTATGTATGATGAGTGTATGATATATGATTATGTATGATGAGTGTATGATATATGATTATGTATGATGAGTGTATGATATATGATTATGTATGATGAGTGTATGATATATGATTATGTTTGATGAGTGTATGATATATGATTATGAATGATGAGTGTATGATATATGATTATGTTTGATGTATGTATGACATATGATTATGTTTGATGAGTGTATGATATATGATTATGTTTGATGAGTGTATGATATATGATTATGTTTGATGAGTGTATGATATATGATTATGTTTGATGAGTGTATGATATATGATTATGTATGATGAGTGTATAATATATGATTATGTATGATGAGTGTATGATATATGATTATGTTTGATGAGTGTATGATATATGATTATGTTTGATGAGTGTATGATATATGATTATGTTTGATGAGTGTATGATGTATGATTATGTTTGATGTGTGTATGACGTATGATTATGTTTGATGAGTGTATGATATATGATTATGTTTGATGAGTGTATGATATATGATTATGTTTGATGAGTGTATGATATATGATTATGTTTGATGAGTGTATGATGTATGATTATGTTTGATGTGTGTATGATATATGATTATGTTTGATGAGTGTATGATGTATGATTATGTTTGATGAGTGTATGATGTATGATTATGAATGATGAGTGTATGATGTATGATTATGAATGATGAGTGTATGATGTATGATTATGTTTGATGTATGTATGATATATGATTATGTTTGATGTATGTATGATATATGATTATGTTTGATGAGTGTATGATGTATGATTATGTTTGATGAGTCTATGATATATGATTATGTTTGATGAGTGTATGATATATGATTATGTTTGATGAGTGTATGATATATGATTATGTTTGATGAGTGTATGATATATGATTATGTTTGATGAGTGTATGATATATGATTATGTTTGATGTATGTATGATATATGATTATGTTTGATGAGTGTATGATATATGATTGTTTGATGAGTGTATGATATATGATTGTTTGATGAGTGTATGATATATGATTATGTTTGATGAGTGTATGATATATGATTATGTTAGATGTATGTATGATATATGATTGTTTGATGAGTGTATGATATATGATTATGTTTGATGTATGTATGATATATGATTATGTTAGATGTATGTATGATATATGATTGTTTGATGAGTGTATGATATATGATTATGTTAGATGTATGTATGATATATGATTGTTTGATGAGTGTATGATATATGATTATGTTAGATGTATGTATGATATATGATTGTTTGATGAGTGTATGATATATGATTATGTTTGATGTATGTATGATATATGATTGTTTGATGAGTGTATGATATATGATTATGTTAGATGTATGTATGATATATGATTGTTTGATGAGTGTATGATATATGATTGTTTGATGAGTGTATGATATATGATTATGTATGATGAGTGTATAATATATGATTATGTTTGATGAATGTATGATATATGATTATGTTTGATGTATGTATGATATATGATTATGTTTGACGTATGTATGATATATGATTATGTTTGATGAGTGTATGATATATGATTATACATGATGAGTGTATGATATATGATTATGCATGATGAGTGTATGATATATGATTATGAATGATGAGTGTATGATATATGATTATGTATGATGTGTGTATGATATATGATTATGCATGATGTGTGTATGATATATGATTATGCATGATGAGTGTATGATATATGATTATGTATGATGTGTGTATGATATATGATTATGTATGATGAGTGTATGATATATGATTATGTTTGATGTATGTATGATATATGATTATGCATGATGAGTGTATGATATATGATTATACATGATGAGTGTATGATATATGATTATGTATGATGTGTGTATGATATATGATTGTTTGATGAGTGTATGATATATGATTGTTTGATGAGTGTATGATATATGATTATGTTTGATGAGTGTATGATATATGATTATGTTAGATGTATGTATGATATATGATTGTTTGATGAGTGTATGATATATGATTATGTTTGATGTATGTATGATATATGATTATGTTAGATGTATGTATGATATATGATTGTTTGATGAGTGTATGATATATGATTATGTTTGATGTATGTATGATATATGATTGTTTGATGAGTGTATGATATATGATTATGTTAGATGTATGTATGATATATGATTGTTTGATGAGTGTATGATATATGATTGTTTGATGAGTGTATGATATATGATTATGTATGATGAGTGTATAATATATGATTATGTTTGATGAATGTATGATATATGATTATGTTTGATGTATGTATGATATATGATTATGTTTGACGTATGTATGATATATGATTATGTTTGATGAGTGTATGATATATGATTATACATGATGAGTGTATGATATATGATTATGCATGATGAGTGTATGATATATGATTATGAATGATGAGTGTATGATATATGATTATGTATGATGTGTGTATGATATATGATTATGCATGATGTGTGTATGATATATGATTATGCATGATGAGTGTATGATATATGATTATGTATGATGTGTGTATGATATATGATTATGTATGATGAGTGTATGATATATGATTATGTTTGATGTATGTATGATATATGATTATGCATGATGAGTGTATGATATATGATTATACATGATGAGTGTATGATATATGATTATGTATGATGTGTGTATGATATATGATTATGTATGATGTGTGTATGATATATGATTATGTATGATGTGTGTATGATATATGATTATGTTTGATGTATGTATGATATATGATTATGCATGATGAGTGTATGATATATGATTATACATGATGAGTGTATGATATATGATTATGTATGATGTGTGTATGATATATGATTATACATGATGAGTGTATGATATATGATTATACATGATGAGTGTATGATATATGATTATGAATGATGAGTGTATGATATATGATTATGTATGATGTGTGTATGATATATGATTATGCATGATGAGTGTATGATATATGATTATGCATGATGAGTGTATGATATATGATTATGTATGATGAGTGTATGATATATGATTATGAATGATGTGTATGATATATGATTATACATGATGAGTGTATGATATATGATTATACATGATGAGTGTATGATATATGATTATGAATGATGAGTGTATGATATATGATTATACATGATGTGTGTATGATATATGATTATGAATGATGAGTGTATGATATATGATTATACATGATGAGTGTATGATATATGATTATGTATGATGTGTATGATATATGATTATGCATGATGTGTGTATGATATATGATTATGCATGATGTGTGTATGATATATGATTATGAATGATGAGTGTATGATATATGATTATGAATGATGAGTGTATGATATATGATTATGAATGATGAGTGTATGATATATGATTATGAATGATGAGTGTATGATATATGATTATGTATGATGTGTGTATGATATATGATTATGAATGATGAGTGTATGATATATGATTATGTATGATGAGTGTATGATATATGATTATGTATGATGAGTGTATGATATATGATTATGTATGATGAGTGTATGATATATGATTATGAATGATGAGTGTATGATATATGATTATGTATGATGAGTCTATGATATATGATTATGTTTGATGTATGTATGATATATGATTATGTTTGATGAGTGTATGATATATGATTATGAATGATGAGTGTATGATATATGATTATGTTTGATGAGTGTATGATATATGATTATGAATGATGAGTGTATGATATATGATTATGTATGATGAGTGTATGATATATGATTATGTATGATGAGTGTATGATATATGATTATGAATGATGAGTGTATGATATATGATTATGTATGATGAGTGTATGATATATGATTATGTTTGATGTATGTATGATATATGATTATGTTTGATGAGTGTATGATATATGATTATGTTTGATGAGTGTATGATATATGATTATGTATGATGAGTGTATGATATATGATTATGTATGATGAGTGTATAATATATGATTATGTTTGATGTATGTATGATATATGATTATGTTTGATGTATGTATGATATATGATTATGTTTGACGTATGTATGATATATGATTATGTTTGATGAGTGTATGATATATGATTATACATGATGAGTGTATGATATATGATTATGCATGATGAGTGTATGATATATGATTATGAATGATGAGTGTATGATATATGATTATGTATGATGTGTGTATGATATATGATTATGCATGATGTGTGTATGATATATGATTATGCATGATGAGTGTATGATATATGATTATGTATGATGTGTGTATGATATATGATTATGTATGATGTGTGTATGATATATGATTATGTATGATGTGTGTATGATATATGATTATGTATGATGTGTGTATGATATATGATTATGTTTGATGTATGTATGATATATGATTATGCATGATGAGTGTATGATATATGATTATACATGATGAGTGTATGATATATGATTATGTATGATGTGTGTATGATATATGATTATACATGATGAGTGTATGATATATGATTATACATGATGAGTGTATGATATATGATTATGAATGATGAGTGTATGATATATGATTATGTATGATGTGTGTATGATATATGATTATGCATGATGAGTGTATGATATATGATTATGCATGATGAGTGTATGATATATGATTATGTATGATGAGTGTATGATATATGATTATACATGATGTGTGTATGATATATGATTATGAATGATGAGTGTATGATATATGATTATGAATGATGAGTGTATGATATATGATTATACATGATGAGTGTATGATATATGATTATACATGATGAGTGTATGATATATGATTATGAATGATGAGTGTATGATATATGATTATACATGATGAGTGTATGATATATGATTATGTATGATGTGTATGATATATGATTATGCATGATGTGTGTATGATATATGATTATGCATGATGTGTGTATGATATATGATTATGAATGATGAGTGTATGATATATGATTATGAATGATGAGTGTATGATATATGATTATGTATGATGTGTGTATGATATATGATTATGAATGATGAGTGTATGATATATGATTATGTATGATGAGTGTATGATATATGATTATGTATGATGTGTATGATATATGATTATGTATGATGAGTGTATGATATATGATTATGAATGATGAGTGTATGATATATGATTATGTATGATGAGTCTATGATATATGATTATCTTTGATGTATGTATGATATATGATTATGTTTGATGAGTGTATGATATATGATTATGAATGATGAGTGTATGATATATGATTATGTTTGATGAGTGTATGATATATGATTATGAATGATGAGTGTATGATATATGATTATGTATGATGAGTGTATGATATATGATTATGTATGATGAGTGTATGATATATGATTATGAATGATGAGTGTATGATATATGATTATGTATGATGAGTGTATGATATATGATTATGTTTGATGTATGTATGATATATGATTATGTTTGATGAGTGTATGATATATGATTATGTTTGATGAGTGTATGATATATGATTATGTATGATGAGTGTATGATATATGATTATGTTTGATGAGTGTATGATATATGATTATGAATGATGAGTGTATGATATATGATTATGAATGATGAGTGTATGATATATGATTATGTTTGATGAGTGTATGATATATGATTATGAATGATGAGTGTATAATATATGATTATGTTTGATGTATGTATGATAAATGATTATGTATGATGAGTGTATGATATATGATTATGTATGATGAGTGTATGATATATGATTATGTATGATGAGTGTATGATATATGATTATGAATGATGAGTGTATGATATATGATTATATATGATGAGTGTATGATATATGATTATGTTTGATGTGTGTATGATATATGATTATGTTTGATGAGTGTATGATATATGATTATGAATGATGAGTGTATGATATATGATTATGAATGATGAGTGTATGATATATGATTATGTTTGATGTGTGTATGATATATGATTATGTTTGATGAGTGTATGATATATTATTATGTTTGATGAGTGTATGATATATGATTATGTTTGATGTATGTATGATAAATGATTATGTATGATGAGTGTATGATATATGATTATGTATGATGAGTCTATGATATATGATTATGTTTGATGTATGTATGATATATGATTGTTTGATGAGTGTATGATATATGATTATGTTTGATGTATGTATGATATATGATTATGTTTGATGTATGTTTGATATATGATTATGTATGATGAGTGTATGATGTATGATTATGTTTGATGTATGTATGATATATGATTATGTTTGATGTATGTATGATATATGATTATGTTTGATGAGTGTATGATATATGATTATGTATGATGAGTGTATGATATATGATTATGAATGATGAGTGTATGATATATGATTATGTATGATGAGTCTATGATATATGATTATGTTTGATGTATGTATGATATATGATTATGTTTGATGAGTGTATGATATATGATTATGAATGATGAGTGTATGATATATGATTATGTTTGATGAGTGTATGATATATGATTATGAATGATGAGTGTATGATATATGATTATGTATGATGAGTGTATGATATATGATTATGTATGATGAGTGTATGATATATGATTATGAATGATGAGTGTATGATATATGATTATGTATGATGAGTGTATGATATATGATTATGTTTGATGTATGTATGATATATGATTATGTTTGATGTATGTATGATATATGATTATGTTTGATGAGTGTATGATATATGATTATGTTTGATGAGTGTATGATATATGATTATGTATGATGAGTGTATGATATATGATTATGTATGATGAGTGTATAATATATGATTATGTTTGATGTATGTATGATATATGATTATGTTTGATGTATGTATGATATATGATTATGTTTGACGTATGTATGATATATGATTATGTTTGATGAGTGTATGATATATGATTATACATGATGAGTGTATGATATATGATTATGCATGATGAGTGTATGATATATGATTATGAATGATGAGTGTATGATATATGATTATGTATGATGTGTGTATGATATATGATTATGCATGATCTGTGTATGATATATGATTATGCATGATGAGTGTATGATATATGATTATGTATGATGTGTGTATGATATATGATTATGTATGATGTGTGTATGATATATGATTATGTATGATGTGTGTATGATATATGATTATGTATGATGTGTGTATGATATATGATTATGTTTGATGTATGTATGATATATGATTATGCATGATGAGTGTATGATATATGATTATACATGATGTGTGTATGATATATGATTATACATGATGAGTGTATGATATATGATTATACATGATGAGTGTATGATATATGATTATGAATGATGAGTGTATGATATATGATTATGTATGATGTGTGTATGATATATGATTATGCATGATGAGTGTATGATATATGATTATGCATGATGAGTGTATGATATATGATTATGTATGATGAGTGTATGATATATGATTATACATGATGTGTGTATGATATATGATTATGAATGATGAGTGTATGATATATGATTATGAATGATGAGTGTATGATATATGATTATACATGATGAGTGTATGATATATGATTATACATGATGAGTGTATGATATATGATTATGAATGATGAGTGTATGATATATGATTATACATGATGAGTGTATGATATATGATTATGTATGATGTGTATGATATATGATTATGCATGATGTGTGTATGATATATGATTATGCATGATGTGTGTATGATATATGATTATGAATGATGAGTGTATGATATATGATTATGAATGATGAGTGTATGATATATGATTATGTATGATGTGTGTATGATATATGATTATGAATGATGAGTGTATGATATATGATTATGTATGATGAGTGTATGATATATGATTATGTATGATGTGTATGATATATGATTATGTATGATGAGTGTATGATATATGATTATGAATGATGAGTGTATGATATATGATTATGTATGATGAGTCTATGATATATGATTATGTTTGATGTATGTATGATATATGATTATGTTTGATGAGTGTATGATATATGATTATGAATGATGAGTGTATGATATATGATTATGTTTGATGAGTGTATGATATATGATTATGAATGATGAGTGTATGATATATGATTATGTATGATGAGTGTATGATATATGATTATGTATGATGAGTGTATGATATATGATTATGAATGATGAGTGTATGATATATGATTATGTATGATGAGTGTATGATATATGATTATGTTTGATGTATGTATGATATATGATTATGTTTGATGAGTGTATGATATATGATTATGTTTGATGAGTGTATGATATAT
This sequence comes from Chaunax sp. Z400, assembly GCA_037577475.1. Taxonomy (NCBI): domain Eukaryota; kingdom Metazoa; phylum Chordata; class Actinopteri; order Lophiiformes; family Chaunacidae; genus Chaunax; species Chaunax sp. Z400. The sequence continues at coordinate 4,659,608 of CM075190.1, read as the reverse complement.
GATTATGTATGATGAGTGTATGATATATGATTATGTTTGATGAGTGTATGATATATGATTATGAATGATGAGTGTATGATATATGATTATGAATGATGAGTGTATGATATATGATTATGTTTGATGAGTGTATGATATATGATTATGAATGATGAGTGTATAATATATGATTATGTTTGATGTATGTATGATAAATGATTATGTATGATGAGTGTATGATATATGATTATGTATGATGAGTGTATGATATATGATTATGAATGATGAGTGTATGATATATGATTATATATGATGAGTGTATGATATATGATTATGTTTGATGTATGTATGATATATGATTATGTTTGATGAGTGTATGATATATGATTATGTTTGATGAGTGTATGATATATGATTATGAATGATGAGTGTATGATATATGATTATGAATGATGAGTGTATGATATATGATTATGTTTGATGTGTGTATGATATATGATTATGTTTGATGAGTGTATGATATATTATTATGTTTGATGAGTGTATGATATATGATTATGTATGATGAGTGTATGATATATGATTATGTTTGATGTATGTATGATAAATGATTATGTATGATGAGTCTATGATATATGATTATGTATGATGAGTCTATGATATATGATTATGTTTGATGTATGTATGATATATGATTGTTTGATGAGTGTATGATATATGATTATGTTTGATGTATGTATGATATATGATTATGTTTGATGTATGTTTGATATATGATTATGTATGATGAGTGTATGATGTATGATTATGTTTGATGTATGTATGATATATGATTATGTTTGATGTATGTATGATATATGATTATGTTTGATGAGTGTATGATATATGATTATGTTTGATGTATGTATGATATATAATTATGTTTGATGTATGTATGATATATCATTATGTTTGATGTATGTATGATATATGATTATGTTTGATGTATGTATGATATATGATTATGTTTGATGTATGTATGATATATGATTATGTTTGATGTATGTATGATATATGATTATGTTTGATGAGTGTATGATATATGATTATGTTTGATGAGTGTATGATATATGATTATGTTTGATGAGTGTATGATATATGATTATGTTTGATGTATGTATGATATATGATTATGTTTGATGTATGTATGATATATGATTATGTTTGATGAGTGTATGATATATGATTATGTTTGATGTATGTATGATATATGATTGTTTGATGTATGTATGATATATGATTGTTTGATGTATGTATGATATATGATTATGTATGATGAGTGTATGATGTATGATTATGAATGATGAGTGTATAATATATGATTATGAATGATGTGTATGATATATGATTATGAATGATGAGTGTATGATATATGATTATGAATGATGAGTGTATGATATATGATTATGTATGATGAGTGTATGATATATGATTATGAATGATGAGTGTATGATATATGATTAAGTATGATGAGTGTATGATATATGATTATGAATGATGAGTGTATAATATATGATTATGAATGATGAGTGTATGATATATGATTATGTATGATGAGTGTATGATATATGATTATGAATGATGAGTGTATGATATATGATTATGTATGATGAGTGTATGATATATGATTATGTATGATGAGTGTATGATATATGATTATGTATGATGAGTGTATGATATATGATTATGAATGATGAGTGTATGATATATGATTATGAATGATGAGTGTATGATATATGATTATGAATGATGAGTGTATGATATATGATTATGAATGATGAGTGTATGATATATGATTATGAATGATGAGTGTATGATATATGATTATGAATGATGTGTGTATGATATATGATTATGAATGATGAGTGTATGATATATGATTATGAATGATGTGTGTATGATATATGATTATGAATGATGAGTGTATGATATATGATTATGTTTGATGAGTGTATGATATATGATTATGAATGATGAGTGTATGATATATGATTATGTTTGATGAGTGTATGATATATGATTATGAATGATGAGTGTATGATATATGATTATGCATGATCTGTGTATGATATATGATTATGCATGATGAGTGTATGATATATGATTATGTATGATGTGTGTATGATATATGATTATGTATGATGTGTGTATGATATATGATTATGTATGATGTGTGTATGATATATGATTATGTATGATGTGTGTATGATATATGATTATGTTTGATGTATGTATGATATATGATTATGCATGATGAGTGTATGATATATGATTATACATGATGAGTGTATGATATATGATTATGTATGATGTGTGTATGATATATGATTATACATGATGAGTGTATGATATATGATTATACATGATGAGTGTATGATATATGATTATGAATGATGAGTGTATGATATATGATTATGTATGATGTGTGTATGATATATGATTATGCATGATGAGTGTATGATATATGATTATGCATGATGAGTGTATGATATATGATTATGTATGATGAGTGTATGATATATGATTATACATGATGTGTGTATGATATATGATTATGAATGATGAGTGTATGATATATGATTATGAATGATGAGTGTATGATATATGATTATACATGATGAGTGTATGATATATGATTATACATGATGAGTGTATGATATATGATTATGAATGATGAGTGTATGATATATGATTATACATGATGAGTGTATGATATATGATTATGTATGATGTGTATGATATATGATTATGCATGATGTGTGTATGATATATGATTATGCATGATGTGTGTATGATATATGATTATGAATGATGAGTGTATGATATATGATTATGAATGATGAGTGTATGATATATGATTATGTATGATGTGTGTATGATATATGATTATGAATGATGAGTGTATGATATATGATTATGTATGATGAGTGTATGATATATGATTATGTATGATGTGTATGATATATGATTATGTATGATGAGTGTATGATATATGATTATGAATGATGAGTGTATGATATATGATTATGTATGATGAGTGTATGATATATGATTATGTATAATGAGTCTATGATATATGATTATGTTTGATGTATGTATGATATATGATTATGTTTGATGAGTGTATGATATATGATTATGAATGATGAGTGTATGATATATGATTATGTTTGATGAGTGTATGATATATGATTATGAATGATGAGTGTATGATATATGATTATGTATGATGAGTGTATGATATATGATTATGTATGATGAGTGTATGATATATGATTATGAATGATGAGTGTATGATATATGATTATGTATGATGAGTGTATGATATATGATTATGTTTGATGTATGTATGATATATGATTATGTTTGATGAGTGTATGATATATGATTATGTTTGATGAGTGTATGATATATGATTATGTATGATGAGTGTATGATATATGATTATGTTTGATGAGTGTATGATATATGATTATGAATGATGAGTGTATGATATATGATTATGAATGATGAGTGTATGATATATGATTATGTTTGATGAGTGTATGATATATGATTATGAATGATGAGTGTATAATATATGATTATGTTTGATGTATGTATGATAAATGATTATGTATGATGAGTGTATGATATATGATTATGTATGATGAGTGTATGATATATGATTATGAATGATGAGTGTATGATATATGATTATATATGATGAGTGTATGATATATGATTATGTTTGATGTATGTATGATATATGATTATGTTTGATGAGTGTATGATATATGATTATGTTTGATGAGTGTATGATATATGATTATGAATGATGAGTGTATGATATATGATTATGAATGATGAGTGTATGATATATGATTATGTTTGATGTGTGTATGATATATGATTATGTTTGATGAGTGTATGATATATTATTATGTTTGATGAGTGTATGATATATGATTATGTATGATGAGTGTATGATATATGATTATGTTTGATGTATGTATGATAAATGATTATGTATGATGAGTGTATGATATATGATTATGTATGATGAGTCTATGATATATGATTATGTTTGATGTATGTATGATATATGATTGTTTGATGAGATCATGATATATGATTATGTTTGATGTATGTATGATATATGATTATGTTTGATGTATGTTTGATATATGATTATGTATGATGAGTGTATGATGTATGATTATGTTTGATGTATGTATGATATATGATTATGTTTGATGTATGTATGATATATGATTATGTTTGATGAGTGTATGATATATGATTATGTTTGATGTATGTATGATATATGATTATGTTTGATGTATGTATGATATATCATTATGTTTGATGTATGTATGATATATGATTATGTTTGATGTATGTATGATATATGATTATGTTTGATGAGTGTATGATATATGATTATGTTTGATGTATGTATGATATATGATTATGTTTGATGTATGTATGATATATGATTATGTTTGATGAGTGTATGATATATGATTATGTTTGATGTATGTATGATATATGATTGTTTGATGTATGTATGATATATGATTGTTTGATGTATGTATGATATATGATTATGTATGATGAGTGTATGATGTATGATTATGAATGATGAGTGTATAATATATGATTATGAATGATGTGTATGATATATGATTATGAATGATGAGTGTATGATATATGATTATGAATGATGAGTGTATGATATATGATTATGTATGATGAGTGTATGATATATGATTATGAATGATGAGTGTATGATATATGATTAAGTATGATGAGTGTATGATATATGATTATGAATGATGAGTGTATAATATATGATTATGAATGATGAGTGTATGATATATGATTATGTATGATGAGTGTATGATATATGATTATGAATGATGAGTGTATGATATATGATTATGTATGATGAGTGTATGATATATGATTATGTATGATGAGTGTATGATATATGATTATGTATGATGAGTGTATGATATATGATTATGAATGATGAGTGTATGATATATGATTATGAATGATGAGTGTATGATATATGATTATGAATGATGAGTGTATGATATATGATTATGAATGATGAGTGTATGATATATGATTATGAATGATGAGTGTATGATATATGATTATGAATGATGTGTGTATGATATATGATTATGAATGATGAGTGTATGATATATGATTATGAATGATGTGTGTATGATATATGATTATGAATGATGTGTGTATGATATATGATTATGAATGATGAGTGTATGATATATGATTATGTATGATGAGTGTATGATATATGATTATGAATGATGAGTGTATGATATATGATTATGAATGATGAGTGTATGATATATGATTATGAATGATGAGTGTATGATATATGATTATGTATGATGAGTGTATGATATATGATTATGAATGATGAGTGTATGATATATGATTATGAATGATGAGTGTATGATATATGATTATGAATGATGAGTGTATGATATATGATTATGTATGTATCTACATCAAAGTGATTACAGGAGGTAAACAAAGGAGAAAAACAATCCCACCTTAGCTTTTAGGAAAGAGGGGTATCTGCTGAAGGCTCAGGCCAGTATGTCATCATTGACCTCATTACCAAGATCACCACAGAATATACGGAAATCATCTGTAACAAGGAAAGAAAACAGGATTCATGCAAAGATCAGAAGATTGTCAGAAGAGACAAGAGACTGCTTTGACAGGTTGGGGTGAGAGAGATCACAAAAACAATAAAAGCCAACCCAATAACGATCCCTTCACCTGTACCAGTGAACCCCTTAACAGCTGTTGCTGCCGTCATCAGGAATCTTTTGTTACGTGTCACAACTCGTTTGAAACGTTTTGCTGGCACCAATTTAAAATAAGCATATATTTACAAAAATTAATTAAATTGAGGTAAAACGTTGAACATTTTGTCTTTGTATCATTTTCAATTGAGTACACTGTAAGCCAATAAGAATTAACAAATGATCACATTTGGTTTTACACAGCATCCCAACTCTTTGGAACTGGGGTTATAATTATTAGTGTTTAGTGTTCAGTGGTTTATCTCTTATTGACTGAGGACTTTAAGTCTTTTGTTCCCTGGAGAACTTTGTACCTGCATCCCATTCCAACAGACTGGACTCCTCCCAGCTGGTCCCTGCTGCAGGACGAATACACTTCTTCACCTTCTCCACTTTTGCTTTCTTTTTGTCCTCTGTAGTACTTTCTGCAGGCTGGAACACAGACACACATGCAGTTATAGCATATATGTTTTTATACATGATTGATAGATATTTTTGGAGGTTAGAAAAAGATTTTTAGAAATCGTTTTAGTGTGCAGAGTAGTTTTGGAATACATTTTGTAATCCCTTGTGATATTTGTGTGTGCACTGCAAGGACCCAGGTATTACACTGGACCAGCTGTCCACTGCTGTGACAATCCACTCCTGTAAATGAATACTCCACAACATCAGGAAGGATGAGGCTCTGGTCATCTATTGCCTAGACTACTGTGGCTCGCTCCTGTTTGTATGAGCTCTCCAACCTCTGCAGCTAATCAAGCATGCAAAGCTTGGCGAGACTTCAACTTACCCAAGTTCTCCCACACTACACCACGCCACACCCTGCACTGGCAACCGGTGGCTGTTTGAATGGGATTCTAACACTATTACTTGCCTCTCATCAGGACATGGACAAACCATTCACAGTCCATTCACTACACTCTGCCTCTGCTACTCCTTCACTACGAGGGGAAGCCAGCTCAACTCCATGCCTCTGAAAATGGCCTAATTAAGTGATGATTTAACTGAACAAGGCTGGTAGTAATCAGGCCTGGATGTGTCTAGTCCAGCTGCAGCCAGTTCTTAATGCACTTTTAATAGCAATAGTAATGTAGTATTTTGGATATGGTATCACATAGGCCTAATAGGTATTAGATATGCTTTTTGTTTCAATAGATACAATCACTGAAAACTTGTATTCTGCTTTTATTTAGGTTGCCTTTGTATAATGTTAATAATTTGTTTGAGGATGAGACACAGTTTAGTATGAGATACACATAAACACAGAATATATCAGGAGAGGGTTCAATACTTTATCACAGCAGTGGAAATATCTCAAATTACTTGTGTATTTTAGGTCATTCTAGTTACAGCTATTTATGGGAAGTTTATTTTTCCACTTAATTTATAAATGCATTTAAAATGATTGATACTTTAATCCATTTCTTATGGCATAACTTAGTAAGGAAGTGAAAATGAATGGTGCCAAGAAAAGTGACTGAACAGCTGTGATGATCTGGATCATTCTAAGAACAATATACAGCTTTTGCTTTGAGGCAACAGCTTATATGACCCTTTTTAACATGACATGTTCCCATGATCATAGCAACAGTTTTCCCAGTTTGGTGAGGTTTGGTTTGGATTGACCTGCACAGAGCCCCGACCTCAACAACATTCAAAAACCTTGGTCCTCATTAGTCAACATCACTAATACTCCTCTGGCTGAATAAGAGCAGATCCCTGTAATGAGGATCCAGTATCTGGTGGAAACCCTGTCCAGTAGGGTGAGGCTTTTATAACAGCACTTGTAGTGTGTGTCCAATTACTTACAGTGACCATTTACTGTAGTGGAACTGAACACTATATGGTTTCCTATGTCATCAGAGTTAATAGAAAGCAGAGTACTGATTTAAATGTACTTCAGGGTGTGGTGGCTCAGGCTCAGGCATGTTGGGTCCAATGACAGCGCCACCGTCTTCACTCTCCTTCTTGTCCAGTAGACCTGCTGCCATCACTGCTGCCTGCTGCTCTGCAACCCGTGCTGCCAGTTCCTCCTGAAAAATTCCCATTAGACAAACAGTGGCTCATTATCGGGAAATCTGATGGTACAACAGCAGCGTACCTTCTTGTGTGTGACACCCTGTCTGTTCATGTAATGATGACTCTCAGACAACATAAACAAAATATTAAATCGCAAGACAGACAAGCACACAACAAGGTCTTAGGACATAATACTCTGACAGTATTCTGTTATATATGAATCAAAATGCAAATACCATTCTGGCTTGTATCTGGGCTCTAACATCATTTCTTTTATGTCCAACAGGACCAGGAGGAGCAGAGTAAACGGTCGGTGCCGCCTGAACGATTGACGTTGTTGGTTTGACGGGAGGCGGGGCTCCCTGTCTTGTGGTTGGGTCTGGCACCATGGAGACGATATCAGCTACCTGAGTGAGACACACCAAAAGACTCAGAGGTGCAAGAACTTCAACTACAAGGTAGGTCACAACATAACCAATAAGGGAACAAGACTAGGTGGACACTAGTGTACGGCTGACAGCGTATCGTCTAAAATGTGAATTCCTGGATGCTTAATGTTCACCTGAGCTCTCCCTCATGCTTCTGTCCTGCTCTATACTGGACTGTTACAGTGTGCCACCAGTCTCCATCTCCATCTCTACGTATGTGTGTGTCTGTATGTATTTATGTATGTACTTTGCCTACCTAAAGAGCTGTTCATCTGATGTACTTCAAGCTTGGCATGTCAGTTGCAGGAGGCCCAAGGAACTGCAGTGTCGAATTTGGTTCAATATGGATAGATGCTTAATAAATGGGATGAGGCATAGGGCATGTCCTCACCTACCTCTGTGCTCATTGATTACAGGTCACTTTTGCTGCTGGATGCTGGATATAATGTGTGACCAAGAAAGCTGCAACCAGCAATACCACCGGCCAAGCAAACAGCTCATTCTGAACATGCATGTTCATGGTATGGACACTGCAGCAGTCTAGAGTAAAAATAGGGGGTTCCTGGGGCGATTCTGCATATCACGTAGACTGGATACTACGATGCCTAAAGTGCAATTGATTTGTGTCACTGTTTCAATTGCCATGAAAGGCTAGGATGTGAGGGATGGAGAGGGAAATAAAAAGAGAGATTATGTGGAGGGGTGTTAGATCTTTACCCTGGTTTTATTTCCTTTTGAAAAGAACTGCCACTGTGAAGCTGTGTGATGCAAATATTTACAGAGGAAATACTGCAAGTTAGTGAATAAAGCAGTAAAGTGAGAGAAGGTGAAGTGAACCTTACCAGGTCTCTGTAGGATATGGGGGACAAAGGCTGGTCTCATCATGGGTGGACGCACTGGTGGGACTGTGACAGACACAAGTTACACAATGTTAATGACACATGGAAAAAGGCCCAGAATGACAGCAGAATGGAGTCTGTGCTGTGAGACAATTCACCTTAAACAGTCTAGAATAGAATAGAATGCTTTATTGTCACGGCACAACTGGATAACAACATTTCTTTCAGTGGAAGCAAACACAAGGTTAAAAAATGACACAACACATAATCACACACAACAATAATAAATAGTCAAGTAATACAAAAGTAAAAGTTCAGTAATAAACAGTATCATAAAAAAAGGTATTGACTCAGTCCAGTGGATCCAGTACTACCAGTTTACAGAGTTCAGTTCTCTGAGGGCTCATGGGTAGAAACTGTTAAGCAGTCTAGAGGTGTGGGTCTTAATAGACCTGTAGATCCTTCCAGAGGGCAGCAGACTGAGAAGATGGTGTCCCGGGCGAGATGAGTCTGTTTGTGGCCCGACGCAGACATGGGACTCTGTCTATGTCCTGGAGAGAGGGAAGCTGTGTTTCTGATGTTCTGTTCTGATGGAATGACTCTCTGTAGTGCTTTCCTGTCAGCCTCAGTGCAGCTAGTAAACCACACCAGGATGCCGTAAGAGAGGATACTTTCCACAGAACAGTGATAGAAGGACAGCAGCAGCTGCTGAGACAGGTTCACTCTGCGTAGAGGTCTTAGAAAGGAGAGCTGATGCTGTGCCTTCTTCACCAGAGAGTTTGTGTTCACTGTCCAGAGAAGTCCTGGAGATGTGTGCGCCCTGGAATTTAAAGTCAGTGACTTTCTCCTCTGATGTATGGTGGAGCAGGTTCCTCTCTCTTTTTCCTGAAATCAATGATCATTTCTTTTGTTTTGGAGATGTTGAGGACCAGGTTACTGACAGAACACCATTTGGTCAGTTCATGGACCTCGTCCATGTAGGCAGCCTCGTCACCGTCGTGTCATCTGCAGACTTAATGAACGTGTCGGTGTGCAGTTGTGAGTGTAGAGAAGAGGAGTCAGCACACGACCCTGAGGGGCTCCAGTGTCAGGGTTGATGATAGATGTTTCCTCATCCTGACAGACTGTGGTCGGTTTGTTAAGAAGTCCATGATCACACTGCATGCATCTGGCTGACACCCAGTGCCAGCAGTTTGGTCACCAATCTGCTGGGAATGATGGTGTTAAACGCAGAGCTGAAGTCCAAAAACAACATCCTCACATAAGAGCCAGGGTGTTCCAGATGAGTCAGTGCAGTGTGGAGATCTGTATTAACAGCACCTTCTGTTGACCTGTTGGCTCTACAGGTTAGCTGATGATGGTCCAGTGTGGGTGGGAGAGATGATTTGATGTGTTTTTGGACCAGCCATGGGATGCCATCGGGGCCAGCAGCCTTCCTGGGGTTGACACCATGGGGCACTCTCCTCACCTTGTCTGTGCTGACAGTGAGTGTTACGCTGCTGGTGGTTAGTAGCGGTGCAGACCCAGTCTCATCTCCAGTCACCTCAAAGCCAGCAAAGAAGTGGTTGAGGTCTTCAGCTAGCACAGCTTAACATCCACAGTCATCCAGGGTTTACTGTTCAGGAAGCATCTGATCCGTTTGTTTACCGTGACACGGTCAATGCAGTCCTGTATGTAGAAGAGGACAGTGGATGTGTAGTCAGTCACATCCTGCTGTGCAAACAGATCCCAGTAAGTCAGTCAAAACAGGCCTTAAGCTGGATGAAGCCCCTTCAGGCCAAGTCTTTATGTTCCTCACACAAGGCTTTGTTTTCCTAATGAGAGGCCTCTATGCTTGGGTGACAAACAGGGATAGGTGGTCAGACTGGCCTATGTGGGGTAGGGTGGAGGCTTTATATCCTTCCATAATGTTGCTGTATACATGATCCAAAGTATTTTGGCCACTCACTGGACATGTCACGTGTTGGTAGAATTTAGGAGGGACAGTTTCCAGGTTTGCTTTATTAAAGTCCCCAGCCACAATAAAAACCCCATCAGGATGAGCAGTCTGCAGCTTACTAATGGCTGTTAGCAGGATGTTCAGCACTAGCTTGATGTTAGCGCTAGGTGGGACGTACACAGCCACAATAACAACAACTGTGAACTCCCGTGGCAGATAGAAAGGCCGGCATCTTAAAGTTATGAGCTCTACATCTGGTGAACAGTGTCTGTAAAGGGCGGTAGCTTACCGGAGCCACCGTTCCTGTCAGCCCGGTGCGTTGTGCAGCCTGTTAGCCCAAAAGCATCGTCTGGGATCCCAGTGTGAAGCCAAGTCTCAGTAACGACCACAATCCAGCTGTTTTGCACAAGTTTTTGTGCATTGATGGTCGGCTGCAGTTCATCCGTTTTGTTACTGAGTGAGCGTTGGTGAGGAAAATACTGGGTAGCGCAGGCCTGTGGGGAGCTTTCTTTAGCCTGGTTCATATGCCAGCTCGGCAGCCTCTCTTTTGCCTTCCCTCCCTCTGCCGCCTCCTGCGTCTTCCAGCCGGTATCATGATCCACTGAGACCCGATTCCTGATGGAATCTAATTCACCACACAACTTTCCAATCTTTAGAAGTTAGTATCGGCTATATGTGGAGTCGCTGGTCGACAGACAAGCAAACAAAACAGACAAAAACAACCACATCGCAGAGAGCTAAGCTGTGCATATGTGCGCGCCGCCATCTTGAACATAAACATGAATCTTTTTGCAGTCTCAAATTGCCAGTGACACATATGAAGTACTTCCACTGAATGGTACAGTGTGGCTCCAAGTTTTCAGTACTGACCACTATGCCTATATATTGAGCCTTCATTTGTAAAGATCTATAGATCACTGGTTTCAGGCACTGACAGATGTCGTAGCCAGTCGCTTTTACTTCATTTAGTCTCAGTCCTGTGTTAAATGTCCTTTTTAGTTTTTGTTATATGTGAAAATAATCCTGTTTCGTTTTAGTCGACTAAATTTCTTGGTCTTTTAGTCTTGTTTTAGTCAACAAGGCATTGGCTTATTAATAACATTTCAGTCAATCTAGTCTGGTGAAACACAATCATTTTCTCCTTTTACTCTGATTTGACATTAGATTTATCTGCTCATTATCTGATGGAAAAAAAGGTCGACTGATTAAAAGTGTAGCTTTGCAGAAGGTGTCTGGTCTGATGATGTCAATTTAAGGAAAGCATCCAGACACAGAACACGCTTGGATTTGCATATTTATTTTGAACCAGGTGCAGCTCCATGCCAGTGAACCGGGCTTCTTTCCCACTTAGAGTTGGAGAATGTTTAAGACCATTTTGGCCCAAAGACCTCGAAACATTTGCCCTACCAGCTGAAACTGCCAGACTCTGAGCACCAGCTGTCCTGAGGGACGCTTCAGAGACAACCAGCTATGTGATGGTTCTATTAGTCTTTTGCCCCTATTCCCAGGTCGGACGACCCATTTAAGTATTTAAATTTAAAGGGGCCCATGGAAAATTCACTACTGTGAAATAAATAGTAATGCCACAGACTTGCAGCTCAGATCAAAATGTAGCTGAAACTGTGCTGAGTGAGTTAGGTGCCACATTTGAAGTATCATTAAAAGTTACTGAACTCCAGAAGAAAACCATCTTTAGTGAAATACTGTTTTTCTTGAATAACTATCAATCTAATAATGATACCAATGTGATTCTAAATTCTAGTGGCAGGTTTTCATGGTCCAGGAGTCATTATGAGGGTCAAACTATCATGGGAATGTTGCTTCTAGGTATAATGACATCATGGGGAAACGGATCTGCCTTGGTGGAGGTTTGTGGTCTCGAGTGCTGTCAAAACTACAATCAAATCATTTTCCGTAGCCTCCCATCTTTCAAATGACACCAGAAATATGCATTTAAGCCTTCACATAAAGAGGGAGGAGCTGTTTCTCATTCTTTTTGGTTGCGACTGGGCTTGTTACATTATATCAAGTGTGATTACCACCATTTTTTGTAATGTACTGCAATTTTCAATTTTTTTTTAAAATGAAGAGGGGCTCAAAAGTCACCCTAACGCTACGAGACTTAGAATGGTGATGAGTCTTTATCACAGAGTATATTATTTCCAAACCATCTTTGATCTATGCATGTGAGAGTTTATGCTCACCTGGTCCCACAAAAGCCGGTGGTGGTGGACCAACAAAATGAGCTGCTCTGGCTTCTAATGTCTGCTGGACCTGAGAGAGACGAACATGAAGTGTGACAAAGAGAGATGGGGAAAAAGAGAGTGTGAATGAGAGAGGAAAACATGAATGATGAGCAGAATAGAAAGAAAAGATATTGCCTCCATCAGCAGAACTACTTTATTGTATTGGTCATTAAGAAAACAGTACGCCTACAAAAAGCCGTGTGTCTGTACCTCAATAACCAAATACTAATAGAATGGTACAAACCTGTCTGTAGGTGTTGGTGCCTATAATTGGCCGCACTATTGGAACCGCTGGAAGAGGAAGAGCTACAGGTACTGCCTCCAAATCAGGTGGGCTTTGTGATACTGGTAATGGACCACCAAGAACTTCCTGCTCAAAACTACAGAACAAAAGGTACAGGTGAGACAGACTGAGCCGTTACTTAATCTGGAGGGTTTTAAAGGATGTAACTAACAAGCATGAAATCCCTGCCACGGGTGCATTTATTTGAAGAAAGACGGTTAGAAATAAGTTAATCAAGTTGTTCCTCTTCATAACAATTCTTGTTAATTGCATATCTGAGAAACAGTTCAATTTAAAAAAATGTTTTTGAAAAAAATGCTTGAAATACATGGAAAACAAAATCTGTCTTCTATATTATCCTTGTTTCAGTTACGACACTCTTTCAATGTATACAAAATGTCGAGTGAACCCAGCCTAAAAAGTATTTGAAAACGTACGCTCTGACAGCATACGCAAACACGTACACTAAGTAGTTATCAGGGGACCTCCCCACAGAGCTCCTGGTCCACAGCTTTCAGTCGCTCCCTGTGCTTGTTTCTGATGCAAGTTAGGATCAAAGAGTCATAAATACGTCATCGAGCAGAATTGCAATGGCACTACTTGAAACTATCGGGTACCCCTTCTCCAGTGATATCCAAAACTTAAGGCTGTCATAGGCTAGCCCTTAGTTATGCTGCTATAGGCGTAGACTGCTGCAGGACTTCCCATGATGCACTGAGCTTCTCTCTCGTCTCCTTCTCTACACATCCATGTCTCATTAATGCTTATGTAGCACCCGTCCCATGTAGCTAGTAGGTGAATGAAGTTTACCGGAATGTTATAGTACTATGGGCGGGGCCCTGGGTTTCTTTTATTTAATGGCTGGCCGTAATAACCTGTGTGAACACTTTACAAAATGAATCCTTGCACTCTTTAGACTTGAATCTTAATTCTGACAAAGGGTCAGTGCCTCCACTTAGCTGAATATGTGAAATAAAAGGGTTAACTCCAGCTAAGAATATTGTTTTATGTACTATTTTAGTGTCTATTTTAACCACTTTCTATTTTAACAGATTTTAACAACATCAAATATATGAAATGCAAGTAGGACTCACACAAAATACTTTAAATGCAGATTATGAATTTAGTGAAATAAATAATAAATCAAAATGTTATAAAATAATATCACAACAGTAAACACTTGTACCCAATGAAATGTTTCAATGCAATGTACTTTGCGACACAATTTCTCTCTCACTCACACTCTGCTTAACCAAATAATGTTCTTTGAAATAAACTTTGCAGGCCTGTGTCGATGCTTGTGAGCCTTGTGGTCTGAAAACTTTGTGACCGTTTCACTTGCAAAGCAAGCAGAAAAAAATAAAAGTAGCACGTGCAAAAGTTACTCACAACCTCCCTTGAGCAGTCAGCTGAATAGTAGGGCGATGAGCTGGTGAAAACAATGAAGAGTGGGACAGCCAAGAGAACTAGTGGTGGCTGATGGCATCAAACCAGCGGAGATGGCTGAAACCGGGATCTTCTATGCTCCAAAAAAGTCAAAGGAATCTCCTGGTCCTTCCTTGAGCATACACAATTTCATTTTAGTCAATTTTCTTGTCTAAAAGTCCTTTAACAAACTCATTCCGAGTTCATTTTAGTTTCACAGTAGGGCTGGTCGGTTCCTGAATCACCCGGGTTAATGATTCGAATCTTCGTACTGAATCAGGAATCACGAGTCCGAGGTCTCCATTAACCCGGATCCTATGAGTCCTCTGGCTGGCTGCTGCCAAGTACACAAGGCGAGTTAGCGGACTCACGGAAAGACAGCGGACTCACCGGAAACACCGCGGACTCAGGTGATTCAGTTGAATCGGTTCACTGACTCGAGTTAGAGGACTTCACTCCAGTCAGTGAATCTAAGTAAAAGTTAAATATTGCAATAAACAAGTGGTTAAACACTCTGGTGTTCGTTATGTGGCTGATATATTTTATGCACATGCTATGATGATGATGATGATGATGATGATTATTATTATTATCAGTAGTAGTGGTATAGACTAGTAATGCAGCATATTTTATTGTAAACAAAACAACAACAAACTATAGTGATATTATAATTATAATTGTTAGACAACAGACAAAAATGCTTATAGGCTACTTTAGGACTGTACCACTTAAGGAGCATGGGTGAATCCACAGCGTTTTTTGGGGGGGGGGGAACAACACTGACTCAAGTGACTCAAGTGAACCGGATCACTTTAGTGAGTGACTCAGAGTAACCCGAGTCCATAAAATGAACCGAGTTTACCACCACTATTTCACAGTACCTTAAAATATCAACACACATTAACAATACTTAGTAACCTAGACAGATGCAACATTGCAACCTGTGCTAACATTGCTAACGGGCTAACATGCTTATCGCGATTAGCATTTTACTACACAGTTTTACTACACTGTATCTTGATGAAACAGTTCAAAATTAACCACACAGAAGTATTTACCCTCTGCAAATCCTATAATGTCCTTCACTCGTCGGCAAACTCTGCATCCACCGCGGTAAAAGGCATAATACTAACGTGTCTTCTCTCTACTACTCATAGCTGTGCTCTACGGTGTATTTTGACATCCCGCCCCATCAACATGCGATTGGTCTGACAGATCATTAGCATCCAATACAAACGTCTTAACAGACAGTCAGATGCTATCTAAGGTTAGGTTGTGACCTGACCATAACACTAGGATGTGCATAGCAAACAAACTATTTAAATTGAACATAACTTTATTTAATTTTACAAACAATGAAAATTTTTGTTATCACTTTTATCCAACTTTTTAACTTTACTATAAACTGTAAATGAACTAGTATCTATTAAACACTTTAAAACTATTTATTTAAGCTATTTATTTGTGTCTATAAATGATATTTTAGACTGGGCTACACTACACTACACAAGGGGATTGTGACTGGACCCACTGCTGGGATCCTGGCTGACACTAATTTATATTATTACAATTTTCATTGTTATCATATTATTACAGTTATCATCATCTTATAGATGCATCACTATTATAATCATAATAGTCTCGTTATACTTCCTTTTCCATCTAATTAGTTGAGTTCACAGATTCCCAATGCCAGTGAAGAGGATACTTAAAGTAACTTTGGCTTTTCAAATCCCATTATATTATACTATATCATATTATACTATATCATATTATAACCATATTATAACCTCTTGACTTTGTTTATCGCAGCATGTTTGGCTTCATCACAGGTGATACATTCCTCACTCACCATTACAGCCTATATGAAAAGGTGGGATGGTCCTCTTTAACAAACAGAGGGGAGCAGCATTGCATGTGGTTTATTTCTAAGGCCCTGCTACTTAAAGTACCGAGTTCCCTCTGCTGTCTGGTTGAATTTAAACACAGTACCCACAGTGTCAGGTCACAGGACATTTTAACATTAGTTCTTCCTCCTGTTCACACTGAACTTGGCAGAAGTAGGTTCAAATACTACGCTGCATACAAATGGAATGAACTTCAAACATGCATCAAGTTACATTCTCTTACTACATTTGAACAATTTAAAAAGTCACTTTTGTGTGATTACAATCACACCTGTAATTATTTTCTTTAAAGTATGGAATATATACCCGTGTCTGTAAATTATCTGTGTGTTTGTCTGTTTTAAATCTATATGTTCATTTTTTGTACTCAGGTCTCTCTTGAAAAAGAGATCCAAACCTCCATGAGACAACCTGTTCAAATAAAGGCTTAATAATAATATTAAAATGTCTCCTGTCCAGTTCTCCATCTTTAGTGGAAGTGGGTAATTTTCAGAGCATCAGTTTCATTTTGTGAATGATTATTTTTAACCACTTTACTATTAAAGTTCTTAATGAATTTAATTTGGCCAGTAGAACCAACATATTTAGAAAATGGATCCAGTTGTCATCAGTCATAGGAACAGTCATATTATTCTGACTACTTTCTCTAACAGCCAAACACAGACACATAGCAAATGTTTTATATTTATAACAATAATAAATTTATTTATAATATACTTACCAAACAATAATCTATAACTTATCCTACCTAACATTCCACCTTGAGCAAGCACTTAGCGACAGTGGCGAGGAAAAACTGCCTTTTAACAGGCAGAAACCATCGAGCAGATCCGAGACTCAAGGTGGACGGCCCTCTGCTTTGACCGGTTGGGGTGAGAGAGACAGAGAGAGAGAGAGATGGGGAGATAGATGAGGAGGGGAGATAGATGGGGAGAGAGAGAAATGGGGAGGACAGAGGACACAGACATATGCAACCACAATAACAATAAGAGCTATTATAATAGTAAAAAAAGGTCCTGATGCTGGAGCAGCAGCTGAACTCGTCGCCGTCTTCTGCTCAGGCAGCAGGAGCCGTCATATCCTAGAAAGAAACATGTTAAATGTCAGCAAAACCATAACATCATGTTGGGACCACAAGATCCACCTTTCCTGTGTCTTAAAGAGAAAGTCTCTGTGGAGACAGAGAGAGAAGTTTTACACTCATTTCTCTCTTAGTTCTCTTGTTTGATCACCTCTCCCTACGGAGGAGAAATAAAAATCAGTATCCACCCAAATCTACTTATGACCATATTTGGTGTGAGGATCCCGTCCATGAACACAAACAACAGGCTAAATGGAGGGAATGAAATCAGACAGGAAGTTCTGACTGCACCTCCAAACTGAACTGTTTTCTCACAGAGATCAGAGTGGATCAGTAGGTCTGGCCTAACAAACAAATGTGCATTCCTACCTGCTGCATGATGGCCTGCAATTGAGCACGCATCGACCGCGGGATGTTGCGGATTCCTGTGGCAGCAGCTGGCGCAGTAGCTGGAGGACGAAGGCGCCGAGGTGCAATGTTACGAAGTGCTGCGAGAGGAGTCAACACAAACACTTAATTAGCAGCCATATAGCTGAGCTGTATCT
Organism: Chaunax sp. Z400; assembly: GCA_037577475.1. Classification (NCBI taxonomy): domain Eukaryota; kingdom Metazoa; phylum Chordata; class Actinopteri; order Lophiiformes; family Chaunacidae; genus Chaunax; species Chaunax sp. Z400. Next base: position 4,641,050 of record CM075190.1, on the reverse strand, counting down.
GTTGGGTAGTTAGATCATTGACTGAGTCGAGGTGACTGACCGGAAAGCTGGGCAACTATCCACGGAACAGCCGTCTGCCGCTGGGTGTCATCAACTCCTGCCGCCTCAGTCTGCTGTGGGACCCCACCCACAGGAGCAACTGGTGCAGGACGAGGGCGACGGGTTGCCATGTTTTGAATTGCTGCAAGAAGAGTAAACACAAACACTTAATTAGCAGCCATATAGCTGAGCTGTATCTGTTGGGTAGTTAGATCATTGACTGAGTCGAGGTGACTAACCGGTAAGCTGGGCAACCATCCGCGGAGTAGCCGTCTGCCGCCGGGTGTCATCAACTCCTGCCGCACCATTCTGCTGTGGAACTCCACCCACCGGAGCGACTGATGCAGGAGGAGGGCGGCGGGATGCCATGTTTTGAATTGCTGCAAGAAGAGTCAACAGTTGACAGAAACATCAACACAAACACTCAATCAGCAGCCATATAGCTGAGCTGTATCTGTTAGATCATTGACTGACCTGCAAGGTGAGCAGCTATCCTACGTGGCACCTGAGGGGCAGGCCTTCTGGGACCAACGGTCTGTGGTTGTGGCACCATGCTTGAAGCAAAGCGAGCCACAAATCTGCGATATAAAATGGACATTTAGCAGAATTTTAATACACATTAACCTCATTGATTACAGAAATTAATAAATATTTTCCTCATCACAGCTGTAAAGCCAGTTCTGTATTTTCAGTACATTTTATGAGCTACTTAAGCATCATCAAGCTTACTCTAAGTATTATTGCACACTGTACAACTCTATTCAGTCATCTCTGCATCGAGCATCACTGTACAGCCTCCAATGAGACCAGTTCTGATATTAATACAACAGGTTTTTTTCACTACACAAAGAGTTCGTACCAAAGCAGTTTAAAACAACTTCAAACATTCACTCACACTTGTTGGTCATTGAACATCAAGCCATTCAGTCTGTCAATGGCTCGGTCGGCTGCCTCCTGCGTCTGGAAACGGACGACAGCGTAGTTTCTGGAGCCATTGGCAACAACCTTAAAGGAAGTACACACATGCTACTTTTAGGACACACACACACGCAGTAAGAGTACATGAAAAGTGACTTTATAGTCCAACTATTGTGATGTTCTGTGCATTCGGAAACAGGTTAAGCACATTGTAATTAGACCTGCAGAGTCACAATACTATGCTCCAACAATGACTGTCGACCATAGCCCTGCTTCAGATTAGATATGAGAAGGAGAAATCAGACACTAGTCTCCTACCTGGCAAGATAGAACGTTGCCAAAAACGGACATGGTGTCATTCAGAGCCTCGCTGTCGATGGACTCCTCGAGGTTCTTGACGATCACTTTTCCGATGTTCTCTCGCTGATGCTGTGCTGATGAGATGCGAGGACGCCGACCCCAGACCCCATAAAAGGTATAGGCGTCCAATGCACGCTCGGCTGAGGGAAGGAACACAGAGAAAATGGTTTGAGTTGTTTAGTAAATAGAAATTTTCAAGAGCCAGATTTAACAGCATATGTTGAAGGTGTGGTTCGTTGTCTTGAGTGGGTTTCTAGTACTTACAGTAGGTGCTGTTGGGAAACTGAGTCCAAGTTTACATATTCTTATTCCTTGATATTTTTTTTTATGTCAGCACCCAAAAATATTCAGTTCACTATCATACGTTAAGAAAACCACCAATTTTAGCTTTAAAAAGTCACTTAAATCCTTACTTGATTAACCTTTGACAATACATTGACAAGCCGGTTTGTGTTAAGCCACAATTGTACAATTATTAAATGTTTTTGCATAAATGATGAGTATTTATTTCTCAGGATTTTAATTCCCTGGACAAACAACACAGATGTCTGTCTAGTTATTCTTCTAATTGTTCCGTAACAGATTTAAGAAAATGAGAAAATAATATCAGTAAAACACTGAAACACACCTGAGAAAACCAGATGAAGATGCAGACCTGTTATCTGATCAGTCATATACAAAAAATGATAAACAGATTGATGATGACAAATTTAAGTCAGTATTTGTGATAAAGTACATACCATCAGCTGGATGGTCGAAGCTGACATAGGCGCAGCCGAGGGAACGACCGGTGGTGATGTCCCGACATATCTGGACGGAGCGGATAGCTCCTGCCAGACTGAAGGTGTCGTACAGGCTGGCCTCTGTCACCCGTTGGCCGAGGCCTTCCACGAACAGGAACGGGCAGGTAGTAGTGGTACGGGAAGCGCTGGTGTACATACTGGAGTTAGCCATAGCAAAGTAGCTGTCGATGTTAGCAAAGTAGCTGTCGATGTTAGCAAAGAAGCTGTCGATGTAAGCAAAGAAGCTGTCGATGTTAGCAAAGTAGCTCACGAAGCAAAACAAAAGGTTTCTGTACAGTCCAAAGACTTCGCAAAACCAAGTGTCTGTCGAATCTTAGGCAGTTGCTCGTTTTATATAGCCCGGTGAGGCACATCCTGTTGTCAGAGACGAGAACTTCCGGTGACAGAAAACGTTCAAAAATTAAGACGGACATCAAATACGAACTTTAAATCAGGCACATTTCGGCAATTGTCGATTTTTTTCATTGTGTAAATGAATTAATTGTTTCTATTAATCTGTGTGCTAAAATAGCATCAATATGTTTGGTTTATGAGTTTTTCCCCGTGCCGCCCCCATCTCCGTCATCTATTGGTTAGAGGAGGTCACATGGGCTGTCACGGCTTGGCCAGATTGGCTATTCTGCTCGTATGCGGAAGTGGAGTTTTGTATACAAACGCGTAGCGCTTTACAGCTTAATTTTTTAAGAAATAAAACTTTATTGTAAATATGCAATAGCATAAGAGCAGTCAACAAATAAGGCAGCGTAATTCACTTTATTTTATACGGCCCGCAGCGGTTGCCATTTTAGCCTGGAAATATGTTTCATGGGATAAGGAAAAAACACAAAGATAAGGCAGGATAAACGAGAAATGACACACAGCTGGTTAACAAATAATTTAGTTAAAGAATCAGTCAGAAAAGAGGGATAAGGGCTTTACAGACGACTAAGACTACACTAAGGCTTTCACTCAGTGCTGTACCAAAAAAGTCACCTGTGTAATCATGTTAGTATCTCTGCTGCCTTCATTAAAAATCTGATTTAAGGTCTGTACTTTATTTACCTTCAAATGCAGATATTTTGTTGTTTCAAGCAAGTGGTATATTGAATGACATTTCAACGTTGAAGTATGAGGAAGTAGCTGACTGCCAAAAAATGTACGGTAGAAGATTAAGAAGAAGAAAAATGAAAGGAAAGAACAGGATAACTATAGTGTGGCTGCAAAGCATCCACATTAATTAATTCATGACTCAGTCTATTAATTAGACCAACAAGTCTTCATCCCTAAACAGTCCTGTGTCCTAGAAATGACATTTCTGATTAGCAACAGCAAATAAGTTACCAAGGTAAATGTCAACATGGTCATTCACACACGAGGCATGATTATAAAAAACGTTGGCACAGAAAATATCTATAAAATACTCTCCCCTCTCTCTCTGTGCCCTTTCAGTTTATGGGCTATAGAAGTTATTTTATTTTGTAGGGCTGTATCAACACTTGTGATGAAGACACATATGAATAAACTTGACTTGGCATGTACCATATGATATAACATGTGTTTCAAAACATAACACTGCAAAACACTAAGGATCTGATAAATGTCATTCTTAAAGGGAGCTAAGGCACAGTCATTTAGTAAATGTGTAAATCCATAGGGCATGACAGTAATTCAAAGTCAACATTCACAGTCAGTCATTATAACTTCTTTTTTCAAAGGGGCTGCTTAATGTAATGTAATACCTTTGTGAAGTGTTTGTATGGTATTTCTTTTGTTTGTAGAATAAACTGATCATTGATTAAATACTAGTCAAAGAAAGAGATTATATTTATACACTTGCTCCATACAGGCAGAGAACAATGACAATAAATGTTGGCATTGAAAATAAATTGAAAAACTGAAAAGACTTCAAACCTGTTGTGTGTGTGGGTGGGTGGGGTTGCCTCCAGCTACAAAGGGGCCCACTCTGCCTGACTGAATATTTTGTTGATTAGTTAAATATTTTGAACTAGACAGCACTCAGAGCACAAACAAGGTGATGTCATCGCACGTAAAAAAACAACAGTCCCATGATCATTTGAAGCTCATAATATGACTCTGCACCATGGAAACATGACCCTATAATTTGGAATCACATCGTTATTGTTATTAGTTTGATAGTTATTCAAGAAAAATGATGTCTCACTAATGTCGGTTTTCTTCTGGATCTAGCTCCAAAATGTAATATTTTCTTGCATGGCCCCATTCTTCCACCCAGTTTCATGGTAATCTATCAAGTGGAATAAACGTTCCAAAAACCCCTACCCCCTCCACCCCTTTATACAGATATTTATTTATATAGATATAATAGTCATTAATGTGTGATAGACATAATAAAGCCCTATCTCCCAACGCTAAGGAAAGTGAAAAAGATCCCGACTCCACCCCTTAATCCAGATCCACTCCAAAATGGGTTCTTCCTGTTATTCCGGTCACATGCCCAACCCTCCCATCACGTTTCACAAAAATCCATCAAGGGGCTTTTGTGTCATCCTGCTAACAGGGACACATACGTAAACTAACACGTGAAAACATAAAAACCTTGGTGCAGGTAATAAAGAATCACATTATGTCCATGTCCTCTGTAAAGATGACCCTGAAACCCCACCACTGCCAAGGGGTTCTCCTCTTGTGCAACAAACAGCACCATCTGCAGCCCCATCTGTGCCTTGTTTGGATTGTATTTTATTTATTTATTATTATTATTATTATTATAATATTGCAATATATTATTTTGGCTGCCTGGAGTTTACAAGTTTGCAGCTTGCCTGCTTTTTCTGTTTATCCTGCTTTTCCAAACAACAAATGTGGCCAGATCAGAGCATTTCTAAAATCAGTTTAAAATCAAGAACTGATGTAACATCATTACTGACGTCTGTCACTGTCTCTCTCTCTCTGGACAAGGTGTATGTGTCTGACTGTGTAGCTAGCCTAGCCCTGTTCTGTCAGTGCAGGCTAAAATGGGAAAAGAATATAACACAGGCACACTAAAGCATAAGGAGCAAGAGCATCAGGAGGAATCTTGTGGCATCATGTGTTCTGCTCACAAACGTCTTCTCACTCTCAACAACTCAACATTCAGTGTCTTGTTAGTGTTCTGCTGCTAGTTCCAGTTTGCATTTCAAGCTGTGATCAGTTTTTCAATCCACTCAAAGACATTGTCCATGGTGATACTGTCTTCTGCTATATCAAAAGCATTCAACAGCAGTAAGCGTGTCCTGGAGGAGGAAAGAGGACTGATGAAGAATATTCTTTATGGTCACATACAACGTTACACAGTATTCACAAGTTATCTGTGATAAATGTGATGAATAAATAAATAAAACAATATGGTTGATTTAATGAAGGTGGTTAAAATGCCATTTTTGTGTGTAGACATGCCTGGAGGGCTGAGTGAGAAGAGGAACAGAGATCAATGAGGGATTAAGTGTTCTGGTGAAGATTTCTGAAGTTCTGCAGGATAAAGTGTGTATGTTTTAAATGACCAACTATATAATCTGTAAATGGACTAGGATAAATCTGTAGTTAGTTTTGTTTTAAAAGACCAACTATATAATCTGTAAATGGACTAGGATAAATCTGTAGTTAGTTATGTTTTAAATGACCAACTATATAATCTGTAAATGGACTAGGATAAATCTGTAATTAGTTTTGTTTTAAAAGACCAACTTTCTAATCTGTAAATGGACTAGGATAAATCTGTAGTTAGTTATGTTTTAAATGACCAACTATATAATCTGTAAATGGACTAGGATAAATCTGTAATTAGTTTTGTTTTAAATGACCAACTTTATAATCTGTAAATGGACTAGGATAAATCTGTAATTAGTTTTGTTTTAAATGACCAACTTTATAATCTGTAAATGGACTAGGATAAATCTGTAATTAGTTTTGTTTTAAATGACCAACTTTATAATCTGTAAATGGACTAGGATAAATCTGTAGTTAGTTATGTTTTAAAAGACCAACTATGGGACTGATAAACGTAGCGTTCACAATGAAGTGTTTTTGGATTTAATTTGACTCCCTACTGTCAGCGGTGAGTCAAATTTAAAAGTATATGATGTGTGTTGTTCATTAATTAACAGCTCACGCTTATTATGATGTTGAAACTTGTTAAATATGTTAGCGCTGCTTCCGCTAGCTATCCGATTCAAAATCCCATTAGGAAAACTGCTGATTTAAGGTAGCGATAGAGTCAGCCTTAAATAAATCAGTACAGGTGTTAAATGACTTTAACCTTTTTATGGGTCTTTATTTTAGATTTGTATGCATTTCGGTCTGTGTATTTAAAGCAAAGAAAAATGTTAAGTGAGTTTGATTGTTGTTTAGCCTTGACAACAAATGTTATCTGCCTGAAGCTAAACTCATGAGAATAATGAATGAGACCTTGTACAACGAAAAACCTAGAATTTGATTTGTAGATGCTAATTGTTTATTTTGTGACCTGTTGTAGGTCAGGGTTTTTTTGCATTCCTGGACAGTGGATTGATCGATGGCGAGCTACCCTGTGAACCCTGGATGTACTTGAACTGAACTTTCTTCCACTACTAGTGGTAGATATACCCAAACTGACCTCCATTTTTCCCCCTTATCGTCCCACTTGGAAGAATCTTCAACTCAGGAATTTTGGAATTATATTTGGAATTTTCAAAATATATTTGAAAGGCCTACATAAAATTTGTTGAGATTGTTTGTTATTTATGTTTTAAAAATATTGCAATACAAGCTTTAATTGAAACGTGCTTGTGTGGCATTCATTCATTTTGGACTCCCTGAGTGAATCTATTCTTCTGCATATTGTTGGGTACTAACTAGCGTTACCAGCTGCCTGCACCAGCTTATTATATTGTACATGTGCTACATTTAGAAGTGTTTGAAAAGAGCTTTTTCTGAATGTCTCCCACTGCCTCCAGTCTTTATGCTAAGATAAGCTAAGCTAAGCTAACCATGTCCCGACTCTAGCTTCATACTGAACACACACAACATTAACATCTGTTTAAAATAAATATCTCATTCAAAATTAAAGCAAATAAATGCTGTTCCAAACTTCCTGGTCTGAGTGGTGTCCTCCCAAGTAGACATTATTAGACAGGATAGTGCCAGGTGAACTGGGTAAAGGTTGGGGATGAATTACTGAATGATAAAGGTTTGGATATGAAAACCAATGTTTCCACGATGTCACCACCATAACAAATGATTTAATTTATTTATCAGCTACAATGTCATTTAGTCAACAGCAGATAATCTAAATTTTCCATCATCGGGTCGATAATCTATCTGATGTCTGTCCTGCATCCTTACCTTTAACAGACTAAACATTTAACAGACTGTCTGTACTTTTGTACAGTATGTGTCGTGTATCAGGCTGGTTAGAGACTGGATAAGACCCAACCTGATATGAATCATCCACATCACTGATCAGACAGAGTTGAACTTGTTCTAGGAATATGGTGATCAAAGCTGTTCATTGATGAGGTTGAATCATTTCTCTTTTTGATGAAAAACATGCTCCGTTTAGTAATGTTTGGAGTGTCTGACCAGCAGAGCTGTGTGCTGGTAAGAATCTAGAGATGCAGTATTTATCACAATACAGGGGTTAACATTCAATATACAGCAATACAGCAAGCAAAGTGATGAATTACTATTTCTTTAAACTAATTTTAGGAAAACTGTGATGCATTAAGAACAAACCAACACATCCAATCTGTGTTAAAATGAGTCAAATAGCTGTAAATAAATACATTGTTTTCTAGCAGTCGGAGGTTTCAACGTTTTTTTAAGAGTTTTTGAGAGTTGATGCAGTATCACAAACATAATATCACAATACTCAAGTGTGTCGATATTTTCTTACACCCCTAGTAACCAGTGATGTAATGTAAATACCATTCACTGATGTGTTGTACTTTTTGGTACGTTACTTGAGTATTTCCATTTTCTGCTACCTTATCCTTCAACTCCACAATGTTTTAGATGCAAATATTGCACTTTTTACTCTACTCTACATTTGATGACTTCAGTTACAGTGACTATCGACATAAGGGTGTGTATTCACAACAATCTAGCGATAGGATACAAACCATACAAGAGTTATGATCCAGTATATTGTTTATTTATTTTTACAAGACAATAGTCAAAACTTTACCTACATAAACAAGACAAAAACAACATTAACACAAAAAGACATTGTGTACAAGCCAGGCTGGAAACTTTGTTGTAGGTTGCGTGTGTGTGTGTGTGTGTGTGTGTGTGTGTGTGTGTGTGTGTGTGTGTGTGTGTGTGTGTGTGTGTGTGTGTGTGTTGCGTGTGCATGTGTGCGCGCGCATGTGTGTGTGTGTGTGTGTGCATGCGTGTTAGGTGGATGGATGAAATGACTATGATAAGTAATAAGAGAATCTCAAAGAGAAGCAGAAAAATGAATCCATGCATTTGTTTCTTCCAGGCTGGATTATTGTAATTCCCTATTATCAGCTGTCCCAACAAGTCTCTAAAGACTCTCCAGCTGATCCAGAATGCTGCTGCACGTGTCCTGACCAGAACTGGTATCAGAGATCATATCTCTCCTGTATTAGCCTCTCTGCATTGGCTCCCTGTAAAATCCAGAATAGAATTTAAAATCCTTCTCCTCACGTACAAAGCATTTAATGGTCAGGCACCAACATACCTTTAGGAGCTCGTAGTACCCTACTACCCATCTAGAACATTACGCTCCCTGGATGCTGGGTTACTTGTGATCCCTAGAGTCTCCAAAAGTAGAATAGAGCCAGAGCCTTCAGTCACCAGGCTCCTCTCCTGTGGAACCATCTTCCAGTCTGGGTCCAGGAGGAAGACACCCTCTCTACATTTAAGAGGAGGCTTAAAACTTTCCTTTTTGATAAAGCTTAGAATAAAGGCTGGCTTAGGCTAGTCTTTAGCTATGCTGCTATAGGCCTAGACTGCTGGGGGACTTCCCATGATGCACTGAGCTCCTCTCTCTTCTTCTTCTCGTCTTATTTACACACTCATGTCTCATTAATTCATGTTACTATCTTGACTTCTTCTCTGGAGTCTTTGTGCTTTCTCATCCCTCAGGTCACTGTGGACCAATCTACTGCTGGGATCATGGTTGACGCCCTCTGACATCATCATCATCATCATCATTACCATTATTATATTTACTCTTTTACTATCATCATCATTATTAATATTATCATTATTGTCAGTGTTGTTATTGCAGAAGTTATTATAAATATTACAAACTGTAATCTCTCGATTATAACAGCTGTTATTGTTATTGTGGTTGAACATGTCTGTGTTTCTGTCCCTCACTCCCTCTCTCTCTCCACCTATCCTCAAAATGGCGATGCACGCATTTTACTTGATGTGAAACTTTATGCTGTATTTTCCTCAATATACAATCTGGGAAGTCAGAAATATGGTGGATAACTGGTGCTTGTGGAACACCCTTCTTGTACCATCCAATACATCATCTTCTTTTGTTGGGGCCGTGTCCAACAGTGAATAGTCAACAGTCACTCCAAAATGACAGTGTTGAGTGTGAAATTCCCTCTTTGAATTATTCTTCCTCTGCTGCAGCTCAGCAAAGAAAATACAGACGGAGCTCACCTGTAAAAACATTTGAACAGCAGCAAACAAAACTTTCTTGAAGTTGAATTAGAGAAGTGGTTGCTTTGTGAATTGTGTGTTCAGGAGAAATTATCATATCACTTATTCTTTGTGGATTTAGTCCGTTGACACATTTAGCTTCAGAACCATTTTAAATTGACCAAAAACGGACAGAGGAAGTGAATTCAAGAATCAAAACATTAAAGGTAAACTTTTGTCTGAAACTCAACATATTTAGTCAAAGTCAAACAGTAAGCTGCAGGAGGAAACATCCAGACTCTTCCTTGTTCCTCAAGAAAGAGAATCCCAAAGAATCATGGAAGTAAACTAAAATAAAATGTCTGAGTTCTCAAAGCAAACCGAGGTCATATCAGCAAAATATGTCATTTTAATTCCTTTTTACAGAACAAATTGTTCAGACTTTTAATTCAATGCATATTCAGTAACAGAGACTTCTCTAATATTTCTGTTTTTTTCAACAAATCAAATAATTAGAAGGGTTTGAATTTTCAGAAGAGTGTTTTATAAGAGTGATTATATAATGAAACGTAGTCTTCAATCAATCTGTTACATTTATTGACATTTCATGTTGTCTTTATGTACAGTACATCATTTACATAGAATGTCCACTTTACATGAGAAATCATGAAGATGTAATTAATCCTCCCAACTGAAGTAAAGTAGAGATTTGATCCATCTGTGAAATCTCTTCAGCAAGTTTTTACAGCAACCAGAGAAGGCTGATGCATCACAGCTCAAGTTTTCAAGAGTAGTGCATTGGTGTTGTCCTCCATCAGCTGACCAATCATCTGGGATATCCACGATGAAATCCTGCAATTCATCAGATGACCTATCATCTGGTATATCCACGATGAAATCCTGCACTTCATCAGCTGACCTATCATCTGGTATATCCACTATGGATTCCTTCACTCCATCAGATGATAAAGTATCTGGTGCATCCACTATGGATTCCTTCACTCCATCAGAAGAGACATCTGGACATCTCTTTGAGTGGGGACTCTCTTCTGCCTCAGGTTTCCAGGGCTCACTCATGTAAGCTTGGGAGGTGGCGAAACTGGATAAAGAATGAATCAGTTAATCAATCAGTGAAACCATCAGTTGGTCCAACCATATGTGACGTCTACTAACAGAAATACTAGTACTTACTAGGCTGGGTACGTGGTCAGGTGCTCCATTGTTATAAATGGGTCCTGCAGAGCTTGATGGGCAGAGATTCTCTGATCCCCATCAAGATGCAGCAGCCGTTGGAGGAAGTCCACAAACTCCAGGTCGTCCACATATTCAGCCATCTCATCCCTTGGATAGACCTGGATTTGGAAACAGATTCATTTCATTTGTTGTGGTCCCTACCTCTCAGAGACAGGTAATTACAACATGCTGATTCAGTCTTAACATATACAACAGAGAGTGCTTACATCAACCAGGTCGTCCAGAGAGGTGAGCTGGTCAGAGACGGTCCTCCATTGTTGTGTTGGCCGCCTGTTAACTGCTGTGTATTCTTCTGGGGTCTAAAGAGACAAAATGTGTGTGAGAACCATTTTAAAGGAGTTTAAATAAAACAGTTCAATCGATTCAACCTAATGAGAAGATGAATGCTGTACCATGAATCTCCATGTAGACCCATGTCCAGCTTTTTCTTCAATGAAAAAGTACTGGGTGTATTTTGCACTATGGAGCACGTGGTCGTCCGGCTGACCCAGAAGCTCAACGATACGCTTCATCTGCGAACAACAAATAGAGTCACATCAGTTGACATTCTGCACAAAGTCTCCGCTAGGTTGTGTACATTTCTCTGAGGAAGCTGACCTACCATCTGATATTCACAGTGGACAGGGAACAGGTGGTCAGCCAGGTAGAGAAAGGCCAGGATGCAGCCAACTCCCCACACATCAATGGCCTGGTTGAAGGGCAGGCCAAGGACAACTTCTGGAGCCCTGAGGGAAGACAAGAACCAAAGATGAGAAACAATTGACAAGCTTTGTAGACCAAGAGAACGGCATGGATGTGCTTAAAAGAATGACATCAGCTCTCTTAAACTAACGACTGAGCCTTGCGGGATGTATATACCTGTATCCAGTTGGCTGAATAATCATCCCTGGCTGGACTTCGGCGGTTGTAGTGGAAAGGCCAAAGTCGATTAACTTAACCCTGAATGGCTGCTCCTTCATATTGACCAACATGACGTTGTCAGGTTTTAGATCAGCATGCAGGATTTCACCAGTCTCGAGGGCATCCAAAGCCACCAGCAGCTGCAGGGACAAACAGGAAAGGACAAGTTCGGGATTACGGTTTCCATTTGTTAATGTTTATGATTCGGGTTTTCCTCATTGTTCCCATATTACAATAACACTAACCTGCTTTGCAACCGGCCTGATGGCATTGAGAGTCCATGGTTCTCTGACTTTACAGACATTGTCGAAGAGACTCGTGTCTAGCATCTCAAACACTAGACAAGTCTGTCCTCGGTGCTGAAACTGCTCAAAGAACTTGACCAGGTTTGTTTTGTCTGGATTCAGACCACCGATGAGCTCTAACATGGACACCTGGGGACAAAAGAGACATGGCAACCGTTCATGGTACATACTTATGGAGTAGATTACATACAAGCAAGAGGATGTACCTTAAGTCAATGAATCAATGGACTTCAGAAACCTACCTCTTTGTGAAGGTATTCGTCAGTATTGTCCTTGACAATCTTCACAGCCACAGTCTCCCCTGTTTCCACATTTTGGCACCTTGCCACTTTGCCATAGGAGCCTTCCCCAATAAACTCCTGGATGAGGTATCCACAAGTCCTACCAAAGATGGTATCACCTAGCTGAATCTCAGCTGCTGTAAATGTGAGAGGAGATGGAGAACATGGAGATCAAATATGTGAAGTCTGTATATTCAGTCTGTTAGGGTCATTAAATCAACACAACACAGTAGAGCACATAGCTCTGCAAAGGCCCAGCGGCCCCTTTTATTTAAACTGATGTGATAAATCTGACAAAAATGTATTAAATACTAATGATTTCTCTGACTTATTTTTTAATCCATTTATTTATTTTAGGAAAATGTATTTGAAAAGATATTTTAGATGGTTGAGTTAAAATAATTGTAAAAACCAACTGATGGCTCCTTGATACAAAGCTGCTCTGTCATGTGTTCAGTCTAAGGACCAATTTTAGGCTAGCTGCTTGAGAACAGATTGTTGTCCTCATTATACTATTATAAACATTATAAATAAATGCATTATAAACATATTTTGTGTGTTGTCTTACCTGCACCAGAACAGTTTGAGTTTTGCAACAGAGACATAATTCAAACTGAAAACTTGTCAGTTAAAATTTTTTCCAAGCTTGAGAATCGGCTGAAGCTTCTATCGCTGTCTGCAGATTAACTCTCACCAGAAAAGTCAGAGTGAAATGACCAGAAAACATCCAGTCCTAGCATTTAACTACTGGTGCATCTATGACCTCACTGGTGAGTTTCGGTTGCTTGGCAACAACACAGTCATAACGAATTTGTGTGAGTTGAATAATTTCTGACATATGAAGATACCTGATAATCAATGAACTTTATTTAACCCATTTTTAAAAAAGAAATTGTATTTATTTATGACTTATTATTTAACCATCCGATCCCGGATTCCTACACATATCCGGGTCAGGACGGGGTCACGTCCTTTTTCCGCCCTCCGGCTGGTGGATGTGTTTGTGCTGGAACTGAACACGTAGCGTTCACAATGAAGTGTTTTTTTATTTAATTTGACTCCCTACTGTCAGCGGTGAGTCAAATTTAAAAGTATATGATGTGTGTTGTTCATTAATTAACAGCTCACGCTTATTATGATGTTGAAACTTGTTAAATATGTTAGCGCTGCTTCCGCTAGCTATCCGATTCAAAATCCCATTAGGAAAACTGCTGATTTAAGGTAGCGATAGAGTCAGCCTTAAATAAATCAGTACAGGTGTTAAATGACTTTAACCTTTTTATGGGTCTTTATTTTAGATTTGTATGCATTTCGGTCTGTGTATTTAAAGCAAAGAAAAATGTTAAGTGAGTTTGATTGTTGTTTAGCCTTGACAACAAACGTTATCTGCCTGAAGCTAAACTCATGAGAATAATGAATGAGACCTTGCACAACGAAAAACTTAGAATTTGATTTGTAGATGCTAATTGTTTATTTTGTGACCTGTTGTAGGTCAGGTTTTTTTTGCATTCCTGGACAGTGGATTGATCGATGGCGAGCTACCCTGTGAACCCTGGATGTACTTGAACTGAACTTTCTTCCACTAGGAGTGGTAGATATACCCAAACTGACCTCCATTTTTTCCCCTTATCGTCCCACTTGGAAGAATCTTCAACTCAGGAATTTTGGAATTATATTTGGAATTTTCAAAATATATTTGAAAGGCCTACATAAAATTTGTTGAGATTGTTTGTTATTTATGTTTTAAAAATATTGCAATACAAGCTTTAATTGAAATGTGCTTGTGTGGCATTCATTCATTTTGGACTCCCTGAGTGAATCTATTCTTCTGCAGATTGTTGGGTACTAACTAGCGTTACCAGCTGCCTGCACCAGCTTATTATATTGTACATGTGCTACATTTAGAAGTGTTTGAAAAGAGCTTTTTCTGAATGTCTCCCACTGCCTCCAGTCTTTATGCTAAGATAAGCTAAGCTAAGCTAACCATGTCCTGACTCTAGCTTCATACTGAACACACACAACATTAACATCTGTTTAAAATAAATATCTCATTCAAAATAAAAGCAAATAAATGCTGTTCCAAACTTCCTGGTCTGAGTGGTGTCCTCCCAAGTAGACATTATTAGACAGGATAGTGCCAGGTGAACTGGGTAAAGGTTGGGGATGAATTACTGAATGATAAAGGTTTGGATATGAAAACCAATGTTTCCACGATGTCACCACCATAACAAATGATTTAATTTATTTATCAGCTACAATGTCATTTAGTCAACAGCAGATAATCTAAATTTTCCATCATCGGGTTGATAATCTATCTGATGTCTGTCCTGCATCCTTACCTTTAACAGACTAAACATTTAACAGACTCTCTGTACTTTTGTACAGTATGTGTCGTGTATCAGGCTGGTTAGAGACTGGATAAGACCCAACCTGATATGAATCATCCACATCACTGATCAGACAGAGTTGAACTTGTTCTAGGAATATGGTGATCAAAGCTGTTCATTGATGAGGTTGAATCATTTCTCTTTTTGATCAAAAACACGCTCCGTTTAGTAATGTTTGGAGTGTCTGACCAGCAGAGCTGTGTGCTGGTAAGAATCTAGAGATGCAGTATTTATCACAATACAGGGGTTAACATTCAATATGCAGCAATACAGCAAGCAAAGTGATGAATTACTATTTCTTTAAACTAATTTTAGGAAAACTGTGATGCATTAAGAACAAACCAACACATCCAATCTGTGTTAAAATGAGTCAAATAGCTGTAAATAAATACATTGTTTTCTAGCAGTCGGAGGTTTCAATGTTTTTTTAAGAGTTTTTGAGAGTTGATGCAGTATCACAAACATAATATCACAATACTCAAGTGTGTCGATATTTTCTTACACCCCTAGTAACCAGTGATGTAATGTAAATACCATTCACTGATGTGTTGTACTTTTTGGTACGTTACTTGAGTATTTCCATTTTCTGCTACCTTATCCTTCAACTCCACAATGTTTTAGATGCAAATATTGCACTTTTTACTCTACTCTACATTTGATGACTTCAGTTACAGTGACTATCGACATAAGGGTGTGTATTCACAACAATCTAGCGATAGGATACAAACCATACAAGAGTTATGATCCAGTATATTGTTTATTTATTTTTACAAGACAATAGTCAAAACTTTACCTACATAAACAAGACAAAAACAACATTAACACAAAAAGACATTGTGTACAAGCCAGGCTGGAAACTTTGTTGTAGGTTGCGTGTGTGTGTGTGTGTGTGTGTGTGTGTGTGTGTGTGTGTGTGTGTGTTGCGTGTGCATGTGTGCGCGCTCATGTGTGTGTGTGTGCGTGCATGCGTGCGTGTATGCGTGTTAGGTGGATGGATGAAATGACTATGATAAGTAATAAGAGAATCTCAAAGAGAAGCAGAAAAATGAATCCATGCATTTGTTTCTTCCAGGCTGGATTATTGTAATTCCCTATTATCAGCTGTCCCAACAAGTCTCTAAAGACTCTCCAGCTGATCCAGAATGCTGCTGCACGTGTCCTGACCAGAACTGGTATCAGAGATCATATCTCTCCTGTATTAGCCTCTCTGCATTGGCTCCCTGTAAAATCCAGAATAGAATTTAAAATCCTTCTCCTCACGTACAAAGCATTTAATGGTCAGGCACCAACATACCTTTAGGAGCTCGTAGTACCCTACTACCCATCTAGAACATTACGCTCCCTGGATGCTGGGTTACTTGTGATCCCTAGAGTCTCCCAAAGTAGAATAGAGCCAGAGCCTTCAGTCACCAGGCTCCTCTCCTGTGGAACCATCTTCCAGTCTGGGTCCAGGAGGCAGACACCCTCTCTACATTTAAGAGGAGGCTTAAAACTTTCCTTTTTGATAAAGCTTAGAATAAAGGCTGGCTTAGGCTAGTCTTTAGCTATGCTGCTATAGGCCTAGACTGCTGGGGGACTTCCCATGATGCACTGAGCTCCTCTCTCTTCTTCTCCTCGTCTTATTTACACACTCATGTCTCATTAATTCATGTTACTATCTTGACTTCTTCTCTGGAGTCTTTGTGCTTTCTCATCCCTCAGGTCACTGTGGACCAATCTACTGCTGGGATCATGGTTGACGCCCTCTGACATCATCATCATCATCATCATTACCATTATTATATTTACTCTTTTACTATCATCATCATTATTAATATTATCATTATTGTCAGTGTTGTTATTGCAGAAGTTATTATAAATATTACAAACTGTAATCTCTTGATTATAACAGCTGTTATTGTTATTGTGGTTGAACATGTCTGTGTTTCTGTCCCTCACTCCCTCTCTCTCTCCACCTATCCTCAAAATGGCGATGCACGCATTTTACTTGATGTGAAACTTTATGCTGTATTTTCCTCAATATACAATCTGGGAAGTCAGAAATATGGTGGATAACTGGTGCTTGTGGAACACCCTTCTTGTACCATCCAATACATCATCTTCTTTTGTTGGGGCCGTGTCCAACAGTGAATAGTCAACAGTCACTCCAAAATGACAGTGTTGAGTGTGAAATTCCCTCTTTGAATTATTCTTCCTCTGCTGCAGCTCAGCAAAGAAAATACAGACGGAGCTCATCTGTAAAAACATTTGAACAGCAGCAAACAAAACTTTCTTGAAGTTGAATTAGAGAAGTGGTTGCTTTGTGAATTGTGTGTTCAGGAGAAATTATCATATCACTTATTCTTTGTGGATTTAGTCCGTTGACACATTTAGCTTCAGAACCATTTTAAATTGACCAAAAACGGACAGAGGAAGTGAATTCAAGAATCAAAACATTAAAGGTAAACTTTTGTCTGAAACTCAACATATTTAGTCAAAGTCAAACAGTAAGCTGCAGGAGGAAACATCCAGACTCTTCCTTGTTCCTCAAGAAAGAGAATCCCAAAGAATCATGGAAGTAAACTAAAATAAAATGTCTGAGTTCTCAAAGCAAACCGAGGTCATATCAGCAAAATATGTCATTTTAATTCCTTTTTACAGAACAAATTGTTCAGACTTTTAATTCAATGCATATTCAGTAACAGAGACTTCTCTAATATTTCTGTTTTTTTCAACAAATCAAATAATTAGAAGGGTTTGAATTTTCAGAAGTGTTTTATAAGAGTGATTATATAATGAAACGTAGTCTTCAATCAATCTGTTACATTTATTGACATTTCATGTTGTCTTTATGTACAGTACATCATTTACATAGAATGTCCACTTTACATGAGAAATCATGAAGATGTAATTAATCCTCCCAACTGAAGTAAAGTAGAGATTTGATCCATCTGTGAAATCTCTTCAGCAAGTTTTTACAGCAACCAGAGAAGGCTGATGCATCACAGCTCAAGTTTTCAAGAGTAGTGCATTGGTGTTGTCCTCCATCAGCTGACCAATCATCTGGTATATCCACGATGAAATCCTGCACTTCATCAGCTGACCTATCATCTGGTATATCCACTATGGAATCTTGTGCTCCATCAGCTGACCTATCATCTGGTATATCCACTATGGATTCCTTCACTCCATCAGATGATAAAGTATCTGGTGCATCCACTATGGATTCCTTCACTCCATCAGAAGAGACATCAGGACATCTATTTGAGTGGGGACTCTCTTCTGCCTCAGGTTTCCAGGGCTCACTCATGTAAGCTTGGGAGGTGGCGAAACTGGATAAAGAATGAATCAGTTAATCAATCAGTGAAACCATCAGTTGGTCCAACCATATGTGACGTCTACTAACAGAAATACTAGTACTTACTAGGCTGGGTACGTGGTCAGGTGCTCCATTGTTAAAAATGGGTCCTGCAGAGCTTGATGGGCAGAGATTCTCTGATCCCCATCAAGATGCAGCAGCCGTTGGAGGAAGTCCACAAACTCCAGGCTGTCCACATATTCAGCCATCTCATCCCTTGGATAGACCTGGATTTGGAAACACATTCATTTCATTTGTTGTGGTCCCTACCTCTCAGAGACAGGTAATTACAACATGCTGATTCAGTCTTAACATATACAACAGAGAGTGCTTACATCAACCAGGTCGTCCAGAGAGGTGAGCTGGTCAGAGACGGTCCTCCATTGTTGTGTTGGCCGCCTGTTAACTGCTGTGTATTCTTCTGGGGTCTAAAGAGACAAAATGTGTGTGAGAACCATTTTAAAGGAGTTTAAATAAAACAGTTCAATCGATTCAACCTAATGAGAAGATGAATGCTGTACCATGAATCTCCATGTAGACCCATGTCCAGCTTTTTCTTCAATGAAAAAGTACTGGGTGTATTTTGCACTATGGAGCACGTGGTCGTCCGGCTGACCCAGAAGCTCAACGATACGCTTCATCTGCGAACAACAAATAGAGTCACATCAGTTGACATTCTGCACAAAGTCTCCGCTAGGTTGTGTACATTGCTCTGAGGAAGCTGACCTACCATCTGATATTCACAGTGGACAGGGAACAGGTGGTCAGCCAGGTAGAGAAAGGCCAGGATGCAGCCAACTCCCCACACATCAATGGCCTGGTTGAAGGGCAGGCCAAGGACAACTTCTGGAGCCCTGAGGGAAGACGAGAACCAAAGATGAGAAACAATTGACAAGCTTTGTAGACCAAGAGAACGGCATGGATGTGCTTAAAAGAATGACATAACGTCTTTGAATTACTCCCAGAGGATAGATCCTCCAATATTTAAATTGGTGGTGACTTCAATTGTTATTTGGATTCATTGTTGGATAGATCATCCTCTAAAACTCCTCCAACTCTTAAGTCTGGTCAAACTCTAAACAATCTGATCAAATCCAGACACATGGTAGACATTTGGAGAATACAGCATCCAGACAAAAAGGAATATTCATTTTACTCACATGTACATCAGTTATATACTAGAATTGATTTCATAGTGGAGGCTGGTTCAAGCTCCAATATTAGTAACACACATTATTAGAGTAAATTGATTTCTGATCATAGTCCTGTTACTCTACAGCTGCAGGCCTCTTTTTTCAAATCAAAATATAAATGGAGATTCAACCCCCTACTATTATCATCACCAGGTTTTAAGGAGTACATGAACAAAAATCTCACAGAATGTTTGGAGATAAACGACAATGGAGCGGTCTCAGATTCCACTCTCTGGGAATCACTGAAAGTTACTATGAGAGGATTTATTATTTCTTTTGAGGACTCAAGGAAAAAAGCCAAATTTAAAAAGAAATTATGCACATTGAACAAATACATAAGACATCTTTACTACAGTCTGATTATAACAAGATTTTGAAACTAAAGTCTGAATATAATTCTCTCCTTGGAGGGGAAATTAGTAGTCTAATATTTAAGACAAGACAAAAACATTTTGAATTGAGCGATAAACCTCAAAAGTTACTTTCAAGACAACTTAAAAGTGAACAATCTAAGACTGCTATTTATAAAATACAGTCCAAAAATGGACAAATACTAACGGATCTACAGGACATCAACAATGGTTTTAAAGAATTCTACTCCAGTCTGTATGCCTCTACTTCCACGGCAACAGATACAGATTACTTGCAATTTTATTATTACAATTATCTCTGCCTCAGTTAAATGAGAGCAATCAGCGTTCTCTGGAATTCAAGCTTTCTGTTGATGAGTTAGTAGAGGCAATTAAGTCATTCCCCACAGGTAAATGTCCTGGAGCAGATGGGTTTGGAGCTGAGTTCTATCAAGCATTCCATGATGTTTTAACACCCATTTTACTCAGGATGATAAATGATTCAATCACAAGGAAAACACTTCCACCTTCACTTTATGAGGCAAATGTATGTCTGTCATTGAAAAAGGTAAAGGATCCCACAGACCCTGCTAACTACAGGCCCATTTCCTTGCTCAACTTGGACCACAAAATTTTAACAAAGGTATTTGCCATTAGATTTAACAAGCATATAGCAACAATTATCCATCCAGATCAAGCTGGTTTTATTCCAGGCAGGCTTTCCTTTTTGGTTCCATTGTTGAATGTATTGTATTCTGACTTTGGGGTAAACAACCAAGCGGCTGTTATGCCATTGGACGCTCAGAAAGCCTTTAATTCTGTTGAATGGCCATACTTATTTGAAACTTTGAGGAGGTTTGGATTTGGTGAGATTTTTGTAGATTGGATTAAAATGATATAGGGTTAGGGTTAAATCCTCTGTTATAACAAACAATATCTCATCTGCGTTATTTAATCTACAACGGGGAGTGAGACAAGGAGATTGCTTGTCCCCTTCATTATTTGATATAGCATTAGAACTTCTGGCAATTGGGATAAGAACTCATCCTCATATGAAGGGTATTCCAGCTGGTTCATCAGAATGTCTTGTCACGCTGTATGTGGACCATTTACTTCTAACTTTAAGGAACCCTGAAGAAGGTATTCCTCATCTTTGAAAATATATTGATTCATTTAGTAAAATCTCTGGTTACACAATAAATTGGTCTAAAAGTGAACTTATGTTTGTTGTTGTTACAGAATTGCCCCGTTAAGGTTGTTCAGGATTATATCATGTAATTTAGGACTTAAAATATCAAAAAATCCCAAATTTTTGTTCGAACTAAATCTGTTAGAAGGTATTAAAAAACTGAAAAGTAGTGTAGAATACTGGAGGACTTTGCCTCTATCCATGATCGGCAGAGTCAATGCCATTAAGATGGTATCCCTGGCAAAATGTCTCTATTTCTTTCTTAATTTGCCAATATTGATCTCAGCTGACTTTTTTAAGAAGCTTGAGTCAATTATTTTAGAATTTATTTGAGGTTATGAAAAACATAGATTATCAAAAAACATCTATTTAGGTCCACTGGATGGAGGTTTGGGTCTTCCAGTATTTAAAGATTACTATTGGGTTGCTAATGTTAGAGCACTGGCATATTGGCAAAGGGGTTCAGATGAAGCACTTAATTCTGCCCCCCTGTGGCTAAAATGAGAACTTCTGTCTTCAATGAAACCATATGCTTCATGTCTTCGTTACTATTTACAAATCCTACATCTGCTATTAAATCAGAAAGTCACAGTCTTGTTGTCAGAAATTCACTGAAGATTCTTATTCAAATTTTATCACAGGTCTCTCTCTCCTGACAGAGATTTAGCTCTTCTTGGACGTTCAGAGGACTCTTTAACTTTACCTTCACGTATTTAAACAGCCTTGCTCATGGGCACGGTACTGGGAAAAAGACTTATTCTTAAAGACTGGACACAGCAGCTCCACCGTGATTCACAAACTGGTTGCATGAACCGGTTTCGCTTATCCATTTCGAGAAACTGCGATGTGCTAATGTAGAAGGTCGGAATGGGTGGGAAAGTTCTTGGGGTCCCGGGTTGGGATATCTGGATTCAATTTGACAATACCATTATGCATGATGAGTGTATGATATATGATTATGCTTGATGAATGTATGATATATGATTATGCATGATGAGTGTATGATATATGATTATGCATGATGAGTGTATGATATATGATTATGCATGATGAGTGTATGATATATGATTATGCATGATGAGTGTATGATATATGATTATGCATGATGAGTGTATGATATATAATTATGTGAGATGAGTGTATGATATATGATTATGCATGATGAGTGTATGATATATAATTATGTGAGATGAGTGTATGATATATAATTATGTTTGATGAATGTATGATATATGATTATGTATGATGAGTGTATGATATATGATTATGTATGATGAGTGTATGATATATGATTATGTATGATGAGTGTATGATATATGATTATGTATGATGAGTGTATGATATATGATTATGTTTGATGAGTGTATGATATATGATTATGAATGATGAGTGTATGATATATGATTATGTTTGATGTATGTATGACATATGATTATGTTTGATGAGTGTATGATATATGATTATGTTTGATGAGTGTATGATATATGATTATGTTTGATGAGTGTATGATATATGATTATGTTTGATGAGTGTATGATATATGATTATGTATGATGAGTGTATAATATATGATTATGTATGATGAGTGTATGATATATGATTATGTATGATGAGTGTATGATATATGATTATGTTTGATGTGTGTATGATATATGATTATGTATGATGAGTGTATGATATATGATTATGTTTGATGAGTGTATGATATATGATTATGTTTGATGAGTGTATGATGTATGATTATGTTTGATGTGTGTATGACATATGATTATGTTTGATGAGTGTATGATATATGATTATGTTTGATGAGTGTATGATATATGATTATGTTTGATGAGTGTATGATATATGATTATGTTTGATGAGTGTATGATGTATGATTATGTTTGATGTATGTATGATATATGATTATGTTTGATGAGTGTATGATATATGATTATGTTTGATGTATGTATGATATATGATTATGTTTGATGAGTGTATGATGTATGATTATGTTTGATGAGTGTATGATGTATGATTATGAATGATGAGTGTATGATGTATGATTATGTTTGATGTATGTATGATATATGATTATGTTTGATGTATGTATGATATATGATTATGTTTGATGAGTGTATGATGTATGATTATGTTTGATGAGTCTATGATATATGATTATGTTTGATGAGTGTATGATATATGATTATGTTTGATGAGTGTATGATATATGATTATGTTTGATGAGTGTATGATATATGATTATGTTTGATGAGTGTATGATATATGATTATGTTTGATGAGTGTATGATATATGATTATGTTTGATGTATGTATGATATATGATTATGTTTGATGAGTGTATGATATATGATTGTTTGATGAGTGTATGATATATGATTGTTTGATGAGTGTATGATATATGATTATGTTTGATGAGTGTATGATATATGATTATGTTTGATGAGTGTATGATATATGATTATGTTTGATGAGTGTATGATATATGATTATGTATGATGAGTGTATGATATATGATTATGTATGATGTATGTATGATATATGATTGTTTGATGAGTGTATGATATATGATTGTTTGATGAGTGTATGATATATGATTGTTTGATGAGTGTATGATATATGATTGTTTGATGAGTGTATGATATATGATTGTTTGATGAGTGTATGATATATGATTGTTTGATGAGTGTATGATATATGATTATGTATGATGAGTGTATGATATATGATTATGTTTGATGAGTGTATGATATATGATTATGAATGATGAGTGTATGATATATGATTATGAATGATGAGTGTATGATATATGATTATGAATGATGAGTGTATGATATATGATTATGCATGATGTGTGTATGATATATGATTATGTTTGATGAGTGTATGATATATGATTATGTATGATGAGTGTATGATATATGATTATGTTTGATGAGTGTATGATATATGATTATGAATGATGAGTGTATGATATATGATTATGTTTGATGAGTGTATGATATATGATTATGTATGATGAGTGTATGATATATGATTATGTATGAGTGTATAATATATGATTATGTTTGATGTATGTATGATATATGATTATGTTTGACGTATGTATGATATATGATTATGTTTGACGTATGTATGATATATGATTATGTTTGATGAGTGTATGATATATGATTATACATGATGAGTGTATGATATATGATTATGCATGATGAGTGTATGATATATGATTATGAATGATGAGTGTATGATATATGATTATGTATGATGTGTGTATGATATATGATTATGCATGATGTGTGTATGATATATGATTATGCATGATGAGTGTATGATATATGATTATGTATGATGTGTGTATGATATATGATTATGTATGATGTGTGTATGATATATGATTATGTATGATGTGTGTATGATATATGATTATGTATGATGTGTGTATGATATATGATTATGTATGATGTGTGTATGATATATGATTATGAATGATGAGTGTATGATATATGATTATGTATGATGAGTGTATGATATATGATTATGTATGATGTGTATGATATATGATTATGTATGATGAGTGTATGATATATGATTATGAATGATGAGTGTATGATATATGATTATGTATGATGAGTCTATGATATATGATTATGTTTGATGTATGTATGATATATGATTATGTTTGATGAGTGTATGATATATGATTATGAATGATGAGTGTATGATATATGATTATGTATGATGTGTATGATATATGATTATGTTTGATGAGTGTATGATATATGATTATGTATGATGAGTGTATGATATATGATTATGTATGATGTGTATGATATATGATTATGTTTGATGAGTGTATGATATATGATTATGAATGATGAGTGTATAATATATGATTATGTTTGATGTATGTATGATAAATGATTATGTATGATGAGTGTATGATATATGATTATGTATGATGAGTGTATGATATATGATTATGAATGATGAGTGTATGATATATGATTATGTATGATGAGTGAATGATATATGATTATGTTTGATGTATGTATGATATATGATTATGTTTGATGAGTGTATGATATATGATTATGTTTGATGAGTGTATGATATATGATTATGAATGATGAGTGTATGATATATGATTATGAATGATGAGTGTATGATATATGATTATGTTTGATGTGTGTATGATATATGATTATGTTTGATGAGTGTATGATATATGATTATGTATGATGAGTGTATGATATATGATTATGTTTGATGTATGTATGATAAATGATTATGTATGATGAGTGTATGATATATGATTATGTATGATGAGTCTATGATATATGATTGTTTGATGTATGTATGATATATGATTGTTTGATGAGTGTATGATATATGATTATGTTTGATGTATGTATGATATATGATTATGTTTGATGTATGTTTGATATATGATTATGTATGATGAGTGTATGATATATGATTATGTTTGATGTATGTATGATATATGATTATGTTTGATGTATGTATGATATATCATTATGTTTGATGTATGTATGATATATGATTATGTTTGATGTATGTATGATATATGATTATGTTTGATGAGTGTATGATATATGATTATGTTTGATGTATGTATGATATATGATTATGTTTGATGTATGTATGATATATGATTATGTTTGATGAGTGTATGATATATGATTATGTTTGATGTATGTATGATATATGATTGTTTGATGTATGTATGATATATGATTGTTTGATGTATGTATGATATATGATTATGTATGATGAGTGTATGATGTATGATTATGAATGATGAGTGTATAATATATGATTATGAATGATGTGTATGATATATGATTATGAATGATGAGTGTATGATATATGATTATGAATGATGAGTGTATGATATATGATTATGAATGATGAGTGTATGATATATGATTATGTATGATGAGTGTATGATATATGATTATGAATGATGAGTGTATGATATATGATTATGAATGATGAGTGTATAATATATGATTATGAATGATGAGTGTATGATATATGATTATGTATGATAAGTGTATGATATATGATTATGAATGATGAGTGTATAATATATGATTATGAATGATGAGTGTATGATATATGATTATGAATGATGAGTGTATAATATATGATTATGAATGATGAGTGTATGATATATGATTATGTATGATGAGTGTATGATATATGATTATGAATGATGAGTGTATGATATATGATTATGTATGATGAGTGTATGATATATGATTATGTATGATGAGTGTATGATATATGATTATGAATGATGAGTGTATGATATATGATTATGTATGATGAGTGTATGATATATGATTATGAATGATGAGTGTATGATATATGATTATGTATGATGAGTGTATGATATATGATTATGAATGATGAGTGTATGATATATGATTATGAATGATGAGTGTATGATATATGATTATGTATGATGAGTGTATGATATATGATTATGTATGATGAGTGTATGATATATGATTATGAATGATGAGTGTATGATATATGATTATGAATGATGAGTGTATGATATATGATTATGAATGATGAGTGTATGATATATGATTATGAATGATGAGTGTATGATATATGATTATGAATGATGAGTGTATGATATATGATTATGAATGATGTGTGTATGATATATGATTATGAATGATGAGTGTATGATATATGATTATGAATGATGTGTGTATGATATATGATTATGAATGATGTGTGTATGATATATGATTATGAATGATGAGTGTATGATATATGATTATGTATGATGAGTGTATGATATATGATTATGAATGATGAGTGTATGATATATGATTATGAATGATGAGTGTATGATATATGATTATGAATGATGAGTGTATGATATATGATTATGAATGATGAGTGTATGATATATGATTATGTATGATGAGTGTATGATATATGATTATGTATGATGAGTGTATGATATATGATTATGAATGATGAGTGTATGATATATGATTATGAATGATGAGTGTATGATATATGATTATGAATGATGAGTGTATGATATATGATTATGAATGATGAGTGTATGATATATGATTATGAATGATGAGTGTATGATATATGATTATGAATGATGTGTGTATGATATATGATTATGAATGATGAGTGTATGATATATGATTATGAATGATGTGTGTATGATATATGATTATGAATGATGTGTGTATGATATATGATTATGAATGATGAGTGTATGATATATGATTATGTATGATGAGTGTATGATATATGATTATGAATGATGAGTGTATGATATATGATTATGAATGATGAGTGTATGATATATGATTATGAATGATGAGTGTATGATATATGATTATGTATGTATCTACATCAAAGTGATTACAGGAGGTAAACAAAGGAGAAAAACAATCCCACCTTAGCTTTTAGGAAAGAGGGGTATCTGCTGAAGGCTCAGGCCAGTATGTCATCATTGACCTCATTACCAAGATCACCACAGAATATACGGAAATCATCTGTAACAAGGAAAGAAAACAGGATTCATGCAAAGATCAGAAGATTGTCAGAAGAGACAAGAGACTGCTTTGACAGGTTGGGGTGAGAGAGATCACAAAAACAATAAAAGCCAACCCAATAACGATCCCTTCACCTGTACCAGTGAACCCCTTAACAGCTGTTGCTGCCGTCATCAGGAATCTTTTGTTACGTGTCACAACTCGTTTGAAACGTGTTGCTGGCACCAATTTAAGAATAAGCATATATTTACAAAAATTAATTAAATTGAGGTAAAACGTTGAACATTTTGTCTTTGTATCATTTTCAATTGAGTACACTGTAAGCCAATAAGAATTAACAAATGATCACATTTGGTTTTACACAGCATCCCAACTCTTTGGAACTGGGGTTATAATTATTAGTGTTTAGTGTTCAGTGGTTTATCTCTTATTGACTGAGGACTTTAAGTCTTTTGTTCCCTGGAGAACTTTGTACCTCCATCCCATTCCAACAGACTGGACTCCTCCCAGCTGGTCCCTGCTGCAGGACGAATACACTTCTTCACCTTCTCCACTTTTGCTTTCTTTTTGTCCTCTGTAGCACTTTCTGCAGGCTGGAACACAGACACACATGCAGTTATAGCATATATGTTTTTATACATGATTGATAGATATTTTTGGAGGTTAGAAAAAGATTTTTAGAAATCGTTTTAGTGTGCAGAGTAGTTTTGGAATACATTTTGTAATCCCTTGTGATATTTGTGTGTGCACTGCAAGGACCCAGGTATTACACTGGACCAGCTGTCCACTGCTGTGACAATCCACTCCTGTAAATGAATACTCCACAACATCAGGAAGGATGAGGCTCTGGTCATCTATTGCCTAGACTACTGTGGCTCGCTCCTGTTTGTATGAGCTCTCCAACCTCTGCAGCTAATCAAGCATGCAAAGCTTGGCGAGACTTCAACTTACCCAAGTTCTCCCACACTACACCACGCCACACCCTGCACTGGCAACCGGTGGCTGTTTGAATGGGATTCTAACACTATTACTTGCCTCTCATCAGGACATGGACAAACCATTCACAGTCCATTCACTACACTCTGCCTCTGCTACTCCTTCACTACGAGGGGAAGCCAGCTCAACTCCATGCCTCTGAAAATGGCCTAATTAAGTGATGATTTAACTGAACAAGGCTGGTAGTAATCAGGCCTGGATGTGTCTAGTCCAGCTGCAGCCAGTTCTTAATGCACTTTTAATAGCAATAGTAATGTAGTATTTTGGATATGGTATCACATAGGCCTAATAGGTATTAGATATGCTTTTTGTTTCAATAGATACAATCACTGAAAACTTGTATTCTGCTTTTATTTAGGTTGCCTTTGTATAATGTTAATAATTTGTTTGAGGATGAGACACAGTTTAGTATGAGATACACATAAACACAGAATATATCAGGAGAGGGTTCAATACTTTATCACAGCAGTGGAAATATCTCAAATTACTTGTGTATTTTAGGTCATTCTAGTTACAGCTATTTATGGGAAGTTTATTTTTCCACTTAATTTATAAATGCATTTAAAATGATTGATACTTTAATCCATTTCTTATGGCATAACTTAGTAAGGAAGTGAAAATGAATGGTGCCAAGAAAAGTGACTGAACAGCTGTGATGATCTGGATCATTCTAAGAACAATATACAGCTTTTGCTTTGAGGCAACAGCTTATATGACCCTTTTTAACATGACATGTTCCCATGATCATAGCAACAGTTTTCCCAGTTTGGTGAGGTTTGGTTTGGATTGACCTGCACAGAGCCCCGACCTCAACAACATTCAAAAACCTTGGTCCTCATTAGTCAACATCACTAATACTCCTCTGGCTGAATAAGAGCAGATCCCTGTAATGAGGATCCAGTATCTGGTGGAAACCCTGTCCAGTAGGGTGAGGCTTTTATAACAGCACTTGTAGTGTGTGTCCAATTACTTACAGTGACCATTTACTGTAGTGGAACTGAACACTATATGGTTTCCTATGTCATCAGAGTTAATAGAAAGCAGAGTACTGATTTAAATGTACTTCAGGGTGTGGTGGCTCAGGCTCAGGCATGTTGGGTCCAATGACAGCGCCACCGTCTTCACTCTCCTTCTTGTCCAGTAGACCTGCTGCCATCACTGCTGCCTGCTGCTCTGCAACCCGTGCTGCCAGTTCCTCCTGAAAAATTCCCATTAGACAAACAGTGGCTCATTATCGGGAAATCTGATGGTACAACAGCAGCGTACCTTCTTGTGTGTGACACCCTGTCTGTTCATGTAATGATGACTCTCAGACAACATAAACAAAATATTAAATCGCAAGACAGACAAGCACACAACAAGGTCTTAGGACATAATACTCTGACAGTATTCTGTTATATATGAATCAAAATGCAAATACCATTCTGGCTTGTATCTGGGCTCTAACATCATTTCTTTTATGTCCAACAGGACCAGGAGGAGCAGAGTAAACGGTCGGTGCCGCCTGAACGATTGACGTTGTTGGTTTGACGGGAGGCGGGGCTCCCTGTCTTGTGGTTGGGTCTGGCACCATGGAGACGATATCAGCTACCTGAGTGAGACACACCAAAAGACTCAGAGGTGCAAGAACTTCAACTACAAGGTAGGTCACAACATAACCAATAAGGGAACAAGACTAGGTGGACACTAGTGTACGGCTGACAGCGTATCGTCTAAAATGTGAATTCCTGGATGCTTAATGTTCACCTGAGCTCTCCCTCATGCTTCTGTCCTGCTCTATACTGGACTGTTACAGTGTGCCACCAGTCTCCATCTCCATCTCTACGTATGTGTGTGTCTGTATGTATTTATGTATGTACTTTGCCTACCTAAAGAGCTGTTCATCTGATGTACTTCAAGCTTGGCATGTCAGTTGCAGGAGGCCCAAGGAACTGCAGTGTCGAATTTGGTTCAATATGGATAGATGCTTAATAAATGGGATGAGGCATAGGGCATGTCCTCACCTACCTCTGTGCTCATTGATTACAGGTCACTTTTGCTGCTGGATGCTGGATATAATGTGTGACCAAGAAAGCTGCAACCAGCAATACCACCGGCCAAGCAAACAGCTCATTCTGAACATGCATGTTCATGGTATGGACACTGCAGCAGTCTAGAGTAAAAATAGGGGGTTCCTGGGGCGATTCTGCATATCACGTAGACTGGATACTACGATGCCTAAAGTGCAATTGATTTGTGTCACTGTTTCAATTGCCATGAAAGGCTAGGATGTGAGGGATGGAGAGGGAAATAAAAAGAGAGATTATGTGGAGGGGTGTTAGATCTTTACCCTGGTTTTATTTCCTTTTGAAAAGAACTGCCACTGTGAAGCTGTGTGATGCAAATATTTACAGAGGAAATACTGCAAGTTAGTGAATAAAGCAGTAAAGTGAGAGAAGGTGAAGTGAACCTTACCAGGTCTCTGTAGGATATGGGGGACAAAGGCTGGTCTCATCATGGGTGGACGCACTGGTGGGACTGTGACAGACACAAGTTACACAATGTTAATGACACATGGAAAAAGGCCCAGAATGACAGCAGAATGGAGTCTGTGCTGTGAGACAATTCACCTTAAACAGTCTAGAATAGAATAGAATGCTTTATTGTCACGGCACAACTGGATAACAACATTTCTTTCAGTGGAAGCAAACACAAGGTTAAAAAATGACACAACACATAATCACACACAACAATAATAAATAGTCAAGTAATACAAAAGTAAAAGTTCAGTAATAAACAGTATCATAAAAAAAGGTATTGACTCAGTCCAGTGGATCCAGTACTACCAGTTTACAGAGTTCAGTTCTCTGAGGGCTCATGGGTAGAAACTGTTAAGCAGTCTAGAGGTGTGGGTCTTAATAGACCTGTAGATCCTTCCAGAGGGCAGCAGACTGAGAAGATGGTGTCCCGGGCGAGATGAGTCTGTTTGTGGCCCGACGCAGACATGGGACTCTGTCTATGTCCTGGAGAGAGGGAAGCTGTGTTTCTGATGTTCTGTTCTGATGGAATGACTCTCTGTAGTGCTTTCCTGTCAGCCTCAGTGCAGCTAGTAAACCACACCAGGATGCCGTAAGAGAGGATACTTTCCACAGAACAGTGATAGAAGGACAGCAGCAGCTGCTGAGACAGGTTCACTCTGCGTAGAGGTCTTAGAAAGGAGAGCTGATGCTGTGCCTTCTTCACCAGAGAGTTTGTGTTCACTGTCCAGAGAAGTCCTGGAGATGTGTGCGCCCTGGAATTTAAAGTCAGTGACTTTCTCCTCTGATGTATGGTGGAGCAGGTTCCTCTCTCTTTTTCCTGAAATCAATGATCATTTCTTTTGTTTTGGAGATGTTGAGGACCAGGTTACTGACAGAACACCATTTGGTCAGTTCATGGACCTCGTCCATGTAGGCAGCCTCGTCACCGTCGTGTCATCTGCAGACTTAATGAACGTGTCGGTGTGCAGTTGTGAGTGTAGAGAAGAGGAGTCAGCACACGACCCTGAGGGGCTCCAGTGTCAGGGTTGATGATAGATGTTTCCTCATCCTGACAGACTGTGGTCGGTTTGTTAAGAAGTCCATGATCACACTGCATGCATCTGGCTGACACCCAGTGCCAGCAGTTTGGTCACCAATCTGCTGGGAATGATGGTGTTAAACGCAGAGCTGAAGTCCAAAAACAACATCCTCACATAAGAGCCAGGGTGTTCCAGATGAGTCAGTGCAGTGTGGAGATCTGTATTAACAGCACCTTCTGTTGACCTGTTGGCTCTACAGGTTAGCTGATGATGGTCCAGTGTGGGTGGGAGAGATGATTTGATGTGTTTTTGGACCAGCCATGGGATGCCATCGGGGCCAGCAGCCTTCCTGGGGTTGACACCATGGGGCACTCTCCTCACCTTGTCTGTGCTGACAGTGAGTGTTACGCTGCTGGTGGTTAGTAGCGGTGCAGACCCAGTCTCATCTCCAGTCACCTCAAAGCCAGCAAAGAAGTGGTTGAGGTCTTCAGCTAGCACAGCTTAACATCCACAGTCATCCAGGGTTTACTGTTCAGGAAGCATCTGATCCGTTTGTTTACCGTGACACGGTCAATGCAGTCCTGTATGTAGAAGAGGACAGTGGATGTGTAGTCAGTCACATCCTGCTGTGCAAACAGATCCCAGTAAGTCAGTCAAAACAGGCCTTAAGCTGGATGAAGCCCCTTCAGGCCAAGTCTTTATGTTCCTCACACAAGGCTTTGTTTTCCTAATGAGAGGCCTCTATGCTTGGGTGACAAACAGGGATAGGTGGTCAGACTGGCCTATGTGGGGTAGGGTGGAGGCTTTATATCCTTCCATAATGTTGCTGTATACATGATCCAAAGTATTTTGGCCACTCACTGGACATGTCACGTGTTGGTAGAATTTAGGAGGGACAGTTTCCAGGTTTGCTTTATTAAAGTCCCCAGCCACAATAAAAACCCCATCAGGATGAGCAGTCTGCAGCTTACTAATGGCTGTTAGCAGGATGTTCAGCACTAGCTTGATGTTAGCGCTAGGTGGGACGTACACAGCCACAATAACAACAACTGTGAACTCCCGTGGCAGATAGAAAGGACGGCATCTTAAAGTTATGAGCTCTACATCTGGTGAACAGTGTCTGTAAAGGGCGGTAGCTTACCGGAGCCACCGTTCCTGTCAGCCCGGTGCGTTGTGCAGCCTGTTAGCCCAAAAGCATCGTCTGGGATCCCAGTGTGAAGCCAAGTCTCAGTAACGACCACAATCCAGCTGTTTTGCACAAGTTTTTGTGCATTGATGGTCGGCTGCAGTTCATCCGTTTTGTTACTGAGTGAGCGTTGGTGAGGAAAATACTGGGTAGCGCAGGCCTGTGGGGAGCTTTCTTTAGCCTGGTTCATATGCCAGCTCGGCAGCCTCTCTTTTGCCTTCCCTCCCTCTGCCGCCTCCTGCGTCTTCCAGCCGGTATCATGATCCACTGAGACCCGATTCCTGATGGAATCTAATTCACCACACAACTTTCCAATCTTTAGAAGTTAGTATCGGCTATATGTGGAGTCGCTGGTCGACAGACAAGCAAACAAAACAGACAAAAACAACCACATCGCAGAGAGCTAAGCTGTGCATATGTGCGCGCCGCCATCTTGAACATAAACATGAATCTTTTTGCAGTCTCAAATTGCCAGTGACACATATGAAGTACTTCCACTGAATGGTACAGTGTGGCTCCAAGTTTTCAGTACTGACCACTATGCCTATATATTGAGCCTTCATTTGTAAAGATCTATAGATCACTGGTTTCAGGCACTGACAGATGTCGTAGCCAGTCGCTTTTACTTCATTTAGTCTCAGTCCTGTGTTAAATGTCCTTTTTAGTTTTTGTTATATGTGAAAATAATCCTGTTTCGTTTTAGTCGACTAAATTTCTTGGTCTTTTAGTCTTGTTTTAGTCAACAAGGCATTGGCTTATTAATAACATTTCAGTCAATCTAGTCTGGTGAAACACAATCATTTTCTCCTTTTACTCTGATTTGACATTAGATTTATCTGCTCATTATCTGATGGAAAAAAAGGTCGACTGATTAAAAGTGTAGCTTTGCAGAAGGTGTCTGGTCTGATGATGTCAATTTAAGGAAAGCATCCAGACACAGAACACGCTTGGATTTGCATATTTATTTTGAACCAGGTGCAGCTCCATGCCAGTGAACCGGGCTTCTTTCCCACTTAGAGTTGGAGAATGTTTAAGACCATTTTGGCCCAAAGACCTCGAAACATTTGCCCTACCAGCTGAAACTGCCAGACTCTGAGCACCAGCTGTCCTGAGGGACGCTTCAGAGACAACCAGCTATGTGATGGTTCTATTAGTCTTTTGCCCCTATTCCCAGGTCGGACGACCCATTTAAGTATTTAAATTTAAAGGGGCCCATGGAAAATTCACTACTGTGAAATAAATAGTAATGCCACAGACTTGCAGCTCAGATCAAAATGTAGCTGAAACTGTGCTGAGTGAGTTAGGTGCCACATTTGAAGTATCATTAAAAGTTACTGAACTCCAGAAGAAAACCATCTTTAGTGAAATACTGTTTTTCTTGAATAACTATCAATCTAATAATGATACCAATGTGATTCTAAATTCTAGTGGCAGGTTTTCATGGTCCAGGAGTCATTATGAGGGTCAAACTATCATGGGAATGTTGCTTCTAGGTATAATGACATCATGGGGAAACGGATCTGCCTTGGTGGAGGTTTGTGGTCTCGAGTGCTGTCAAAACTACAATCAAATCATTTTCCGTAGCCTCCCATCTTTCAAATGACACCAGAAATATGCATTTAAGCCTTCACATAAAGAGGGAGGAGCTGTTTCTCATTCTTTTTGGTTGCGACTGGGCTTGTTACATTATATCAAGTGTGATTACCACCATTTTTTGTAATGTACTGCAATTTTCAATTTTTTTTTAAAATGAAGAGGGGCTCAAAAGTCACCCTAACGCTACGAGACTTAGAATGGTGATGAGTCTTTATCACAGAGTATATTATTTCCAAACCATCTTTGATCTATGCATGTGAGAGTTTATGCTCACCTGGTCCCACAAAAGCCGGTGGTGGTGGACCAACAAAATGAGCTGCTCTGGCTTCTAATGTCTGCTGGACCTGAGAGAGACGAACATGAAGTGTGACAAAGAGAGATGGGGAAAAAGAGAGTGTGAATGAGAGAGGAAAACATGAATGATGAGCAGAATAGAAAGAAAAGATATTGCCTCCATCAGCAGAACTACTTTATTGTATTGGTCATTAAGAAAACAGTACGCCTACAAAAAGCCGTGTGTCTGTACCTCAATAACCAAATACTAATAGAATGGTACAAACCTGTCTGTAGGTGTTGGTGCCTATAATTGGCCGCACTATTGGAACCGCTGGAAGAGGAAGAGCTACAGGTACTGCCTCCAAATCAGGTGGGCTTTGTGATACTGGTAATGGACCACCAAGAACTTCCTGCTCAAAACTACAGAACAAAAGGTACAGGTGAGACAGACTGAGCCGTTACTTAATCTGGAGGGTTTTAAAGGATGTAACTAACAAGCATGAAATCCCTGCCACGGGTGCATTTATTTGAAGAAAGACGGTTAGAAATAAGTTAATCAAGTTGTTCCTCTTCATAACAATTCTTGTTAATTGCATATCTGAGAAACAGTTCAATTTAAAAAAATGTTTTTGAAAAAAATGCTTGAAATACATGGAAAACAAAATCTGTCTTCTATATTATCCTTGTTTCAGTTACGACACTCTTTCAATGTATACAAAATGTCGAGTGAACCCAGCCTAAAAAGTATTTGAAAACGTACGCTCTGACAGCATACGCAAACACGTACACTAAGTAGTTATCAGGGGACCTCCCCACAGAGCTCCTGGTCCACAGCTTTCAGTCGCTCCCTGTGCTTGTTTCTGATGCAAGTTAGGATCAAAGAGTCATAAATACGTCATCGAGCAGAATTGCAATGGCACTACTTGAAACTATCGGGTACCCCTTCTCCAGTGATATCCAAAACTTAAGGCTGTCATAGGCTAGCCCTTAGTTATGCTGCTATAGGCGTAGACTGCTGCAGGACTTCCCATGATGCACTGAGCTTCTCTCTCGTCTCCTTCTCTACACATCCATGTCTCATTAATGCTTATGTAGCACCCGTCCCATGTAGCTAGTAGGTGAATGAAGTTTACCGGAATGTTATAGTACTATGGGCGGGGCCCTGGGTTTCTTTTATTTAATGGCTGGCCGTAATAACCTGTGTGAACACTTTACAAAATGAATCCTTGCACTCTTTAGACTTGAATCTTAATTCTGACAAAGGGTCAGTGCCTCCACTTAGCTGAATATGTGAAATAAAAGGGTTAACTCCAGCTAAGAATATTGTTTTATGTACTATTTTAGTGTCTATTTTAACCACTTTCTATTTTAACAGATTTTAACAACATCAAATATATGAAATGCAAGTAGGACTCACACAAAATACTTTAAATGCAAATTATGAATTTAGTGAAATAAATAATAAATCAAAATGTTATAAAATAATATCACAACAGTAAACACTTGTACCCAATGAAATGTTTCAATGCAATGTACTTTGCGACACAATTTCTCTCTCACTCACACTCTGCTTAACCAAATAATGTTCTTTGAAATAAACTTTGCAGGCCTGTGTCGATGCTTGTGAGCCTTGTGGTCTGAAAACTTTGTGACCGTTTCACTTGCAAAGCAAGCAGAAAAAAATAAAAGTAGCACGTGCAAAAGTTACTCACAACCTCCCTTGAGCAGTCAGCTGAATAGTAGGGCGATGAGCTGGTGAAAACAATGAAGAGTGGGACAGCCAAGAGAACTAGTGGTGGCTGATGGCATCAAACCAGCGGAGATGGCTGAAACCGGGATCTTCTATGCTCCAAAAAAGTCAAAGGAATCTCCTGGTCCTTCCTTGAGCATACACAATTTCATTTTAGTCAATTTTCTTGTCTAAAAGTCCTTTAACAAACTCATTCCGAGTTCATTTTAGTTTCACAGTAGGGCTGGTCGGTTCCTGAATCACCCGGGTTAATGATTCGAATCTTCGTACTGAATCAGGAATCACGAGTCCGAGGTCTCCATTAACCCGGATCCTATGAGTCCTCTGGCTGGCTGCTGCCAAGTACACAAGGCGAGTTAGCGGACTCACGGAAAGACAGCGGACTCACCGGAAACACCGCGGACTCAGGTGATTCAGTTGAATCGGTTCACTGACTCGAGTTAGAGGACTTCACTCCAGTCAGTGAATCTAAGTAAAAGTTAAATATTGCAATAAACAAGTGGTTAAACACTCTGGTGTTCGTTATGTGGCTGATATATTTTATGCACATGCTATGATGATGATGATGATGATGATTATTATTATTATCAGTAGTAGTGGTATAGACTAGTAATGCAGCATATTTTATTGTAAACAAAACAACAACAAACTATAGTGATATTATAATTATAATTGTTAGACAACAGACAAAAATGCTTATAGGCTACTTTAGGACTGTACCACTTAAGGAGCATGGGTGAATCCACAGCGTTTTTTGGGGGGGGGGGGAACAACACTGACTCAAGTGACTCAAGTGAACCGGATCACTTTAGTGAGTGACTCAGAGTAACCCGAGTCCATAAAATGAACCGAGTTTACCACCACTATTTCACAGTACCTTAAAATATCAACACACATTAACAATACTTAGTAACCTAGACAGATGCAACATTGCAACCTGTGCTAACATTGCTAACGGGCTAACATGCTTATCGCGATTAGCATTTTACTACACTGTTTTACTACACTGTATCTTGATGAAACAGTTCAAAATTAACCACACAGAAGTATTTACCC
This sequence comes from Chaunax sp. Z400, assembly GCA_037577475.1. NCBI lineage: Eukaryota > Metazoa > Chordata > Actinopteri > Lophiiformes > Chaunacidae > Chaunax > Chaunax sp. Z400. The sequence goes on along the minus strand of CM075190.1, from coordinate 4,603,168 downwards.
TCTGCAAATCCTATAATGTCCTTCACTCGTCGGCAAACTCTGCATCCACCGCGGTAAAAGGCATAATACTAACGTGTCTTCTCTCTACTACTCATAGCTGTGCTCTACGGTGTATTTTGACATCCCGCCCCATCAACATGCGATTGGTCTGACAGATCATTAGCATCCAATACAAACGTCTTAACAGACAGTCAGATGCTATCTAAGGTTAGGTTGTGACCTGACCATAACACTAGGATGTGCATAGCAAACAAACTATTTAAATTGAACATAACTTTATTTAATTTTACAAACAATGAAAATTTTTGTTATCACTTTTATCCAACTTTTTAACTTTACTATAAACTGTAAATGAACTAGTATCTATTAAACACTTTAAAACTATTTATTTAAGCTATTTATTTGTGTCTATAAATGATATTTTAGACTGGGCTACACTACACTACACTACACAAGGGGATTGTGACTGGACCCACTGCTGGGATCCTGGCTGACACTAATTTATATTATTACAATTTTCATTGTTATCATATTATTACAGTTATCATCATCTTATAGATGCATCACTATTATAATCATAATAGTCTCGTTATACTTCCTTTTCCATCTAATTAGTTGAGTTCACAGATTCCCAATGCCAGTGAAGAGGATACTTAAAGTAACTTTGGCTTTTCAAATCCCATTATATTATACTATATCATATTATACTATATCATATTATAACCATATTATAACCTCTTGACTTTGTTTATCGCAGCATGTTTGGCTTCATCACAGGTGATACATTCCTCACTCACCATTACAGCCTATATGAAAAGGTGGGATGGTCCTCTTTAACAAACAGAGGGGAGCAGCATTGCATGTGGTTTATTTCTAAGGCCCTGCTACTTAAAGTACCGAGTTCCCTCTGCTGTCTGGTTGAATTTAAACACAGTACCCACAGTGTCAGGTCACAGGACATTTTAACATTAGTTCTTCCTCCTGTTCACACTGAACTTGGCAGAAGTAGGTTCAAATACTACGCTGCATACAAATGGAATGAACTTCAAACATGCATCAAGTTACATTCTCTTACTACATTTGAACAATTTAAAAAGTCACTTTTGTGTGATTACAATCACACCTGTAATTATTTTCTTTAAAGTATGGAATATATACCCGTGTCTGTAAATTATCTGTGTGTTTGTCTGTTTTAAATCTATATGTTCATTTTTTGTACTCAGGTCTCTCTTGAAAAAGAGATCCAAACCTCCATGAGACAACCTGTTCAAATAAAGGCTTAATAATAATATTAAAATGTCTCCTGTCCAGTTCTCCATCTTTAGTGGAAGTGGGTAATTTTCAGAGCATCAGTTTCATTTTGTGAATGATTATTTTTAACCACTTTACTATTAAAGTTCTTAATGAATTTAATTTGGCCAGTAGAACCAACATATTTAGAAAATGGATCCAGTTGTCATCAGTCATAGGAACAGTCATATTATTCTGACTACTTTCTCTAACAGCCAAACACAGACACATAGCAAATGTTTTATATTTATAACAATAATAAATTTATTTATAATATACTTACCAAACAATAATCTATAACTTATCCTACCTAACATTCCACCTTGAGCAAGCACTTAGCGACAGTGGCGAGGAAAAACTGCCTTTTAACAGGCAGAAACCATCGAGCAGATCCGAGACTCAAGGTGGACGGCCCTCTGCTTTGACCGGTTGGGGTGAGAGAGACAGAGAGAGAGAGAGATGGGGAGATAGATGAGGAGGGGAGATAGATGGGGAGAGAGAGAAATGGGGAGGACAGAGGACACAGACATATGCAACCACAATAACAATAAGAGCTATTATAATAGTAAAAAAAGGTCCTGATGCTGGAGCAGCAGCTGAACTCGTCGCCGTCTTCTGCTCAGGCAGCAGGAGCCGTCATATCCTAGAAAGAAACATGTTAAATGTCAGCAAAACCATAACATCATGTTGGGACCACAAGATCCACCTTTCCTGTGTCTTAAAGAGAAAGTCTCTGTGGAGACAGAGAGAGAAGTTTTACACTCATTTCTCTCTTAGTTCTCTTGTTTGATCACCTCTCCCTACGGAGGAGAAATAAAAATCAGTATCCACCCAAATCTACTTATGACCATATTTGGTGTGAGGATCCCGTCCATGAACACAAACAACAGGCTAAATGGAGGGAATGAAATCAGACAGGAAGTTCTGACTGCACCTCCAAACTGAACTGTTTTCTCACAGAGATCAGAGTGGATCAGTAGGTCTGGCCTAACAAACAAATGTGCATTCCTACCTGCTGCATGATGGCCTGCAATTGAGCACGCATCGACCGCGGGATGTTGCGGATTCCTGTGGCAGCAGCTGGCGCAGTAGCTGGAGGACGAAGGCGCCGAGGTGCAATGTTACGAAGTGCTGCGAGAGGAGTCAACACAAACACTTAATTAGCAGCCATATAGCTGAGCTGTATCTGTTGGGTAGTTAGATCATTGACTGAGTCGAGGTGACTGACCGGAAAGCTGGGCAACTATCCACGGAACAGCCGTCTGCCGCTGGGTGTCATCAACTCCTGCCGCCTCAGTCTGCTGTGGGACCCCACCCACAGGAGCAACTGGTGCAGGACGAGGGCGACGGGTTGCCATGTTTTGAATTGCTGCAAGAAGAGTAAACACAAACACTTAATTAGCAGCCATATAGCTGAGCTGTATCTGTTGGGTAGTTAGATCATTGACTGAGTCGAGGTGACTAACCGGTAAGCTGGGCAACCATCCGCGGAGTAGCCGTCTGCCGCCGGGTGTCATCAACTCCTGCCGCACCATTCTGCTGTGGAACTCCACCCACCGGAGCGACTGATGCAGGAGGAGGGCGGCGGGATGCCATGTTTTGAATTGCTGCAAGAAGAGTCAACAGTTGACAGAAACATCAACACAAACACTCAATCAGCAGCCATATAGCTGAGCTGTATCTGTTAGATCATTGACTGACCTGCAAGGTGAGCAGCTATCCTACGTGGCACCTGAGGGGCAGGCCTTCTGGGACCAACGGTCTGTGGTTGTGGCACCATGCTTGAAGCAAAGCGAGCCACAAATCTGCGATATAAAATGGACATTTAGCAGAATTTTAATACACATTAACCTCATTGATTACAGAAATTAATAAATATTTTCCTCATCACAGCTGTAAAGCCAGTTCTGTATTTTCAGTACATTTTATGAGCTACTTAAGCATCATCAAGCTTACTCTAAGTATTATTGCACACTGTACAACTCTATTCAGTCATCTCTGCATCGAGCATCACTGTACAGCCTCCAATGAGACCAGTTCTGATATTAATACAACAGGTTTTTTTCACTACACAAAGAGTTCGTACCAAAGCAGTTTAAAACAACTTCAAACATTCACTCACACTTGTTGGTCATTGAACATCAAGCCATTCAGTCTGTCAATGGCTCGGTCGGCTGCCTCCTGCGTCTGGAAACGGACGACAGCGTAGTTTCTGGAGCCATTGGCAACAACCTTAAAGGAAGTACACACATGCTACTTTTAGGACACACACACACGCAGTAAGAGTACATGAAAAGTGACTTTATAGTCCAACTATTGTGATGTTCTGTGCATTCGGAAACAGGTTAAGCACATTGTAATTAGACCTGCAGAGTCACAATACTATGCTCCAACAATGACTGTCGACCATAGCCCTGCTTCAGATTAGATATGAGAAGGAGAAATCAGACACTAGTCTCCTACCTGGCAAGATAGAACGTTGCCAAAAACGGACATGGTGTCATTCAGAGCCTCGCTGTCGATGGACTCCTCGAGGTTCTTGACGATCACTTTTCCGATGTTCTCTCGCTGATGCTGTGCTGATGAGATGCGAGGACGCCGACCCCAGACCCCATAAAAGGTATAGGCGTCCAATGCACGCTCGGCTGAGGGAAGGAACACAGAGAAAATGGTTTGAGTTGTTTAGTAAATAGAAATTTTCAAGAGCCAGATTTAACAGCATATGTTGAAGGTGTGGTTCGTTGTCTTGAGTGGGTTTCTAGTACTTACAGTAGGTGCTGTTGGGAAACTGAGTCCAAGTTTACATATTCTTATTCCTTGATATTTTTTTTTATGTCAGCACCCAAAAATATTCAGTTCACTATCATACGTTAAGAAAACCACCAATTTTAGCTTTAAAAAGTCACTTAAATCCTTACTTGATTAACCTTTGACAATACATTGACAAGCCGGTTTGTGTTAAGCCACAATTGTACAATTATTAAATGTTTTTGCATAAATGATGAGTATTTATTTCTCAGGATTTTAATTCCCTGGACAAACAACACAGATGTCTGTCTAGTTATTCTTCTAATTGTTCCGTAACAGATTTAAGAAAATGAGAAAATAATATCAGTAAAACACTGAAACACACCTGAGAAAACCAGATGAAGATGCAGACCTGTTATCTGATCAGTCATATACAAAAAATGATAAACAGATTGATGATGACAAATTTAAGTCAGTATTTGTGATAAAGTACATACCATCAGCTGGATGGTCGAAGCTGACATAGGCGCAGCCGAGGGAACGACCGGTGGTGATGTCCCGACATATCTGGACGGAGCGGATAGCTCCTGCCAGACTGAAGGTGTCGTACAGGCTGGCCTCTGTCACCCGTTGGCCGAGGCCTTCCACGAACAGGAACGGGCAGGTAGTAGTGGTACGGGAAGCGCTGGTGTACATACTGGAGTTAGCCATAGCAAAGTAGCTGTCGATGTTAGCAAAGTAGCTGTCGATGTTAGCAAAGAAGCTGTCGATGTAAGCAAAGAAGCTGTCGATGTTAGCAAAGTAGCTCACGAAGCAAAACAAAAGGTTTCTGTACAGTCCAAAGACTTCGCAAAACCAAGTGTCTGTCGAATCTTAGGCAGTTGCTCGTTTTATATAGCCCGGTGAGGCACATCCTGTTGTCAGAGACGAGAACTTCCGGTGACAGAAAACGTTCAAAAATTAAGACGGACATCAAATACGAACTTTAAATCAGGCACATTTCGGCAATTGTCGATTTTTTTCATTGTGTAAATGAATTAATTGTTTCTATTAATCTGTGTGCTAAAATAGCATCAATATGTTTGGTTTATGAGTTTTTCCCCGTGCCGCCCCCATCTCCGTCATCTATTGGTTAGAGGAGGTCACATGGGCTGTCACGGCTTGGCCAGATTGGCTATTCTGCTCGTATGCGGAAGTGGAGTTTTGTATACAAACGCGTAGCGCTTTACAGCTTCATTTTTTAAGAAATAAAACTTTATTGTAAATATGCAATAGCATAAGAGCAGTCAACAAATAAGGCAGCGTAATTCACTTTATTTTATACGGCCCGCAGCGGTTGCCATTTTAGCCTGGAAATATGTTTCATGGGATAAGGAAAAAACACAAAGATAAGGCAGGATAAACGAGAAATGACACACAGCTGGTTAACAAATAATTTAGTTAAAGAATCAGTCAGAAAAGAGGGATAAGGGCTTTACAGACGACTAAGACTACACTAAGGCTTTCACTCAGTGCTGTACCAAAAAAGTCACCTGTGTAATCATGTTAGTATCTCTGCTGCCTTCATTAAAAATCTGATTTAAGGTCTGTACTTTATTTACCTTCAAATGCAGATATTTTGTTGTTTCAAGCAAGTGGTATATTGAATGACATTTCAACGTTGAAGTATGAGGAAGTAGCTGACTGCCAAAAAATGTACGGTAGAAGATTAAGAAGAAGAAAAATGAAAGGAAAGAACAGGATAACTATAGTGTGGCTGCAAAGCATCCACATTAATTAATTCATGACTCAGTCTATTAATTAGACCAACAAGTCTTCATCCCTAAACAGTCCTGTGTCCTAGAAATGACATTTCTGATTAGCAACAGCAAATAAGTTACCAAGGTAAATGTCAACATGGTCATTCACACACGAGGCATGATTATAAAAAACGTTGGCACAGAAAATATCTATAAAATACTCTCCCCTCTCTCTCTGTGCCCTTTCAGTTTATGGGCTATAGAAGTTATTTTATTTTGTAGGGCTGTATCAACACTTGTGATGAAGACACATATGAATAAACTTGACTTGGCATGTACCATATGATATAACATGTGTTTCAAAACATAACACTGCAAAACACTAAGGATCTGATAAATGTCATTCTTAAAGGGAGCTAAGGCACAGTCATTTAGTAAATGTGTAAATCCATAGGGCATGACAGTAATTCAAAGTCAACATTCACAGTCAGTCATTATAACTTCTTTTTTCAAAGGGGCTGCTTAATGTAATGTAATACCTTTGTGAAGTGTTTGTATGGTATTTCTTTTGTTTGTAGAATAAACTGATCATTGATTAAATACTAGTCAAAGAAAGAGATTATATTTATACACTTGCTCCATACAGGCAGAGAACAATGACAATAAATGTTGGCATTGAAAATAAATTGAAAAACTGAAAAGACTTCAAACCTGTTGTGTGTGTGGGTGGGTGGGGTTGCCTCCAGCTACAAAGGGGCCCACTCTGCCTGACTGAATATTTTGTTGATTAGTTAAATATTTTGAACTAGACAGCACTCAGAGCACAAACAAGGTGATGTCATCGCACGTAAAAAAACAACAGTCCCATGATCATTTGAAGCTCATAATATGACTCTGCACCATGGAAACATGACCCTATAATTTGGAATCACATCGTTATTGTTATTAGTTTGATAGTTATTCAAGAAAAATGATGTCTCACTAATGTCGGTTTTCTTCTGGATCTAGCTCCAAAATGTAATATTTTCTTGCATGGCCCCATTCTTCCACCCAGTTTCATGGTAATCTATCAAGTGGAATAAACGTTCCAAAAACCCCTACCCCCTCCACCCCTTTATACAGATATTTATTTATATAGATATAATAGTCATTAATGTGTGATAGACATAATAAAGCCCTATCTCCCAACGCTAAGGAAAGTGAAAAAGATCCCGACTCCACCCCTTAATCCAGATCCACTCCAAAATGGGTTCTTCCTGTTATTCCGGTCACATGCCCAACCCTCCCATCACGTTTCACAAAAATCCATCAAGGGGCTTTTGTGTCATCCTGCTAACAGGGACACATACGTAAACTAACACGTGAAAACATAAAAACCTTGGTGCAGGTAATAAAGAATCACATTATGTCCATGTCCTCTGTAAAGATGACCCTGAAACCCCACCACTGCCAAGGGGTTCTCCTCTTGTGCAACAAACAGCACCATCTGCAGCCCCATCTGTGCCTTGTTTGGATTGTATTTTATTTATTTATTATTATTATTATTATAATATTGCAATATATTATTTTGGCTGCCTGGAGTTTAAAAGTTTGCAGCTTGCCTGCTTTTTCTGTTTATCCTGCTTTTCCAAACAACAAATGTGGCCAGATCAGAGCATTTCTAAAATCAGTTTAAAATCAAGAACTGATGTAACATCATTACTGATGTCTGTCACTGTCTCTCTCTCTCTGGACAAGGTGTATGTGTCTGACTGTGTAGCTAGCCTAGCCCTGTTCTGTCAGTGCAGGCTAAAATGGGAAAAGAATATAACACAGGCACACTAAAGCATAAGGAGCAAGAGCATCAGGAGGAATCTTGTGGCATCATGTGTTCTGCTCACAAACGTCTTCTCACTCTCAACAACTCAACATTCAGTGTCTTGTTAGTGTTCTGCTGCTAGTTCCAGTTTGCATTTCAAGCTGTGATCAGTTTTTCAATCCACTCAAAGACATTGTCCATGGTGATACTGTCTTCTGCTATATCAAAAGCATTCAACAGCAGTAAGCGTGTCCTGGAGGAGGAAAGAGGACTGATGAAGAATATTCTTTATGGTCACATACAACGTTACACAGTATTCACAAGTTATCTGTGATAAATGTGATGAATAAATAAATAAAACAATATGGTTGATTTAATGAAGGTGGTTAAAATGCCATTTTTGTGTGTAGACATGCCTGGAGGGCTGAGTGAGAAGAGGAACAGAGATCAATGAGGGATTAAGTGTTCTGGTGAAGATTTCTGAAGTTCTGCAGGATAAAGTGTGTATGTTTTAAATGACCAACTATATAATCTGTAAATGGACTAGGATAAATCTGTAGTTAGTTTTGTTTTAAAAGACCAACTATATAACCTGTAAATGGACTAGGATAAATCTGTAATTAGTTTTTTTTAAATGACCAACTATATAATCTGTAAATGGACTAGGATAAATCTGTAGTTAGTTATGTTTTAAATGACCAACTATATAATCTGTAAATGGACTAGGATAAATCTGTAATTAGTTTTTTTTTAAATGACCAACTATATAATCTGTAAATGGACTAGGATAAATCTGTAATTAGTTTTGTTTTAAAAGACCAACTTTCTAATCTGTAAATGGACTAGGATAAATCTGTAGTTAGTTATGTTTTAAATGACCAACTATATAATCTGTAAATGGACTAGGATAAATCTGTAATTAGTTTTGTTTTAAATGACCAACTTTATAATCTGTAAATGGACTAGGATAAATCTGTAATTAGTTTTGTTTTAAATGACCAACTTTATAATCTGTAAATGGACTAGGATAAATCTGTAATTAGTTTTGTTTTAAATGACCAACTTTATAATCTGTAAATGGACTAGGATAAATCTGTAATTAGTTATGTTTTAAAAGACCAACTATGGGACTGATAAACGTAGCGTTCACAATGAAGTGTTTTTGGATTTAATTTGACTTCTTACTGTCAGCGGTGAGTCAAATTTAAAAGTATATGATGTGTGTTGTTCATTAATTAACAGCTCACGCTTATTATGATGTTGAAACTTGTTAAATATGTTAGCGCTGCTTCCGCTAGCTATCCGATTCAAAATCCCATTAGGAAAACTGCTGATTTAAGGTAGCGATAGAGTCAGCCTTAAATAAATCAGTACAGGTGTTAAATGACTTTAACCTTTTTATGGGTCTTTATTTTAGATTTGTATGCATTTCGGTCTGTGTATTTAAAGCAAAGAAAAATGTTAAGTGAGTTTGATTGTTGTTTAGCCTTGACAACAAATGTTATCTGCCTGAAGCTAAACTCATGAGAATAATGAATGAGACCTTGTACAACGAAAAACCTAGAATTTGATTTGTAGATGCTAATTGTTTATTTTGTGACCTGTTGTAGGTCAGGGTTTTTTTGCATTCCTGGACAGTGGATTGATCGATGGCGAGCTACCCTGTGAACCCTGGATGTACTTGAACTGAACTTTCTTCCACTAGGAGTGGTAGATATACCCAAACTGACCTCCATTTTTTCCCCTTATCGTCCCACTTGGAAGAATCTTCAACTCAGGAATTTTGGAATTATATTTGGAATTTTCAAAATATATTTGAAAGGCCTACATAAAATTTGTTGAGATTGTTTGTTATTTATGTTTTAAAAATATTGCAATACAAGCTTTAATTGAAACGTGCTTGTGTGGCATTCATTCATTTTGGACTCCCTGAGTGAATCTATTCTTCTGCATATTGTTGGGTACTAACTAGCGTTACCAGCTGCCTGCACCAGCTTATTATATTGTACATGTGCTACATTTAGAAGTGTTTGAAAAGAGCTTTTTCTGAATGTCTCCCACTGCCTCCAGTCTTTATGCTAAGATAAGCTAAGCTAAGCTAACCATGTCCCGACTCTAGCTTCATACTGAACACACACAACATTAACATCTGTTTAAAATAAATATCTCATTCAAAATTAAAGCAAATAAATGCTGTTCCAAACTTCCTGGTCTGAGTGGTGTCCTCCCAAGTAGACATTATTAGACAGGATAGTGCCAGGTGAACTGGGTAAAGGTTGGGGATGAATTACTGAATGATAAAGGTTTGGATATGAAAACCAATGTTTCCACGATGTCACCACCATAACAAATGATTTAATTTATTTATCAGCTACAATGTCATTTAGTCAACAGCCGATAATCTAAATTTTCCATCATCGGGTCGATAATCTATCTGATGTCTGTCCTGCATCCTTACCTTTAACAGACTAAACATTTAACAGACTGTCTGTACTTTTGCACAGTATGTGTCGTGTATCAGGCTGGTTAGAGACTGGATAAGACCCAACCTGATATGAATCATCCACATTACTGATCAGACAGAGTTGAACTTGTTCTAGGAATATGGTGATCAAAGCTGTTCATTGATGAGGTTGAATCATTTCTCTTTTTGATGAAAAACATGCTCCGTTTAGTAATGTTTGGAGTGTCTGACCAGCAGAGCTGTGTGCTGGTAAGAATCTAGAGATGCAGTATTTATCACAATACAGGGGTTAACATTCAATATACAGCAATACAGCAAGCAAAGTGATGAATTACTATTTCTTTAAACTAATTTTAGGAAAACTGTGATGCATTAAGAACAAACCAACATATCCAATCTGTGTTAAAATGAGTCAAATAGCTGTAAATAAATACATTGTTTTCTAGCAGTCGGAGGTTTCAACGTTTTTTTAAGAGTTTTTGAGAGTTGATGCAGTATCACAAACATAATATCACAATACTCAAGTGTGTCGATATTTTCTTACACCCCTAGTAACCAGTGATGTAATGTAAATACCATTCACTGATGTGTTGTACTTTTTGGTACGTTACTTGAGTATTTCCATTTTCTGCTACCTTATCCTTCAACTCCACAATGTTTTAGATGCAAATATTGCACTTTTTACTCTACTCTACATTTGATGACTTCAGTTACAGTGACTATCGACATAAGGGTGTTTATTCACAACAATCTAGCGATAGGATACAAACCATACAAGAGTTATGATCCAGTATATTGTTTATTTATTTTTACAAGACAATAGTCAAAACTTTACCTACATAAACAAGACAAAAACAACATTAACACAAAAAGACATTGTGTACAAGCCAGGCTGGAAACTTTGTTGTAGGTTGCGTGTGTGTGTGTGTGTGTGTGTGTGTGTGTGTGTGTGTGTGTGTGTGTGTGTGTGTGTGTGTGTGTGTGTGTGTGTGTGTGTGTGTACTGATTGAGAGATAGTGAGAGAACAAGAAAGAAGAAGCTGGAAAGACAGAGGAAAGACATATAAGGGGAAAGAGGAGGAAAACCTGCAAATAAAAGAAGACAGAAGATGGGAAGGAGGGAAAGAAAGAAAACAGAAATGCTTTTATTGTCATAATGTAACTTTTCACCTGCAGCAGTTTCTTCCAGTTAATTTCATGCTAAAATGGTAGTTTTCAACTTGTCTGAACAAATAGAGAAACACATAAACAATGACAGGCATATAGAGAGTCTAGCAGATATGTAGGCCTCCATATCATAAACCATCATTCAATTACTGGTGGCACAATACGCTTCAGGAACAAGCATTGATTCAAAATCTATATATGATGCCATCAATGAATAAGAGTTATTCTAATAAGGCTCTTATGATGTACTCACATTATTATGGAGAAATAGCTTTGAAGCCTATCTCCTCTTTTACTGTTCACGGGGCTCTGAGACAACAACAAAACATCATTTGTGAGTGCAGCCAATAGCTAAAGGTTAATAGTTGTGCTGTAATTAAAGATGAGGAACAAATTAATTAAGTCCAATGGATGGGTCTATAGAATAACAAAGCATCATTATTGAGACAAGTAATAAAAAGGAAGTAGTGCTGGGTGAAAGATGAGCCTTCACACTCATCAGCCAGGTCTGTTGTGATGCAACTACTCGCAACATTCACACTGTAGCCTTTACGTCTTTTTACCAAGCAATGTGAAATGTTTGTAATAAGACTGTCAGCATTAATGCATTCATACATGATTAATCTGGAAAACTTAAACTGTGTTTGACCTTAACTTCCTCTCATAAATCCACGACAAATGACCGGGGAGACGGTTACAGTGATGCCATGACCCGCCTTCCTCTGCCTCTGATTGGCTTACCCTGATACTTTGAGCCTAAACAATCATCACACTCTATGGAGCATTAGCAATAGCTTCAATCAAAAATATACTACTACTGAAAAGTGAGGACTGTTTCAAGGCAGTGTTGAGTTTTTTGTTTTTGTTCATTTTATCTCTGCGTCTTTGCATTGTATGTAATTTAAATGTTCCCCAGCTCCCTGTAGTGCAGGTCGGCGGACAGCATTATTATTATGCATAGATGGAAACACTCCTACCCTCTCTTTGTGCTCTCTGACTGTGTGTGCCAGACAGACAACTCCACCTAATAGACATTAAAACAAAAGGGTGTTGATTTGATTGTATTCTTCAGCAATATTATCCATTACTTACATAATTCACCTGTAATCAATCTGCACCATCGGCACATTATCCCCACAGGTGTGGGCAACAATAACTTGACAATATCTAATTATAAAGTAAACTCCAAAGCTAGCCAACTGTGACACAAATGTGTGTATAATTAGTATCAGTGTTGTTACAGCTTTATTTATAAAGCATCATAAGTGTGTGAGATCAAAAGCCCTTCTTGAAAATCTTTTACAGTTTCATCAAAAGTACAATGAAGATAACAAAGGAGAAAAAAGAGATAAAGATCGTTTATCATATTATATAAACAGCATGCAGCAGGGATTTAGAGCCTCACTGCCATTAGAACTCACAGGAGATTATAACAAGCAAACCCCACCAAGATGGAGAATTCCTCCTCCCCACAGGTTGCATTCTTATTTATATACAACACCAGGATTTAGATTCAACATAAGAATATACACCTACTACTTGTTTTGACGTAGGGAAGACAAATGTTACAGAAGAGTTAGCATTTCCTTTTTCGCTGGGCAGATTCTTCCCCAATGCCTACCTCTGATAAAAGTTTGATGCAAATCAGTGAAATGGTTGCCCTCAGGGTTCTGGCAATGTTAAAGAAAGTGGAAAAAAGATATCATGGATCCACCCCTTTTTCCAGATCTACTCCAAAATGTAGTAGTTCCCTATTTAAGACAATACCTACTCTTCAAATAAAGTAGTTTAAGTGTGAATTGTAAAAAAAAAGCTTTATCTTTAAATCTTCAAGAAACTGGAAAAGAATTCCAGACTCCCTACCCTAATCGCAGTGTGTCCCCTACCTATGTACAGGTCTGGCAGACCACCAGGCCAATGAGACCCCCCTGCAAGGCCATCAACAAGACAATTTTTTTTTTTTTTATATTTGCAAAATTCCGTCAAATATTAATTCCTTTGAAAATAATCATTTGCGTTTGGGAGCCTCTGTGCAGCGCTATAATGAATAAGTGTGTCCGCCTCCCTGTCTGTGTCCGCCTCCCTGTCTGAGTCCGCCTCCCTGTCTGAGTCCGCCTCCCTGTCTGAGTCCGCATCCCTGTCTGAGTCCGCCTCCCTCTCTGTGTCCGCCTCCCTCTCTGTGTCCTCCTCCCTGTCTGAGTCCGCCTCCCTGTCTGAGTCCGCCTCCCTGTCTGAGTCCGCCTCCCTGTCTGTGTCCGCCTCCCTGTCTGTGTCCGCCTCCCTCTCTGTGTCCGCCTCCCTCTCTGTGTCCGCCTCCCTCTCTGTGTCCTCCTCCCTGTCTGAGTCCGCCTCCCTGTCTGAGTCCGCCTCCCTGTCTGAGTCCGCCTCCCTGTCTGAGTCCGCCTCCCTCTCTGTGTCCACCTCCCTCTCTGTGTCCACCTCCCTCTCTGTGTCCACCTCCCTCTCTGTGTCCCTCTGCTTCCTCCATCAACAATAGTGAACAAACCCGGGACTATTTGAATGATGGCTGCAGTGAGAAATGCTGGCTTTTATCTTCATCGATTCTTCTCCCAGGATCCTTGATGACATAGTAAGTTTGTGATATTTTATATTTTCTAGTGTAACTGCAATGCTGCTGTATTTGGATCTTGTTTTCATTGTAAATTAGTGGTGCAACGGACAACTGTTGATCCATGTTTGGATCGGATCGCCCTCCACGTATCGGGCTGCAAAGTTAAACTACAATGGTGTGCAGTTTTACAGCTGCTTTTACTTTTTTTAAGTGATAATTGTTTAAATCTCTGTGCGGAGCTGCTGTGAGAGGAAGTACAGAGCGGTTGTGTTGTCAAGTGAAAAGTAGTTAATAGATAGATCTTTGAGGATACCTAAAAAGAAATTAGTGTATTATTGTGTTGTATAATTTGATATAATACCTAATGTGGAATTGATATTTTTATTTATTTATGCTATGTGTTGTTGTTTTTATACAAAGTTTGAAATACAATTTTTTCAAAGTAACCTTGGTGAACCAAAGAATTTCTTTTATTTGCTACTTCCAGTGTTGTGAAGTGTGGTAGTGTTTGAATACCGGAACTCTGCCCCTTCAATCATAATATTTTAATATACTGACCAACAGTAGAAACGCATATTCTTTTTTTATGTCATGCCATCCTGTTCATATTAAATATCAAAGGCAAATTATGGTTCACACATCTTTATTCACCCTTTAACTATACAAAAAAATCCTTTTTGTGCAGATTAGTGGTTTTTGTCTTAGTGTTTACAAGTCAGAAAGTGTGGATGGTGAGACAGAGAACACAATAGTCACTACCGTGCGCGTCTACCTCCAGCATTCATCACTACTTTACACCTCCTGAATGGATAAGATGTTATTCTGGACTTGTAGGATGACATGCCATTCTTCCTGCAGTGCTGTGACAAGTTGTTCATGTGTTGCTGGAGCAGGATCTCTCTCTCTCACCTGGTGATCCTGAACGCACACCACATGTGGTCTGGCATTGTCATGCATGAAGGTGATGCCTGATTGCTGTATCCTGGGAATGATGTGTGGACCTAGGACCGTATCTTGGCATGGCTGTCCATGTACCTTGGATCTGGACAAGTTCTGTCAAGACCACATGTGGCTCATGTCTGTCAGGAGTAGCCAACCTGGACCAGAATAATGTCGCTGTCCTTCCTTGACCAGCATATTCACCAGATCTCAACCCAATAGAGCATCTGTGGGATGTTCTGGATCACCGGGTGAGACGGAGAGATCCTGCTCCAGCAACACATGAATAACTTGTCACAGCTCTGCAGGAAGAATGGCATGTCATCCTACAAGTCCAGATTAACTGTTTTATCCATTCCATGCAAAGGAGATGTGAAGCAGTGGAGACGATCACATGTGTTACTGACAACAGTCTCTGTATCACCATCAACACTTCTTGACTTGTAAACACGAAGACAAAAACTACTTATTTGGACAAAATGTATTTCTGTATAGTTAAAAGGTGAATAAAGATGTGTGAACTATAATTTGCCTTTGATATTTATATGAACAGGATGGCATGACATTAATATCATTATATTGTTTGATGCAGATACGGTTGAATTATTTGAGGATTGTTTATGTTGTTACATTTTTAATTGAATGTCAGCATTGTGTATCAGTCAGGAGGTGAGACTTTTCCTATGTGTGTCAAACAGTTTCTGACTGCAGTAAAAATGTTGTTTTTGAAAGGCTAGAAACCAACTAATATGGACAGAAGCAGAATAAAAATCCTCACCACCTTCTACAGGGCCACCATAGAGAGCGTGCTGACGAGCTGCATCTCTATCTGGTACAGGAACTGTAACGCCTCAGACCGGACGGCCCTGCAGAGAGTGGTGAGGACAGCAGAAACAATCATTGGGACTTCACTCCTGTCTGTAAAGGACATTGCCCACAAACGCTGCCTGTCTAAAGCCTCCTGTGTGGTCAGAGACCCCGCCCACCCCTGTCACGGACTGTTTACCCTCCTCCCCTCCGGCAGCAGGTACCGAAGCATCAGGTGCAGAACAACCAGGTTCTGCAACAGCTTCATTCCCACTGCCATCAGACTGCTGAACTCTTCATTCCAGTAATTCTTCCATCCATTCTGTACCAGCAACCCATTTCCATGTGCAATATAACCTCATATCTCATACAATGTGCAAATTAATATATTCATGTTACACTTAACAGAGTATTTATTATTGTGCAGCTCAACCAGTGCAATTTTTAAAAATGATCTAATACTGTTATTATTGCCTTTTACTTTTGTATTTTTCTTTATTTTGTGATGAAGCCAATCGCATCGTAATTTTGTACTGCTGTGTACCTCTCTGGTGGATAGTCTGAATGACAAAGTTCATCTTGAAAATTGGGTGTCATTTTACTGACAATTTGTTATAATATAAAATACTAGTCAAAAATGTGTTAAATGTCTTTTCGCTCCGTATGGTGACACTATTTATCATCCCCTTTTAAGGTGGGAGGTGGCAGTTTATGGGATGGCAATGTAAGAACTGCACATTTGTGGCTTCACCAAAACTTTTGGTCATAGATAGTCTGGACCCTGTTTTCTTTTAAACTGTCCTTCTCCATCATGAGGTGATCTTCATACACACTTGTATAGATCTCTCAATACATTTCAAGTTGTCCAATCTTTCAGATGTAAAATTTGTCATTTTGTGACAATTACCAAAGACTATTTTCAATATATTTATTCCAATTTGAAAAGACATGAAATCGTAGAATGTGCTTTTGACAGATGTGATTTCATGACAAACATATATGGGACTTATGCGACACACAGAAGTAGAAAACACAAATTGTGTTCATGGAAAGGTAAAATGTGCCTTTTCACATTTTGAAAAACAAAAAACAAACAAAACAAAACAAAAACTTTTCCAAATTGGTAAAAATGTAGTTGAACTTAGTCTCAGATGACATGTTTCCATAGAAACCACACAAAATAAATGTAGTATGACGTTCAAAGCCAAAACTTCAAAGCCGACTAGAGGCTCTCAAAAACGCGTCATAAGGACAGCTATGTATAAATTCTCGTGCCACTTTTCAACGTCCAAAATCCTCCAACAACTTTACAAGAACACAAATCTACTGAGAAAACAAAGACATGTCCAGATACAGAAGATTGATTGAATCCAATGGATCAGATGATCTCCATGTAACACCAACGGAATTACTAGCTGAACTCTATGAAACACCAAATCAGGTCCCTCAAAGACCAGATGGGGATGTGGAAATAAGAGTTGACCTCCATGAAACACCAAATCAGGTCCCACAAAGACCAGATGGGGACGTGGAATTACGAGTTGACCTCCATGAAACACCAAATCAGGTCCGTCAAAGACCAGATAGGGCCATGAAATTACTAATTGATCTCCATGAAAAACCAAATAGGGTCCCTCAAAGACCAGATTGGTACGTGGAATTACTAGCTGAACTCTATGAAACACCAAATCAGGTCCCTCAAAGACCAGATGGGGACATGGAATTACTAGTTGAACTCCATGAAACACCAGATGAGGTCCCTCAAAGACCAGATGGGGACGTGGAATTACGAGTTGACCTCCATAAAACACCACATCAGGTCCGTCAAAGACCAGATAAGGACGTGAAATTACTAATTGACCTCCATGAAAAACCAAATAGGGTCCCTCAAAGACCAGATTGGTACGTGGAATTATTAGCTGAACTCTATGAAACACCAAATCAGGTCCCTCAAAGACCAGATGTGGACGTGGAATTACGAGTTGATCTCCATGAAACACTAAATCAGGTCCCTCAAAGACCAGATGGGGACATGGAAACACTGGATGAAGACCTGGAAATAGCAGTTGAGGTCCGTGAAACAACAGCTTTGGACCTTGAAACAACAGAACACAAAACATCATATGATTGCTTTGAAGAATCATATTATTTTGAGGAAACTGTTGAGAAATGTCCCTGGTGGAAGAAAGTCAAAAACCCTTTTCATAAAAAAGGCACAATGTATGGGAGCAGGGAAACACTCGTGTCCGAGCAGGAAACAACACCAGGGCCGTCTTTGTGGAGGAAGTTCAAAAAGTTTGTCACACGTAACTACTAGAGGTTATGAGATGCCCCGTAAATTTAATGAGGCATTAAAAGTCTTATAAAATATCAACATTAATAAATTGATGAAAAAAACACTTTTTATATGTGTGTTTGTTCATATTCATGTATTCATACTCTTGTCTGCTGTTCATTGTGAGAGTCTCATGGTGTGATCAATCAAATGTTTGCTGATAAGTTGATTTAACTGATAGGTGAACAGGTTCTTTCAAGGCTAATACTTAACTATCAGCCTGATGTTAGCTCTGCTTTACTTTTAATAAACAGCTATAACCATGTCTGCTAGATGTTTTTCTGTGTTATAGATGTACAAACACAGATATCGGCAATATTTATCACATTATCACATTAGACCTGACACACACAGACACACACTCAGCAAACACTTATTGTACAGAAACATAAGAAAACAAATCAACACGGTCTAGTGCAAAAAAGTTTTAAAAGTGAACATTTTTTAAAAGTTAACAAAGGGGTTAAAAAAAAGAAAAACCAAAAAAAAACAGTTGTTATATGTAAGAGATGTTATTGCACCTTAGAAATGTGTCATTATTGCACTTCAAACAGGGAAGTGGTTGATGAGGATGAATAGCAGATATGCATACGGAGATGGACAGAGCCTTCTGTATGTCTTCTACGTTCAATGTAGAATAATAAATGGGCCTTACTCTCCGTACATCTTTGGTTTGTTTCCAGTGCAGCTGTAACACTTAATTTCGACGTGTAAGGAAGCGTAAGTATGTTTTATTAGGTAAATAAAAGTAAAATTATTGAAGAATATGATTATAATAAACCAACCACCCGCTGGTTTACTGCAACCCTTGCCTGTTCCTGGTAGACCATGGTCACACATTGCAGTAGATTTTGTAACAGGCCTTCCCCCATCTAATGGCAACATCGCTCTACCTAAGCTCCCTTCTGCCGATGAAACTGCTGAACTAGTCTACCTTCATGTTTTTCGCACCCATGGAATCCCTGTGGACATTGTATCGGACCGTGGCCCCCAGTTCACCTCCCAAGTTTGGAAAGCGTTCTGTTCAGCACTTGGCGCCCAGGTTAGTTTCTCCGCTGGCTTCAAGCCTCAGACTAATGGACAGACGGAACGTCTAAATCAGGAGTTGGAAGCAGCCCTTAGATGTATAGCAGCAACCGATCCCTCCTCCTGGAGCTCCAATCTCATGTGGGTTGAATATGCACATAACACTCTGTCATCCTCTGCCACAGGTTTATCACCTTTCGAGAGCTCTGTGGGGTATCAGCCACCTTTGTTCCCCACCCAGGAGGGTGAGCTAGCTGTCCCTTCGGTCCAGCATCATCTGAGGCGCTGCAGAAAGACTTGGAGAGACACCCGGGCTGCCCTGCTTCGGACGGCAGCTCGGAACAAGTGCCTGGCAGACCGACACCGTACCCCGGCCCCGGTGTACTCCACTGGTCAAAAGGTCTGGCTGTCTTCCAAAGACATACCTCTCAGGACTGACTCCAGACAATTGTTTCCTCGTTACATCAGGCCTTTTGAAATTGAAAGAATTCTCAACCCAGTGACTGTCAGGCTAAAGTTGCCCAGTTCCATGATGATTCACCCTTCTTTTCATGTTTCTGAGTTAAAACCAGTTCTCTCCAGTCCTTTGAACCCTCCTTCCAAACCCCCTCCACCCGCCCGGATCATTAACAACTATCCAGCTTACACGGTGAGGAGGCTATTGGATGTCCGCCGCCGGGGTCGGGCCATCAGTATCTGGTGGACTGGGAGGGCTACGGTCCAGAGGAGAGGTCCTGGGTTCCACGCGCCCACATCTTGGATGCCACTTTGATTAGGGACTTCCATCGTCGCCACCCTGACAAACTGGGTGGTTCGCCAGGAGGCTCCCATTGAGTGGGGGTTGGGGTCATGGTATCGCTCTGCAGGATCCTTCCTTGTTGGGCGTGGTTTTGTGTTCTGCTCTGATTTCACAGGTGGCGCGGGCTGGCATCTACCCACCTGATTCCACTCTACCATAATCTCCAGACGTACTTAACCCTGGTGCACCATCCACTCCTCGTCAGATCGTTCCGTCTCCTATGTGGTAGCGTTAGTTTGACTAGCTAAATATTTTTCCTAGTGTAAAACTGGTTCTTGTGTTAAACTTACCTGTGCTTTCAGGAAACACCTACCAGCCTGCCCACCTCTGCCCTGCTCTGGACCCACGCCTGCATATCCCTGCTGAAACACTCCACCATCTGTCTTCGTATTCCTGCTTTGGATCCCAGCCTGCCTCCTACCACTATCCAAGTCAGTACTCTGTTCATTCTCTAACCATTACTGACTCCTCGTCCACTCAGCGTCTCTAATCTGCACTCTGCTCTGCCACAGGATTCTCCTGATCTCCACCCTGATACAGAGAATCAGATGATCACGTGTTACTGACAACAGTCAGCAACACATGTGATCATCTCCACTGCTTCACATCTCCTTTGCATGGAATGGATAAGATGTTAATCTGGACTTGTAGGATGACATGCCATTCTTCCTGCAGTGCTATGACAAGTTATTCATGTGTTGCTGGAGCAGGATCCTGGTTGTTCTGCACCTGATGCTTCGGTACCTGCTGCCAGAGGGGAGGAGGGTAAACAGTCCGTGACAGGGTTGGGTGGTGTCTCTGACCACACAGGAGGCTTTAGACAGGCAGTGTTTGTGGGCAATGTCTTTGACAGACAGGAGTGAAGTCCCAATGATTGTTTCTGCTGTCCTCACCACTCTCTGCAGGGCCGTCCGGTCTGAGGCGTTACAGTTCCTGTACCAGATAGAGATGCAGCTCGTCAGCACGCTCTCTATGGTGGCCCTGTAGTTCCTATATTTTCATATCGCCATCATTTTTGCAGAACAACAAGATATTGCAATGTCATTTTGTTCAAACATTATGCAGCCCCACACCTAATATGACAAATACACAATAGAATACAACACCCCAATCAAGCAAGATATTTATTGTGTGCATGGTGTGTGTGTGAGTGTGTGTGTGTGTTTAAGACAGCCCCAGAGTTCATTCCACTTGGTAAAAAGTCCATTTGGTTTTCCACTCAACCCCAGATCTGTTCAGCTCCATACCAGTTCACAACCACCTGAAGAAAAACAACTCAAAAGGTCTGTTCCTGGTTTGACTGCGGATCAAATGAAACGGCTATAAATACATCCACCAGATTATCCCTCCTCCAGACACAGATATTTTCTTTGACTATCAGCTGGCACAGTCATGCAGACTTCACAACCTGAGGGTATAGCTGGTGTATCTCTCCTCCACTGACCAAACACTGGCAGCTCTGAGAAACATTTGCAGCACATGGAGAGACGTATGTTATTCACTAGCAACAAATTCTGTATATCCAAGAGTAAACAAAGGTCTATCAGACTGACTTCTCTTGTATCTATCATGGAAAATGAGAATAATAAGAGTTTTGTCTACTGGATTATTCCCCTCCCTGATATTGGCCTGATAGAGACATGTTTTGCCACAAGCTGACTACAGTGATGCAGTTGTCAAAGGTAAAGCTGCCATATCTCCCATCCACTGACCACTTTCAGCTCTAAATCACTCACTGTGCAGGCAGACCCTGCATGTCACTCACATTTGCTCCGAGTATCGAAGAACCTTTAAAATAGAGTAAATGATGTTCTTCCAGACTTCTCTTGTAGACAAGTCATTCAAAATGAGAACAAAGAATTTTCATTATCCGTCAACCAAAAATAAAGTTGTAAAATGGCGTTTCTGAGTTCATTTCTTACTTGACATTGCACATCCTGCGAAGGGACTATTGCATCTGCGCACAATGTAATGCTGAAACGATATATCATGCAGTTATAGTCTGGAGATATCTGAGGAAGATTGGAATGATCCATGGTGCAGGGTGCAGGGTAAAACTACCAACTCAAGGTAAAGGAGAGAGTTATACAAACGAAGGAGGAGGAGGAACGCAATAGAATATTCTGTCCATCAAAAATTGAAATGATGTCAGAGAAGTTATCGGTGACAGGATGGATGTGAGAGGAAATGTCTAAACATTTATTTTGGGCTTGCCTATTATTTTCAGATTAGCAAAACATTGCGTGAGACAGATTCTTTTTGCTTTTTTTGGAATTGATTACTCTTTTGTCTTGTTATACCTGGGCAAAATTCCAGACAAACTGTCAGGAAGAAAATCTGCTCAATATTTATCTAGAATCTTGGCTGCTGGCAAAAAAACAAAAACAAAAAAAAACAACAGAAGCTGCCGCTGTCAAAACAACAACAAAGGAAGATTGGCCTACATTTTCCAACAGAATAAACCGGATGACAATTTAACCTCCAACTGAAGACCTTGATATGTTCAATGTACTGTAACTGAGTAACTTTAAAATCGCTTAATTTTAAGATGCCAATATTTTCCGTTCACTTCCCCTAATCTATTGAAAAAAAAACATAGAAACGACTCAAAACATGTTAAACCATGAATAACCATCATTTAGTCATAACATAGAAATAACAGTCATTGGTGCATTTCAGAGTAAACGATGATGTTGGTGAGATTTTTTTGTGCATGATTGAAAACACCTTGTCAAGGGAGTAAAATCATGGGCAAAATTAATGTCCTACTGAAACAACTGATAATGTCACGACTTCCACAAAACGTATGTGACCAGGAAGTTGGGATGCTGATGATGCTGATGGTCAGAACTCTGCAGACACGTGTAGCACAGATGTTACAGATGTTATGGCTCATTGCACAGTGGAGGCAGATCACATTTAGTGACAAGTCCAGATTTAACTTGCACAGAGCTGATGGTCGTAGGCGTTTGTATCGTCACCATGGGGAACGCTATCCTGCAGCATACATCCAGGAAGTGGACCGTTTGGTGGTGATATCATGATGTAGGGAGCCATTGCTATGGATGGCATCAGAACTTGTCCTCATCCACGGTACACTGACAGCTATCTGTTACTGAGATACGGTCCTAGGTCCACATGTCATTCCCAGGATACAGCAATCAGGCATCACCTTCATGCATGACAATGCCAGACCACATGTCTGTCAGGAGTAGCCTACCTGGACCAGAACAATGTCTCTGTCCTTCCTTGGCCAGCATATTCACCAGATCTCAACCCATTAGAGCATCTGTGGGATGTTCAGGATCACCAGGTGAGAGAGAGAGTTCCTGCTCCAGCAACACATGAATAACTTGTCACAGCTCTGCAGGAAGAATGACGTCATCCTACAAGTCCAGAATAACATCTTATCCATTCAGGAGGTGTAAAGTAGTGATACATGCTGGAGGTTGTTGTTGTTGTTCTCTGTCTCACCAACCACACTGTTTGACTTGTAAACACAAAGTCAAAAACCACTAATTTGTACAAAAATGATTTTTCTGTATGACTAAAGGGTGAATAAAGCTGTGAACCATAATTTGCCTTTGATCATTAATATGAACAGGATGGCATGAAATCCTACAAAATTATGCGTTTTTACTGTTGCTCAGTATATATTTATGTGCCTTTAATGACCCCTGAAACATGTAATACAAAGTCATTTTTTTCTATATAATGTATGTAAACACCTTCTTTAGAGCTGGAAATATTAGTAAAAATTGAAGTGCAAAAGAAAACAAACAAGTTTCTTATCATTCCAGTGTTTCCCCATGTGTATTGGTTGCGGGGGGGTGGTGTGGAGTGGAGTGGTCGGGGGGGACTCAACCTGTCTCCTCTACTTCATTCTGTCTGTGTGAAGCATGGATAAGCCACACCCTCGGTAGGAACACAAGATCAGAGCAGAGTCAAGTCATTGATCAGGACAGTGAACCTCATAGAAGACGCTCATGCTTTGCTGAAATGAAACGAGTGCACATATAAATGACGTCAATTCCATAAATGAAATATTTTGTGCCTTTCTTTTTTGGGGGGGGGGTGGTTGGTAGCATTGATGGGGCGGGCCGCCCCTCCAAATGAATGGTAGGGAAAACACTGCATCACCATAAAAGACTCCTCATTAGCCCCAGAATCTGTTCAGGCTGCAGTGTTTGCCACCGAGTCAAATGTAGAGCCTAGTGTATTATTGTATTAACTTAAGACACAATGCATTAAAAGATGTAAATAAATGTATCTTCACAGACAATGAAAACTCGTCACCCATGAGTTTCAGATATGCTTTTAAAGATGGGGGAAAAATTATTATTCCTTCAAGAAGTGAATGTTGCTGAGGCAACTGAACATTTGTCAATGTTGATTAAATATGTTGAATAAAATAAAGGTTAAAAGACTAGAAGACAGCTTCACATGCAGACTGTCCTGATGAATATATAGTAGTGACAGCGATGTCTCTGATGATGAGGGGTGTCTTCTGGTTACCAGAGATCACCCCACCACACCACACCCTTTCATCTCCACCCGTTTACTTGTTGAATGAAGCAGTAGTTTTACAGATTGTCTCCGGATACACTCGTCACTCAGTTCTGTCCAAACAAAATCTGCACTCATGAGTGAACAGTGTCCCACATTATGACGACACCGCTGGAGACGAAGCTGGCGTTGTTCTGGAGTCAGATCCGGATCATGAACAGGCCTGCACGCATGGATCTCCCAAAGATGACGACGCATTGTGGGCCTGCTAATATGGGATTATGCTGTGCAAAAATCTGTGTTTTCATTGACTGTCATTATACAGGGTTTCCCCGCCATTAAACAGGGTTTCCCCAATCATTATACAGGGTTTCCCCTATCATTAAACAGGGTTTCAGTAATGTTCATGGATCTATCGCCACAGTGCATGCTGGGAGGCTTTCCCCTGCACCTGTGATGCTACAATATAAAGTCATGCATAGCCTTAATACATTCTGCCTCTAGGGGGTGTCAAGTCTCATAAATGATTGCATGATGACCTGATGTATGGGCTTGTCCCAATCAGCAAATCTGGTTTTAACAAGGTTTAAAGAGTCATCTTTTTTTCCCCAATACTGTACTGAAAACTTCATTACAATCAAAATGGCTGTTCAGACATGGTCTTAATATCTGTCCTGAGTGATCTGATCACATGTAGACAGCTTGAAGCACAGGTGTGAACGCACCTTGGTGCATGTGGCCACATTCTGTAAGAAGTGTGAATGTGTGTGTCCTGAGCGACACTGAAGGATCGCCTACTCAACGGGCATCCTATGAAAGAACCACAACAACTCAGTGATTACACACTGGTGGTGCACAGTAATGCAAATGACATGTTTGGACTGTCTTACCTGCCAAGGTAAGCACCAGGTGTTGGTTTCAACTCAGT
Organism: Chaunax sp. Z400; assembly: GCA_037577475.1. Classification (NCBI taxonomy): domain Eukaryota; kingdom Metazoa; phylum Chordata; class Actinopteri; order Lophiiformes; family Chaunacidae; genus Chaunax; species Chaunax sp. Z400. Next base: position 4,578,051 of record CM075190.1, on the reverse strand, counting down.
TGTTTATGCAGGAGAAACTGGAGAACCTTATGTTCTGATAAATTCTAAATCATTTGTGCCTCATGAATTTGTCATTAAATGCAATAAACAATGTCATTTCATCACAGTATCACTGTAGCATTCTGCCTACTCTGTGTCTTCAGTTCATCAGAAGACAACACTTTATTTTGACATTTCATCGATGGTAAACATGTCATATTTTACAAATACAATAAGTGGCTAACAATATAGGCTAGGGTTTTTTTGGACAGTGTTGAGTCCCCAGACTCCCTTAAAAAAAGTTACAACATTATAAACTCTGTGACACACTTCATTCAAATTCTTTATTATTTGGCCTTTCTTGTAAATTTGACAAATGTTATGAATTGAGTTACTTTTTGTTTGTGTAAAAAACAAAACATCAAACATCCTCAGTGTTGCTAAAGTTTGCTAAAGTGTGAGTCAGATGTTATAAGTACTACACGTCTGTGGTAAAAAAGACACAAGGAACCCTCTGCTATTTCATCATTTAGAGGCACATGAAGGCCAAAAGATGGTTTAGCATGTAGGGCAGGCTATATGGTAGTGTATCACAGTTCTCCCTGTAAAGGTCATGTATACTGGGCCAATCACAGCGGGCACTGCATGTTTTATCTTGAGGCATCAAAGAGAGAACATTTGTGGCATTTTTTTTCAGACGGGGGGCACCAGGGGGCAATTCTCACCCTGTGCCCCCAAACTCTCCCACTCCCTTGAGTCCAACAGTTTTTAAAGTAAATCCTCACATTTGAAGCAGGGAACGGCCAACATTTTTTGGTGATCAGACTTAATGACTCAAACTCAGTCATTGTTTGGAACCATTAACTAAACATTCATGTTCAGTCAATCATCTAAATGAATGGACTCTCTCAGCACTGGAACAAGTCGATGACGTCGGCGCATTGTCACTTTTTGAGGTCGAAGCGGCTCTTCATACATGGTGAAGCTGTTTTTCCTGAGACACCTCTACGTACTTGCTACGTCATGACGTCAGTAGTTTTTAGGCTCCAGTCATTGGTCGGCTGAGCGGCTCCTCGGACTGTGAAAATGGCAGCAGACTCTGTTCAAACTAGTTTATCACGACCAAAGGCTTTAAAAGTATGGAAGTACTTCCAGTTAAGAGAAAACAGGATTTGTTACATACATATTTATGTGTGTATATGGTTTGTACCATATGTAAAGTCATCCTAGCAAACCACAGCAGAACGAGCACCTTAAGAGAAAGCACACAGGAAAAGGCAGAACCACCGTAAGTGTTGTCGGTTCATTAGTAGGAAGAACTTTTTATATCTTTTCTTATAGCTGTTTAATAAAACATGACATGAAGTTGTTTGTCTGTTACCTTAGAAATTCAATGAAATAAAAACGTTTTGAGAAAATGTTTCGGCCAGAGTTTGGGCTTATTTTACTTTGTGTTACGTTACATGCCAATGTGTGTGTGTGTCCATGTGTGTAGATGAGTGTCCTTGTGTGTGTTCACGTGTGTACGTGAGTGAACGTGTGTCTGTACGTGTGTGTCCGTGTGTGTGTGTGTGTACGTGAGTGTACGTGAGTGTGTGTGTGTGTGTGTGTGTACGTTTGTGTACGTGAGTGTCCGTGGGTGTGTGTGTGTACGTGAGTGTCCGTGTGTGTGTGTGTGTGTGTGTGTGTACGTTTGTGTACGTGAGTGTCCATGGGTGTGTGTGTGTCTGTGTGTGTATGTGTGTACGTGTGTGTCCGTGTGTGTGTGTCCGTGAGTGTCAGTGTGTGTGTGTGAGTGTGTGTACGTGTGTGTCCGTGAGTGTCAGTGTGTGTGTTTGTGTGTGTGTGTGTGTGTACGTGAGTGTCCGTGTGTGTGTGTGTGTGTGTGTGTGTTTGTGTGTGTGTGTGTGCGTGCATGCGTGTGTGTATGCGTGTTAGGTGGATGGATGAAATGACTATGATAAGTAATAAGAGAATCTCAAAGAGAAGCAGAAAAATGAATCCATGCATTTGTTTCTTCCAGGCTGGATTATTGTAATTCCCTATTATCAGCTGTCCCAACAAGTCTCTAAAGACTCTCCAGCTGATCCAGAATGCTGCTGCACGTGTCCTGACCAGAACTGGTATCAGAGATCATATCTCTCCTGTATCAGCCTCTCTGCATTGGCTCCCTGTAAAATCCAGAATAGAATTTAAAATCCTTCTCCTCACGTACAAAGCATTTAATGGTCAGGCACCAACATACCTTTAGGAGCTCGTAGTACCCTACTACCCATCTAGAACATTACGCTCCCTGGATGCTGGGTTACTTGTGATCCCTAGAGTCTCCCAAAGTAGAATAGAGCCAGAGCCTTCAGTCACCAGGCTCCTCTCCTGTGGAACCATCTTCCAGTCTGGGTCCAGGAGGCAGACACCCTCTCTACATTTAAGAGGAGGCTTAAAACTTTCCTTTTTGATAAAGCTTAGAATAAAGGCTGGCTTAGGCTAGTCTTTAGCTATGCTGCTATAGGCCTAGACTGCTGGGGGACTTCCCATGATGCACTGAGCTCCTCTCTCTTCTTCTCCTCGTCTTATTTACACACTCATGTCTCATTAATTCATGTTACTATCTTGACTTCTTCTCTGGAGTCTTTGTGCTTTCTCATCCCTCAGGTCACTGTGGACCAATCTACTGCTGGGATCATGGTTGACGCCCTCTGACATCATCATCATCATCATCATTACCATTATTATATTTACTCTTTTACTATCATCATCATTATTAATATTATCACTATTGTCAGTGTTGTTATTGCAGAAGTTATTATAAATATTACAAACTGTAATCTCTTGATTATAACAGCTGTTATTGTTATTGTGGTTGAACATGTCTGTGTTTCTGTCCCTCACTCCCTCTCTCTCTCCACCTATCCTCAAAATGGCGATGCACGCATTTTACTTGATGTGAAACTTTATGCTGTATTTTCCTCAATATACAATCTGGGAAGTCAGAAATATGGTGGATAACTGGTGCTTGTGGAACACCCTTCTTGTACCATCCAATACATCATCTTCTTTTGTTGGGGCCGTGTCCAACAGTGAATAGTCAACAGTCACTCCAAAATGACAGTGTTGAGTGTGAAATTCCCTCTTTGAATTATTCTTCCTCTGCTGCAGCTCAGCAAAGAAAATACAGATGGAGCTCACCTGTAAAAACATTTGAACAGCAGCAAACAAAACTTTCTTGAAGTTGAATTAGAGAAGTGGTTGCTTTGTGAATTGTGTGTTCAGGAGAAATTATCATATCACTTATTCTTTGTGGATTTAGTCCGTTGACACATTTAGCTTCAGAACCATTTTAAATTGACCAAAAACGGACAGAGGAAGTGAATTCAAGAATCAAAACATTAAAGGTAAACTTTTGTCTGAAACTCAACATATTTAGTCAAAGTCAAACAGTAAGCTGCAGGAGGAAACATCCAGACTCTTCCTTGTTCCTCAAGAAAGAGAATCCCAAAGAATCATGGAAGTAAACTAAAATAAAATGTCTGAGTTCTCAAAGCAAACCGAGGTCATATCAGCAAAATATGTCATTTTATTTCCTTTTTACAGAACAAATTGTTCAGATTTTTAATTCAATGCATATTCAGTAACAGAGACTTCTCTAATATTTCTGTTTTTTTCAACAAATCAAATAATTAGAAGGGTTTGAATTTTCAGAAGAGTGTTTTATAAGAGTGATTATATAATGAAACGTAGTCTTCAATCAATCTGTTACATTTATTGACATTTCATGTTGTCTTTATGTACAGTACATCATTTACATAGAATGTCCACTTTACATGAGAAATCATGAAGATGTAATTAATCCTCCCAACTGAAGTAAAGTAGAGATTTGATCCATCTGTGAAATCTCTTCAGCAAGTTTTTACAGCAACCAGAGAAGGCTGATGCATCACAGCTCAAGTTTTCAAGAGTAGTGCATTGGTGTTGTCCTCCATCAGCTGACCAATCATCTGGTATATCCACGATGAAATCCTGCACTTCATCAGCTGACCAATCATCTGGTATATCCACAATGAAATCCTGCACTTCATCAGATGACCTATCACCTGGTATATCCACTATGGATTCCTTTACTCCAACAGATGACAAAGTATCTGGTGCATCCACTATGGATTCCTTCACTCCATCAGAAGAGACATCAGGACATCTCTTTGAGTGGGGACTCTCTTCTGCCTCAGGTTTCCAGGGCTCACTCATGTAAGCTTGGGAGGTGGCGAAACTGGATAAAGAATGAATCAGTTAATCAATCAGTGAAACCATCAGTTGGTCCAACCATATGTGACGTCTACTAACAGAAATACTAGTACTTACTAGGCTGGGTACGTGGTCAGGTGATCCATTGTTAAAAATGGGTCCTGCAGAGCTTGATGGGCAGAGATTCTCTGATCCCCATCAAGATGCAGCAGCCGTTGGAGGAAGTCCACAAACTCCAGGCTGTCCACATATTCAGCCATCTCATCCCTTGGATAGACCTGGATTTGGAAACACATTCATTTCATTTGTTGTGGTCCCTACCTCTCAGAGACAGGTAATTACAACATGCTGATTCAGTCTTAACATATACAACAGAGAGTGCTTACATCAACCAGGTCGTCCAGAGAGGTGAGCTGGTCAGAGACGGTCCTCCATTGTTGTGTTGGCCGCCTGTTAACTGCTGTGTATTCTTCTGGGGTCTAAAGAGACAAAATGTGTGTGAGAACCATTTTAAAGGAGTTTAAATAAAACAGTTCAATCGATTCAACCTAATGAGAAGATGAATGCTGTACCATGAATCTCCATGTAGACCCATGTCCAGCTTTTTCTTCAATGAAAAAGTACTGGGTGTATTTTGCACTATGGAGCACGTGGTCGTCCGGCTGACCCAGAAGCTCAACGATACGCTTCATCTGCAAACAACAAATAGAGTCACATCAGTTGACATTCTGCACAAAGTCTCCGCTAGGTTGTGTACATTGCTCTGAGGAAGCTGACCTACCATCTGATATTCACAGTGGACAGGGAACAGGTGGTCAGCCAGGTAGAGAAAGGCCAGGATGCAGCCAACTCCCCACACATCAATGGCCTGGTTGAAGGGCAGACCAAGGACAACTTCTGGAGCCCTGAGGGAAGACAAGAACCAAAGATGAGAAACAATTGACAAGCTTTGTAGACCAAGAGAACGGCATGGATGTGCTTAAAAGAATGACATAACGTCTTTGAATTACTCCCAGAGGATAGATCCTCCAATATTTAAATTGGTGTTGACTTCAATTGTTATTTGGATTCATTGTTGGATAGATCATCCTCTAAAACTCCTCCAACTCTTAAGTCTGGTCAAACTCTAAACAATCTGATCAAATCCAGACACATGGTAGACATTTGGAGAATACAGCATCCAGACAAAAAGGAATATTCATTTTTCTCACATGTACATCAGTTATATACTAGAATTGATTATTTCATAGTGGAGGCTGGTTCAAGCTCCAATATTAGTAACACACATTATTAGAGTAAATTGATTTCTGATCATAGTCCTGTTACTCTACAGCTGCAGGCCTCTTTTTTCAAATCAAAATATAAATGGAGATTCAACCCCCTACTATTATCATCACCAGGTTTTAAGGAGTACATGAACAAAAATCTCACAGAATGTTTGGAGATAAACGACAATGGAGCGGTCTCAGATTCCACTCTCTGGGAATCACTGAAAGTTACTATGAGAGGATTTATTATTTCTTTTGAGGACTCAAGGAAAAAAGCCAAATTTAAAAAGAAATTATGCACATTGAACAAATACATAAGACATCTTTACTACAGTCTGATTATAACAAGATTTTGAAACTAAAGTCTGAATATAATTCTCTCCTTGGAGGGGAAATTAGTAGTCTAATATTTAAGACAAGACAAAAACATTTTGAATTGAGCGATAAACCTCAAAAGTTACTTTCAAGACAACTTAAAAGTGAACAATCTAAGACTGCTATTTATAAAATACAGTCCAAAAATGGACAAATACTAACGGATCGACAGGACATCAACAATGGTTTTAAAGAATTCTACTCCAGTCTGTATGCCTCTACTTCCACGGCAACAGATACAGATTACTTGCAATTTTATTATTACAATTATCTCTGCCTCAGTTAAATGAGAGCAATCAGCGTTCTCTGGAATTCAAGCTTTCTGTTGATGAGTTAGTAGAGGCAATTAAGTCATTCCCCACAGGTAAATGTCCTGGAGCAGATGGGTTTGGAGCTGAGTTCTATCAAGCATTCCATGATGTTTTAACACCCATTTTACTCAGGATGATAAATGATTCAATCACAAGGAAAACACTTCCACCTTCACTTTATGAGGCAAATGTATGTCTGTCATTGAAAAAGGTAAAGGATCCCACAGACCCTGCTAACTACAGGCCCATTTCCTTGCTCAACTTGGACCACAAAATTTTAACAAAGGTATTGGCCATTAGATTTAACAAGCATATAGCAACAATTATCCATCCAGATCAAGCTGGTTTTATTCCAGGCAGGCTTTCCTTTTTCGTTCGATTGTTGAATGTATTGTATTCTGACTTTGGGGTAAACAACCAAGCGGCTGTTATGCCATTGGACGCTCAGAAAGCCTTTAATTCTGTTGAATGGCCATACTTATTTGAAACTTTGAGGAGGTTTGGATTTGGTGAGATTTTTGTAGATTGGATTAAAATGATATAGGGTTAGGGTTAAATCCTCTGTTATAACAAACAATATCTCATCTGCGTTATTTAATCTACAACGGGGAGTGAGACAAGGAGATTGCTTGTCCCCTTCATTATTTGATATAGCATTAGAACTTCTGGCAATTGGGATAAGAACTCATCCTCATATGAAGGGTATTCCAGCTGGTTCATCAGAATGTCTTGTCACGCTGTATGTGGACCATTTACTTCTAACTTTAAGGAACCCTGAAGAAGGTATTCCTCATCTTTGAAAATATATTGATTCATTTAGTAAAATCTCTGGTTACACAATAAATTGGTCTAAAAGTGAACTTATGTTTGTTGTTGTTACAGAATTGCCCCGTTAAAGTTGTTCAGGATTATATCATGTAATTTAGGACTTAAAATATCAAAAAATCCCAAATTTTTGTTCGAACTAAATCTGTTAGAAGGTATTAAAAAACTGAAAAGTAGTGTAGAATACTGGAGGACTTTGCCTCTATCCATGATCGGCAGAGTTAATGCCATTAAGATGGTATCCCTGGCAAAATGTCTCTATTTCTTTCTTAATTTGCCAATATTGATCTCAGCTGACTTTTTTAAGAAGCTTGAGTCAATTATTTTAGAATTTATTTGAGGTTATGAAAAACATAGATTATCAAAAAACATCTATTTAGGTCCACTGGATGGAGGTTTGGGTCTTCCAGTATTTAAAGATTACTATTGGGTTGCTAATGTTAGAGCACTGGCATATTGGCAAAGGGGTTCAGATGAAGCACTTAATTCTGCCCCCCTGTGGCTAAAATGAGAACTTCTGTCTTCAATGAAACCATATGCTTCATGTCTTCGTTACTATTTACAAATCCTACATCTGCTATTAAATCAGAAAGTCACAGTCTTGTTGTCAGAAATTCACTGAAGATTCTTATTCAAATTTTATCACAGGTCTCTCTCTCCTGACAGAGATTTAGCTCTTCTTGGACGTTCAGAGGACTCTTTAACTTTACCTTCACGTATTTAAACAGTCTTGCTCATGGGCACGGTACTGGGAAAAAGACTTATTCTTAAAGACTGGACACAGCAGCTCCACCGTGATTCACAAACTGGTTGCATAAACTTGTTTCGCTTATCCATTTGGAGAAATTGCGATGTGCTAATGTAGAAGGTCGGAATGGGTGAGAAAGTTCTTGTGGTCCCGGGTTGGGATATCTGGATTCAATTTGACAATACTATTATGTATGATGAGTGTATGATATATGATTATGTATGATGAATGTTTGATATATGATTATGTTTGATGTATGTATGATATATGATTATGTATGATGAGTGTATGATATATGAGTATGTATGATGAGTGTATGATATGTGATTATGTATGATGAGTGTATGATATATGATTATGTATGAGTGTATGATATATGATCATGTATGATGAGTGTATGATATATGATTATGTATGAGTGTATGATATATGATCATGTATGATGAGTGTATGATATATGATTATGTATGATGAGTGTATGATATATGATTATGTATGATGAGCGTATGATATATGATTATGTTTGATGTATGTATGATATATGATTATGTATGATGAGTGTATGATATGTGATTATGTATGATGAGTGTATGATATATGATTATGTATGATGAGTGTATGATATATGATTATGTATGATGAGTGTATGATATATGATTATGTTTGATGTATGTATGATATATGATTATGTATGATGAGTGTATGATATATGATTATGTATGATGAGTGTATGATATATGATTATGTTTGATGTATGTATGATATATGATTATGTATGATGAGTGTATGATATATGATTATGTATGATGAGTGTATGATATATGATTATGTTTGATGTATGTATGATATATGATTATGTATGATGAGTGTATGATATATGATTATGTATGATGACTGTATGATATATGATTATGTTTGATGTATGTATGATATATGATTATGTATGATGAGTGTATGATATATGATTATGTATGATGAGTGTATGATATATGATTAAGTATGATGAGTGTATGATATATGATTATGCATGATGAGTGTATGATATATGATTATGTATGAGTGTATGATATATGATCATGCATGATGAGTGTATGATATATGATTATGTATGATGAGTGTATGATATATGATTATGTATGATGAGTGTATGATATATGATTATGTATGATGAGTGTATGATATATGATTATGCATGATGAGTGTATGATATATGATTATGTATGATGAGTGTATGATATATGATTATGTATGATGAGTGTATGATATATGATTATGTATGATGAGTGTATGATATATGATTATGTATGATGAGTGTATGATATATGATTATGTATGAGTGTATGATATATGATCATGTATGATGAGTGTATGATATATGATTATGTATGAGTGTATGATATATGATCATGTATGATGAGTATATGATATATGATCATGTATGATGAGTGTATGATATATGATTATGTATGATGAGTGTATGATATATGATTATGTATGATGAGTGTATGATATATGATTATGTATGATGAGTGTATGATATATGATTATGTTTGATGTATGTATGATATATGATTATGTATGATGAGTGTATGATATATGATTATGTATGATGAGTGTATGATATATGATTATGTTTGATGTATGTATGATATATGATTATGTATGATGAGTGTATGATATATGATTATGTATGATGAGTGTATGATATATGATTATGCATGATGAGTGTATGATATATGATTATGCATGATGAGTGTATGATATATGATTATGCATGATGAGTGTATGATATATGATTATGTATGATGAGTGCATGATATATGACTATGTATGACGAGTGTATGATATATGACTATGTATGATGAGTGTATGATATATGATTATGTATGAGTGTGTGATATATGATTATGTATGATGAGTGTATGATATATGATTATGTATGAGTGTATGATATATGATCATGTATGATGAGGGCATGATATATGATTATGTATGATGAGTGTATGATATATGACCATGTATGATGAGTGTATGATATATGACTATGTATGATGAGTGTATGATATATGATTATGTATGATGAGTGTATGATATATGATTATGTATGGCGAGTGTATGATATATCATTATGTATGACGAGTGTATGATATATCATTATGTATGACGACTGTATGATATATGATTATGTATGACGAGTGTATGATATATGATTATGTATGGCGAGTGTATAATATATGATTATATATGACGAGTGTATGATATATGATTATGTATGATGAGTGTATGATACATGATTATGTATGATGAGTGCATGATATATGATTATGTATGACGAGTGTATGATATATGATTAAGTATGATATATGATTATGTATGATATATGATTATGTATGATGGGTGTATGATATATGATTATGTTTGATGAGTGTATGATATATGATTATGTATGGTGAGTGTATGATATATGATTATGTATGATGAGTGTATGATATATGATTATGTATGATGAGTGTATGATATATGATTATGTATGATGAGTGTATGATATATGATTATGTATGATGAGTGTATGATATATGATTATGTATGATGAGTGTATGATATATGATTATGTATGAGTGTATGATATATGATCATGTATGATGAGTGTATGATATATGATTATGTATGAGTGTATGATATATGATCATGTATGATGAGTATATGATATATGATCATGTATGATGAGTGTATGATATATGATTATGTATGATGAGTGTATGATATATGATTATGTATGATGAGTGTATGATATATGATTATGTATGATGAGTCTATGATATATGATTATGTATGATGAGTGTATGATATATGATTATGTTTGATGTATGTATGATATATGATTATGTATGATGAGTGTATGATATATGATTATGTATGATGAGTGTATGATATATGATTATGTTTGATGTATGTATGATATATGATTATGTATGATGAGTGTATGATATATGATTATGTATGATGAGTGTATGATATATGATTATGCATGATGAGTGTATGATATATGATTATGCATGATGAGTGTATGATATATGATTATGCATGATGAGTGTATGATATATGATTATGTATGATGAGTGTATGATATATGATTATGTATGAGTGTATGATATATGATCATGTATGATGAGGGCATGATATATGATTATGTATGATGAGTGTATGATATATGACCATGTATGATGAGTGTATGATATATGACTATGTATGATGAGTGTATGATATATGATTATGTATGATGAGTGTATGATATATGATTATGTATGGCGAGTGTATGATATATCATTATGTATGACGAGTGTATGATATATCATTATGTATGACGACTGTATGATATATGATTATGTATGACGAGTGTATGATATATGATTATGTATGGCGAGTGTATAATATATGATTATATATGACGAGTGTATGATATATGATTATGTATGATGAGTGTATGATACATGATTATGTATGATGAGTGCATGATATATGATTATGTATGACGAGTGTATGATATATGATTAAGTATGATATATGATTATGTATGATATATGATTATGTATGATGGGTGTATGATATATGATTATGTTTGATGAGTGTATGATATATGATTATGTATGGTGAGTGTATGATATATGATTATGTATGATGAGTGTATGATATATGATTATGTATGATATATGATTATGTATGATGAGTGTATGATATATGATTAAGTATGATATATGATTATGTATGATATATGATTATGTATGATGAGTGCATGATATATGATTATGTATGACGAGTGTATGATATATGATTAAGTATGATATATGATTATGTATGATATATGATTATGTTTGATGAGTGTATGATATATGATTATGTATGGTGAGTGTATGATATATGATTATGTATGATGAGTGTATGATATATGATTATGTATGATATATGATTATGTATGATGAGTGTATGATATATGATTATGTATGATATATGATTATGTATGATGAGTGTATGATATATGATTATGTTTGATGAGTGTATGATATATGATTATGTATGATGAGTGTATGATATATGATTATGTATGATATATGATTATGTATGATGTGTATGAAATATGATTATGTTTGATGAGTGTATGATATATGATTATGTATGATGAGTGTATGATATATGATTATGTATGATGAGTGTATGATATATGATTATATATGATATATGATTATGTATGATGAGTGTATGATATATGATTATGTTTGATGAGTGTATGATATATGATTAAGTATGATATATGATTATGTATGATATATGATTATGTATGATGGGTGTATGATATATGATTATGTTTGATGAGTGTATGATATATGATTATGTATGATGAGTGTATGATATATGATTATGTATGATGAGTGTATGATATATGATTATGTATGATATATGATTATGTATGATGAGTGAATGATATATGATTATGTATGATATATGATTATGTATGATGAGTGTATGATATATGATTATGTTTGATGAGTGTATGATATATGATTATGTATGATGAGTGTATGATATATGATTATGTATGATATATGATTATGTATGATGAGTGTATGATATATGATTATGTTTGATGAGTGTTTGATATATGATTATGTATGATGAGTGTATGATATATGATTATGTATGATATATGATTATGTATGATGAGTGTATGATATATGATTATTTTTGATGAGTGTATGATATATGATTATGTATGATGAGTGTATGATATATGATTATGTATGATGAGTGTATGATATATGATTATGTTTGATGAGTGTATGATATATGATTATGCATGATGAGTGTATGATATATGATTATGTATGATGAGTGTATGATACATGATTATGTATGATGAGTGTATGATATATGATTATGTATGACGAGTGTATGATACATGATTATGTATGATGAGTGTATGATATATGATTATGTATGATGTGTGTATGATACATGATTATGTATGATGTGTGTATGATATATGATTATGTATGATGAGTGTATGATACATGATTATGTATGATGAGTGTATGATATATGATTATGTATGACGAGTGTATGATATATGATTATGTATGATGAGTGTATGATACATGATTATGTATGATGAGTGTATGATATATGATTATGTATGACGAGTGTATGATATATGATTAAGTATGATATATGATTATGTATGATATATGATTATGTATGATGAGTGTATGATATATGATTATGTTGATGAGTGTATGATATATGATTATGTATGTGTGTATGATATATGATTATGTATGATGAGTGTATGATATATGATTATGTATGTGTGTATGATATATGATTATGTATGATGAGTGTATAATATATGATTAAATATGATATATGATAATGTATGATATATGATTATGTATGCTGAGTGTATGATATATGATTATGTTTGATGAGTGTATGATACATGATTATGTATGTGTGTATGATATATGATTATGTATGATGAGTGTATGATATATGATTATGTATGTGTGTATGATGTATGATTATGTATGATGAGTGTATGATATATGATTAAATACGATATATGATAATGTATGATTAATGATTATGTATGATGAGTGTATGATATATGATTATGTTTGATGAGTGTATGATAAATGATTATGTATGATGAGTGTATGATAAATGATTATGTTTGATGAGTGTATGATATATGATTATGTTTGATGAGTGTATGATGTATGATTACGTATGATGAGTGTATGATATATGATTATGTATGATGAGTGTATGATATATGATTATGTATGATGAGTTTATGATATATGATTATGTATGATGAGTGTATGATATATGATTATGTATGATGAGTGTATGATATATGATCATGCATGATATATGATTATGAATGATTAGTGTATGATATATGATCATGAATGATGAGTGTATGATATATGATTATGAATGATGAGTGTATGATATATGATTATGTATGATGAGTGTATGATATATGATCATGCATGATATATGATTATGAATGATTAGTGTATGATATATGATCATGAATGATGAGTGTATGATATATGATTATGAATGATGAGTGTATGATACATGATCATGCATGATATATGATTATGAATGATGAGTGTATGTCAAACTGCTGTCATGACACAGAAATAACAGTCATTGGTGCATTTCAGAGTAAACGATGATGCTGGTGAGATTTTTGTCTGCATGATTGAAAAGACCTGGCCAAGGCGACAATTTACTGGGTCTAAGTAATGTCCTAGAGAAATAACTAATGATGCCACGATCCCCCCAAAAACTTACGTGAACGTGCAGTTGGGATGCTGATGATGATGATGGTCTGAACTCTGCAGACACGTGCAGCACAGATGTTACAGATGTTATGGCTGATTGCAAAGTGGATGGAGATCACATTTAGTGACAAGTCCGGATTTAACTTGCACACAGCTGGTGGTCATTGGTGTTTGTATCGTCGCCGTGGGGACTGCTATCCTGTCATATAGATCCAAGAAGTGGATCATTTGGTGGTGGTGTCATGAAGTGGGGGGGCCACTGCTAATGGATGACGGTCAGAACTTGTCCACATTCATGGCCATCCATCTCCGAGACACGGTTCTCGGTCCACACGTCATTCCCAGGATACAGCAATCAAGCAACACCTTCATGCATGACAATGCCCTCTATGGGAAGTTCGGGATCACCGGGTGAGAGAGAGAGATCCTGCTCTAGCAACACATGAACAACTTGTCACAGCTCTGCAGGAAGAATGACATGTCATCCTACAAGTCCAGATTAACATCTCATCCATTCAGGAGGTGTAAAGTAGTGATAAATGCTGGAGGTAGACACGCACAGTAGTGACTATTGTTGTTCTCTGTCTCACCATCCACACTTTCTGACTTGTAAACACTAAGACAAAAACCACTAATCTGCACAAAAATGATTTTTCTGTATGTCTAATGGGTGAATAAAGATGTGTGAACCATAATTTGCCTTTGATATTTAATATGAACAGGATAACATGACATCAAAAAGAAATATGCCTATCTACTGTTGGTCAGTATTGTTAGATTAGGTGTATTGCATGTTACAGACTTCATTATAGAGATTTGAAACTTTGGTCACTGCAATGTCACCATACTGATGAAAAATTATCCAAGGTGTCTGTAAAACTTGAGGGATGTGGCCATGGCGGGGCAACGGATTTTGATATTTTGCTATAAAACAGGAAGTCAGCTTAAACTTCAAATGTTGTATAATATTCCCAGCCTGAAAATGTCTACATGCCAATAATCAGTTACAGTGATGGCGCCAACTGCTGGTAACAGGAAGTCAACCTTGTGTGACAAACGTCATCTGATTTACATAAAGTTTTCATGGTGTAGTCTAACCAATACAGACTAGAACAGGCAGTGGGTTTTATCTATGGCCACATAGAGCTACACAGGAAGTGACTTTGTAATCCTTCGAACTGTGTGAAAATTATGAATCATTTTGACCTGAATGTGTCTGCTATCGAGGCCTGATGTCCCGATGGGCACAGGGGTGTGAGGGCCCATTCAACTCTGCTTTTACCTTTATTAGATTAGATTAGATTAAATGATTAGTGAAGTTAAGGTGTTACAGATGGCAGAGACACATAATACATCAATATTTTCCTCATTTGTTGATGTATTATATCACCCACCTGTAACCAATGTACAATTGATCTCAACAATATTCATAGGAATATATCAGAGGCTCCTGCACGGGGCTTTTAAAAGCAACCTGAAATGAAACTCAAATTAATTTTTCTCCCAAAACATACCCATCGATAATAATGAACTAAATACAACCCTTTTGCATCTTGTGCCTTACTTTGCATCCTGATTATGCACCATTTAACAAGCAAAGTGGGGTTGGACACATCCTAAATTAACTTGACCATGCTTAAAAAGAGCTCAAAGAATTGAATGGCAGGCAACAGATTACAGTAAAAACAAAGCTGCTTAGCATACTTCAGTCACACAAGCACCAAGTCAGGGATAGGAATAAAATGCATTTATTTGTTAGAGCATATCTTGGTAAATAAAATCATAAAAACATCATTATAGAAGGAAAAACGACCCATAATGGGTCTTTCTCAGGGCATGACTTAGAGAGGGGTGTAAACCAGAGAGCGGTGCTGAGATTTCTTATATAGGAAAATGATGTTCCGGGTGTAAAACGCACATATTACTACATACATATAAAAATTTTTGACTCAACTGATGAAACATCATAGTTGTAATTATAAAAAGTAAAAGATACTTATTACTATATTAATAACTGTGTCTGTACACATCATCAGCATCACTTCCTGGTTACCACCCTAACAACAAACAGAGCACAACACGTCATACTCTGAAAACCTCGCCCTCTCCTCTCCTCTCCGTTTTTCAACTTTAGCAACAAAAGCACTAAATTAATGTTTTTTTAATAGTGTTTTTAATGTTTTTGCCACTTGAGTCATGTAAGTTATCTCACATAAGAAACATACTGAAAGTAAACTTATTTTACCTCGAACCATGACCTTTACACCTAACAAAGTAGATTTTATAACCAAACCAAACTGTGACAGTAGGTCACGTGACAAAGACATCAGAGATCATACATCACCTGACTTTGTCCTTTTCCTGTACGTCCAAAACTCAAGAAATACAGACACCATCAAATGGCATGTGAAATGTCATTAAAAATGTCATGCTATAAATACACCTCCTCACGAGAGCACGTTGTTCCATTCTGATCGTTGACAGAGGGACCATTGATTTTAACATGTGCTAAAACAGCTTCAGCAAGTTTTAGTGTAATGGGTCACAAAAGTTATGATTGTGGTCCTTTATTGTCATCTGACCTGGCCTTTCTGCAACTCATCAGTGAGAGCTAATGGGGGCTAATGGCCCGTCTACATGACTGAGTGAATGTTGGAAGATACAGTATTAAACGGTCTGTCTGGATTTTATTTCCACAGAGACTCAAATGTCATGTCATTTTAAAGAGGACTGTAATTTATGAGTAGAGCTTATCTAGAAAACATACTTTTAGGTAAAGATTAAGTATAAAATATGTTTGATGAAAGAAAGTTTCTTGTGCTTCTGGAGGAAAGTGACTCTCCCCGAGGAAACCTGACATACTTCACAGAATTCTATGGACCTGACAACATTAAAGTAAGGCTCATTAGTCCTCCAAGCTGTTCCTCTGCTCTCTCCTTCACTATACCCTTTATAACATACACTACAAATGCAATGCATTGCATTATGGGATTGTTAGCACAAGTCAAACCTGGTCTACCAACCACCGCTATAAGCCGACTGTCTGCTCACTGCAACCACGTTTTCATAGTATCGCTTTATTTCCCATAGACATACACATTCATTTTTGTGCTTAAGATGCTGCCGTCCATCACCACTGTGTCCAGGACGGCTCGAGATGGCATGCTACCAATCACTGGCTATGATGACTGCACGACAGAGGTCAGTTTTCTAGTTCAGCATTACGTGGTAAACAGTGTATAGCAAGCGGTGTAAAGTTTTTATTTTTGATTTCATACAGACATGATGGTGGACAAAGGCGAACGTGGAGTGAGATTACATGATCGTAAGAAAATGTTCAGCTGAGATTGTCTATCCTTAAGGCAGTATAAATAGATAGATGGATAGACAGATAGATGGATAGATAGATAGATATGTTTATACTCTTTGTTTTATCAGGTTTTTTTCTCTGACGCTGTTTTAAAGCTAAAGCATTCAAGACGACATGGCTGGTGTGCTGTCTCTGACAAATAAATGAATACCTCTGATTTAGACTGGGCCAGGAAATGCACAAAACCAATGCCTACATACATCCTTGACCTGCATAAGTTTACCTACTATCTACTAAAACACTCAAAATTATTCTTGTTTTCCTAATATGAATAACCATTACAACACTTTGACGTGAAACTCTAATGATCTGCTGTCTCTGTAAGACCACTTGTCTAAGATGGCCACATTTCATAAGTCCCTTGAATGTTTGTCTAAGCCAGGTTTGACTGTAGATGCTTATTTTTTCTTCAAGTCCTTTAGGTTAAAGTTCAGTTCATTTTTGTTGTTGGGAATTATGTGATGTCAACAAACTCTAGAAGCTAACAGAGTCCTGGATTACGAATCAGCATCTCAGGTTTGCAAGGTATCGCCATGGTAACTTATGCTGCACAGGAGCCTATCCCAGCTGACATAGGGGGAGAGGTGGGGTACACCCTGGACAAGTCACCAGTTCATCACAGGGTCACATAGAAAAACAACTATTCTTCATACAAACAAAAAAAAATGAATGTCACTTCCTCATGAGCGTTCTTCCATGAGTCCCGATGTCTCACTCTTATCAATTTGCTATTGATAGACATATATATAGCTTACCAAAAAGCTTTTTTTTCTTCATTACAAAATAATTTTTCTGTTCAACAAAATAAAATAAACTGTTTTTCAGTATTTTATGTATTTTAAATAGTCCCAAACTTCAAGAAAGAGGAAGCAGGATGAGGATGATACATAGGTGTATCACTGCTGGGTTCCAAAAACTCATCATTCAACCCTAAGGCCTGTGTGTTTGAGGAAAAAAGCCTTTGCTCCAGATGGTTAAACATGCCTTTGGGTATATGTGGTACAACCGGTTTGTTGTCCTTAATGTTGTAACAGGGCGTTCTCTGCAGTTATCCCTCCAGATGCTGCTCAGTGCACCAAGAGGGTGGTGTGGTTATGTCTGTGTTTGGAATAGATCCTTCTCTTGGTCTCTAAAGCTCTTAATTGTCTTGGTCCCTCTTATTTAACAGATTTGGTTTCAGCCAATGAACCCTCTAGATCCCTCATTTCCATAGTGGCTTTTTAACTACCCCTAAAGTCAGAAGGATTTTTAAAAGCTAGCAAGGTATTTAAGTAGAGTAAATACAGTACCTTCACCTCGGCCCAATAGACTCTCACAATGTCTGCCCTAAGGGTTATTGCATTGTAAAAGAAAGTGAAAGTAGATCTTATCCAGATCTACTCCAACATTAAACGGTTCCCTCTTTGGGATAATGCCCACTCCACCACCCAGTTTGATGGTAACCAGTCAAGTAGGTTTTGACAGAAATGGTTAGAAAAAAGAAGCTCTGGCTCCACCTCTTTATCCAGATCCACTCCAGTATTTAATGAGGTCTTCATTGCTCCATGCCCAACCCTTCCACCAAGTTTCATCAAAATCTGTAAGGTCGTTTAGAAATGGTGAAAAATGTTAAATGTTGAATCTGGTTTTTAATTCTTAATTGAACTTTATTTATTTGTCCATTTGTTAAATATTTGATTTGACATTTTGACGTTGTTTTAAATTTATTTCTTTTCTTTTATGTATATAATGTATGATAGTATTTCCTCAGGCCGTGTTTCTTTTCTTTAATTTTGTTGACTGCTTTGTGTGGTTGGGGATGGGAGGAGCTGTAGTTTTTAATGTGTGAACCACTTTGTGTTACATATTGTTTTTATGAAGAGCACTATACAAATGAACTCTGATTGAATAAAACATGCTCCTTTATTTGGTGTTTTGATAATGGTGGTGTTCATTTAGGCCACAGCATATCATTCCCATCATTTTCACGAAGCTATTCAGGGAGTCCTTAGTGAAGGAGTCAGCTTCATTCATTATGTGCCACTAATTTAGTCCCATACCCATTTATTCATGCTTGCTTTTATACATGAACACGTTGTGAACTTGCAATACCTGATATTAACCACAGGGTGGCTGTAGAGGCCTGCAGAGGGCAGCCAGGCTTCAGAAACAGTCATGCAGAGACAGACAATGATCCAGTGGGAGGAAAAGGAGAAGCAAGTGAATAAATTTAAACCTCTATTATTAGAAAATGTCAACACATTCTCCTTTAGCATGCTGCTGACTTAAATCAGCACATTATCTTTTTGTCAGTTCACTGATCAAAACTAGGTTTCTTTAGAAATCCTGATCCACCTGTAGAGTCAATTCTCAAAACTCTCAGGCTATGTCTGTTGGATTCAGAACACAGAACAAATGGGATAATAATCCAAGCCAGAAGTCTAATGTCAGTGCAGACCAGTTTACAGTCACTCCATTCACAGTAGGCCTTATATGGAAATATGTTTTTCTGTTTCCTCTTCATGCCAGTAATTTACCACTTTTAGTTTAAAAAGCATCCCATACAGTTAAAACAGACAGATTCCTTCAGTTCCAGTTAGTCAGTTGCACTCCCATAATTAAGACCTTGGTGTTGCCTTCTTCTGAGTTCTGACTGGACTCTGGCTGGACATGTGCTGCACCATTTGAGCAAATTTTTGACCCAATTTTTTTTTTCTCCCCCGCACAAGTTGACCAGAATTTCAGTTTCATCTGCCGTCATTTGTCGTGTCATGTATGAGGGCATCCCGGGGTGAACAGCCCAATCTAGCTGCTCCCAATGTGAATTAATTGCTGGTATGTTAGAAATTTTGTTTGGCCATCATCAGGTTCTTGCACAATTGGAGCACAGCCATGAGTCGAGTCCTCAAACTCTTCCACTTCCTTTTTATCCCCCCGGCATATAATGTGGAGAGATATACTATAGCTATCGCTCTATTGTCTGTATGTATGTAAAAAAAAATATTGTCTATATATATATATATATATATATATATATATATATATATATATATATATATATATATATATATATATATATATATGCCTTTATTTCTATTCTCCAAATCTCTGCAAAAATGAAACCATACCTCCTAGCTACGTGTGTCCATATACGCTGGCATCTGTTTTTCGTATGTTTCAGCACACAGGATGGCACAAATGATCAAGGCGGCACGTCAAGCCATAACAGGTGAAGTGAATAACATCGATTATCTTGTTACAGTGGTTGGGATATATTAGACAGCAAGTGAACATTTTAGGCTCAAAGTTGATGTGCTGGAAATAGAAAAAAATGGGCCTGCATAAGGATCTGAGTCCACACCTCGACAGATCAGAGCTGCTCTGGTGCCAAATGGGCGACCTAAACATTATTAGGCAGGTGGTTATAATGTTATGGCTGTTGAGTGAACCCTCCACTAGCATACAAACTTCCACTTTTAATTTAGTTATCAAATTTCTTCCTGCCCTGGAGAAGCTTTCAAATGAATCTTTACTGATACTTGTCAACAGAACAGATGGATCCACAGGGACAACATGTACAGTGTGAGCCGTCTGTTTGTGGTTTGATGACTGAACCGAACAGCGTGAGCAACCAAATCATGAGCTTTGGCTTCAGACGGCAGATGACTTACTTGTACAGTATAAGTGCAAGAACAATAGCAATAACATGAACATAAATAATAAGAACTAATAATAAACATAATCAGAATATAAAGAACAATAACATTTCTAAGGTCACACAAAGGTAGAGGTAGAGGTAAAAGAGTACACATGCATTCACATCCCCTGTCTTCCTACAAAGTATGGTTTACATTTCACATCATTTAACAACATTTTCCTCCTTTCAACATACACTCAACCTTTTCTCTTAGTCTCCTTCTCTCTTTCTGTCCACTTTTTCACCACACTGGTTGACCAATAGATGTTTGTTTGTCTTTAAACCTTTACTTTTTCAGTTACGTTAAAAGAGCAACGCTCATTTTTGCAGGAACACAGTAATCACATTCACATTCATTAGGTACATGCAGCACTGAGCATCTCCACTGCAGCAGCTGGGGTTCAGAGCCTTACTCAAGGGCACCTCATTGATGGTGATAGGGGAGGGACAAGCGCTGCTTTATCATAAGATCGCTTCTCTTACCTTTATTTCATACCTTCAGGGTTAAAGCGAGCGAGGGGACTGATGGGCTACGATTCTGAGGGTGACGGGGAATTCTCAGAGAGATCCCCACGGCCAGTTTGGGTCTATTTGACCATCAATCTGGAATTTGAGAGATAATGTATCAAACATATATATTCATAGTGTTATTTTGCTTAGTTTGTCTATTCAAACTTGAGGTCATTCTGTGTTATTTTTCCCTCACTGTCATGTCCTGGTTTAATTAATTCTTGTCTTGTTTGTTTTTTAAAAGGCTATTTAACCAGTTTTAACGCAAATTTTTAGTCCACAGACAATTAACAAGTTAAAATCTGTAACACTCAGGAACAATGGGCCCTCAGCCCAGAAATATTAGTCAAACATCTTTGGGTATGAGGAGCTCCACTCCAGCTGGGGGTACACAGGATACACCTGGCACACCAGACTGTAAGGCTCAACATCCAACTGAGCTTCCAAAAGCCAGGCACTTCTCAGCACATCATGAAAACTACCAAGAGAACAGGAGGGCTTAAGAGGTCTCTCTGATTCCTGAGATCTTGTTAAGCAGGAGAGAAAATGATCAGCCATCTAATCCCAACCCACGACCGAACTGTCTCTCTGACCTGGGTGTTTCTGTTTGGAACAACTTCAAATAAAGTTTACATCTGAGCCTGAGGGATGGAAAGAACAAAGGATCATAAAGGCTGCGCTGTTTAAAAGGTTCTTAGAAATGGTTGTTTTCTTTAAGCTTACTTTGGAAAATACAACTGACATAAACAGTACAGTACTTTCCGATGCTTGTAGAAACATCATGACATCCCTGTTGGCAGAATGATGTCATTTGTCAATAAATCTGTGTCATGAATTGACACTATACTTAATATTTGGTTAGGTTTAGGCACTAGTCGATCAACATTGGCATCATTCCCTCATCGTGGTCTGTATGAAAGTATTTCAGGTTAAAAAAGACCCTTGTTTGGGTTAAAACTACCGCTTTAAAATTAGTTTTACTTAGAAAAAACCAGCAGAGCTGTGTCTCCTGTGTTTGTTTGAGTCTGCGCTGATGTTTCATGACCTTTAACGTTGAACTTGTGAACTTTTTAGCGAACAGTTGAATATTTACACATTCAGCAGTTACAGAGAACCATCATTTACTTAAAGTTGTGTTTGTGTTCATCTAATCAACGTGAGTCTGACATTTCTTCTATTTAATCGGTTTTTGGTCTTTACCAACTCATGAGAATAATATCTGGCTTTTTAGCTGCTCAATGCTCCACTGTGTTCCCCTGGTCTCTGACTGTGTATGCTGTTTGCTGCTGATCAGGAAGTGCACCGTGGGTTATAAGAGCTTCTTCTCTGAGAGCAGCTGTCTCAGACAAAGAGGGTGGCAACAGTGACATTAAACAGGAAAGTTAAACAATGAACTGAAACTCACTGTAATGCTGCACATTCAGAGGATTCTCTATTCATCGCTTTCATTTTGTCACATTATTTTCACACTGTCATTCAATATATTATTGTTAAAATCTATATTCTGTAGCCACGTTAACTTTTAACAAGTCCCTGCCATAGGTAGTCATTACAGTGACAAGTGGGACAACATAAAGCCTGTCAGACCAGTGGCTCCACTTAAGCTGCACCACCTGTCTGTATTTGTGCTGTTTAAGCTATACTTTATTGTCCCCATGGAGAAATTCTATCTCTGCATTTAACCCGTCCCTCAGGAGCAGTGGGCTGCCCTTATGATGCCCGGGGAGGAAATGGGGTTTAGTATCTTGTTCAAGGTTACTTCGACCTTCTGATAAGTGGACAACCGATCTTACCACCGAAGCCACAGCCGCCCCAAAAAGGCATTTTGTTGCTGAGAAAAATGTTTGCAGCTCTGTTGCAGAAAATACTCAGTCCGGAAGTTTTAAAGTTCTGGCAGCAACAAAGGAGGTTACCTTTTCCCCCTTTTGTTTGTTTCTGGGTTTGTCAGCATGATTTTGAGGAAACTACCTCACATGAACATGAAACTCCATGAACCCACTAGATTTGGGTGCGGATCTAAATAAAGGGGCAGATAGGGGATTTTCTTTTCACTTTCTTTAACATTGCATGATATTGTCAAAGCTTTCTTTAATTTCTCAGGGAATAATGCAAGATCGGGGCTGAGCCCAGCCACCCTATGAGTTTCCTTCATAGGTTGGCTGGGCTCAGACTTAGAGATAGGGTGAGGAGCTCAGACATCCGGAGGGAGCTCGGAGTAGAGCCCCTGCTCCTTTGGGTCAAAAGGAGTCAGTTGAGGTGGTTCGCGCATTTGATTAGGATGCCTCCAGTGCGCCTCCCTTTGGAGGTTTTCCAGGAACGTCCAAGTGGGAGGAGACCCAGAACCTGCTGGAGGGATTTATATATCTCATCTGGCCTGAGAACGTCTCCGGATCCTCCAGGAGAAACTGGAAAATGTTGCCATCGCGACATGAGCCCGGATAAGCGGAAGAAAAGGGATAGATGGACTGATAGATAATGCATGGATACCAATTTAAAAAATCAGGCATATTTAGGCGGTTGGTATATTTGAGTGTGTGCACTTTTGATGTGCACACATAGAGTTAATGTACAACAGTGTAAAGATAATATGATGCTTTTTCCCTGTTTGAGAGACTTATCAGAATTTAAAATGGTTTGTTTAAGACAATAGGGTGTTGTGTGTATTATAAAGTCCCTCAAGGCAAACGAGTGATTGGTGATATTGCCCTGGATGTATGTATATATATATATACATGTATATATATATATATATATATATATATACATATATACATATATATACATATATATATATATATATATACATATATACATATATATATGTATATATATGTATATATGTATATATATATACATAATATAATATATGTTAATAAAGCTGCATTTATCTCTGTAAGAACAAGCTTTTCACACAGACTCATCTTTGCTATACAGAAGCTGATTTTTGTCCTTCAGTCGTCTTTACATTTCATGTATTTCATTTGATCTTTCTTACCCCTCATTTGATCAAACCATACTTTTAAATGATAATTACGTTAGGAGGAGTGTGTGTGTGTGTGTGTGTGTGTGTGTGTGTGTGTGTGTGTCTGGGTGTGTCTGGGTGTGTGTGTGTGTGTGTGTGTCTGGGTGTGTCTGTGTGTGTCTGGGTGTGTGTGTGTGTGTGTGTGTCTGGGTGTGTCTGGGTGTGTGTGTGTGTGTGTGTGTGTGTCTGGGTGTGTCTGGGTGTGTCTGGGTGTGTGTGTGTGTGTGTGTGTGTGTCTGGGTGTGTCTGTGTGCTGCTAGCTGAGGTCAGTCCAGGGGTGTAATAGAGGAACAGAGGCTTGATAATACCTCAGCTCCAGACCTCCAGAATCTGCAGCAGATTCCATAGTCATCAACATGCACACCACGTGACACCTCCCCCTCTCTCAATCTTTAACCCCCTCCCTCTCCTTCTCTTTCTCCTCCCTACTCTCCTGCTGTGTCTCCCTCTCTCAACTTCTCCTCTGGCTCAGCGGTGTGTTTCCAAGAGATAAGACCCTTGCTCATTTCACACATGAGCAGAGTGGAGTTGGGTAAGGCTCTATGTGTGTGTGTGTGTGTTCATTGTGCGTGTGTATACCTGTGTTGGAGTCTGCGAGTGTATGTGGGTGTGTGTGTAATTTTGCACGCTTATGTATGTGTTGATGGTGAGGGAAAAAGAGCAAGTACAGACTCCAAGTTTTCTCCACTTGCTGCTTCTTTACTTCAGCTTTCTGAGGCGTTGATTCGTCCGACCTCCAGAGCTGTTTGACAGAGGGTGAAAGTAACATTCATTTCACTGTTAAACTCTATTTTTGCACTTCAGTAACTTCAGAATTTAAGACCAAATCCTAGACCACCTTTTTCTATTCAAACATAAACTTTTAGGTTGAAGTCTTTAGGTCAACTCTAGCAGAGAAACATAGAAGGGTTGTTGAGATTGAATCAAGTCCAGCAAGCTTTGATTGAACCAGTGTATTACAATAGTAAAATAAGCTGTGTTTTAAATCAGGCAGACAATATATGCAACAAATTCACATTCACACTCACAACAACAGGTTTCAAACATACAAATAGGAAAACTGGGGGTGGAGTTTCCATAATCTAAAGCCCTGGCCTGAATGTGTCTATATATATAAACTATATTTTAAACATTGTCAACTTCTAGTGAACATGACTACAGCTGGAGAGGTTCAGTGTCTAGATGTTGCCATGTTCAGTCACACATGCAGACAGTTGTGCAGCAAGCCTTGCTCGCACACGGACACCCTGACTGATCCCCATGTCATCCTCCTGGTCCTCTGGGCCTGGACCTTCCTCCTCCTCCTCCTCCTCCTCCTCCCCCAGGATATCACCTGCTGCCACAAAGATGTTGTGGAGGATGCAGCAGGCACCGATCACCTTTGGAGGAAATGCAGGCCGGATCTCCAGGTTCCTCAAAAAGATGGAGATGAGGAAAGAAAAGATGTCATAAGGTGTTTATTAGTATTGTACTGTGGGAAAGTGAGAAAAACAAAATCCCACAAACCAACTGTATTTCTGAACTATACATCTTATTCTATGCGATCTCTTTTTGATAACCTCTCGCCTCGTTCCATTGTTAGTTTGACTCAGAAAGGAGCTAAGAAGTAAACGGTAGTGTAAACACTAGATTTAAGTTAACACCATACTGTATACATCATGTATGATGCCAGTCTGTAGATTTATCCGATAATATTTAATTTAGTATAGTGAGGAACCATTTTTATCACTGTTTTTTCTATTTGGATCATGCCGTATTAAAATAATGAACGAAGCAGTCCAGGGTTAAGAGAAACTTCCAAGTCAGAGAGAGGAGCTAACAGGGCGTTAGCTCCTCTCCTCCTCCGCATTCTGGCTCGTCTCTCCCGAATCTGCCGCCTCAGTTGCCCTGCTTCCTCCTCGGCATCAAGGTATAGCATGCCTGCAACAACAGATGCCACCACCCGCTCCATCATGTATGTTTTCTGTTCAATTAATTCTCAGGCAAACTCAGTAATAATCAATATTAATCAAAGGAACGTTTCCGACCACCAACTAAGACCCTCTACAATTATTTCACGCCCATGGTTCTTTTATAGGCACACATCTTGCAAAAAAAATAACAATTTTATTAATATATTAAGTTAATATGCAAAATAGAAACGAATATAGGCAATTTGGTGAATTACTTTATTTTAAATATCAGTTACAGTTTAGGTAAGACTCTATAGGCGTCATCACAACTGAGTCTATCTATCTATCTATCTATCTATCATCACTGGTGGTACATTACAGCTCAGTATTTAATACCCTGGGACTTTCCTCTATTTTTGCAAAGAGATAGAGAGTACAACAGAAAACTATTGCCCTTCACCTGATGATTTATTTCAATATCTGTGGCTTATTAAACAGTATATAATAAGCCACAGTATATAAGTATAGATATAAATACTCACCACAGATCATTTTCAGGTCTGTTTTTGCTGTGAGGCTGCTCTAACCCGTCAACATCGGCGCTGGAATCAAAAAAGAAGAGGTTGTGTGACAGATATGCACTTCTAACATAGCCTGTGTGACCCAGACAGAAGTCACAACTCTTTATTTAGTGGTACAAGTTTTCTCAAGTCCTCTACATAGACAGCACCTCCTCCTGATGATTAATCCACAATAATTTGGGGAATACACAACTTCTCTCTGCTGTAGATTGTTTCCACCAATCCCTTAACAAATATTTTCCCCTCTGTTCCATTACTTCTTCTTTGGTTCAGAGTAATAGTGAAAAATGACTTGCCTTACAGTTAACTGGCCTCATCAGGGACAGTGAGACTACACGGAAAGATGACACATGGAGAGAATTATCCATGCAAATACAAGCTAATGAAGAGTTTGCTTCATCCTCTGAGGAGCTGTTTTGTCTCTGCTGCCCAGGCCTCTCTGACAGTAGTTTGGCGGGAGGACAGCACTCACAGCACTGATCATTTGCCCAGACAGTCGAGTCCTTGGGGAGCAAAGAGGGTGCGTCGCTGCAGAGGAGCTCTTGGACAGATTTGAACTGTCTGCTTGGCCTGTTCTACAGTAAGCTGTCTCATTCTTGGCTCGTTTGTTCCGGGCCACATCGACCCTCACTGTCAAAGCTGGCAGAGGTGTTTGGGAAATGCCTGTCTTATACACTAGCATCTAGTAGCTTCATTTAATTTCTAGATCTGTGAGTCAAGCATTTATCTTATGTTTCACAATATTTTTGCAGCCATTCTTGATTGAAATTTAAAGTTAAATTGTAATTATGAATTCATATATCAAGATAAATAAACAAAATCATATACTGAGGTGGTAATCCAAATACAGATATAGGAATTAGAATAAGGAAAGTGGTGGTCAAAGAAAACCTTAATTTAACCCATGTAAAAACATGAGTACAGCTTTCAGCCCCATAGGTTAATGCTTCTACATAATTCAGGACTGCCCAGAGTCTGAACCCTGTGCTCCGGCAACACAGAGGCTTGGCAAATCTTCTTTAAGCAGAAATTTGTATGCAACTTAAGTGTGATCCGAGCGTCAGCATCAAACTTGAATCGCCCTCTCTAGTCGAAGCAGGTGGAGCTGTCCCTGGTGGGTGGACAGCGAGTCTCACTGAGCGTCAACTCTTCCTGATAAAGATAAACTCTCTCTCTCATGGCTGCAGCAGAATATAGCAGTGCAATCTGGGGCTATATTAAGAAGCTCCAATGTACTTATTACAGTAGAGCCATGCTGAGGCCTGTCTCCTCTAAGCTTTGGGAGAGGAATATAGTGTATATCAGTTCAATAATACACCCACATATACGGTGAGTTATATTAAACCTATGTGGTTAATGTCAAATAATACTTTTCAGCAGCTCTGAGACAACTGTTAATGCTGCCCCCACTCTGGAGAGTATATAATATTAGCATTCCATTTGGTAATCCATTATGTCCCTTATATGAAAATCATAAACCCTGATATACAACAGTTTCCCAAAACGTTAGGACACTGTATAAAATGTAAATAGAAACAGAATGTAATGATGTGCAAAACATCAAACCCCATATTTAATTGAAAATAGTACAGACATCAGATGTTGAAAATTAGAAATGTCGTTGTTTAAAAAAAAATTATGTCCATTTTGAATTTGATGCCAGCAACACGTTTCAAAAAAGGTGGGACAGTGGCAACAAAATACTGTAAAAGTAGTGAAATGCTAAAAGGGTTTGTAAAATGACATGTTTATGGTTTGTTCAGGTGTGTTGGAGAGCAGAAAAATATGCACAACAGTTCAGAAATGTATATCATGAAACAGTGAGAGTGATCGAACCAGTTCCTGTGGTTCCTAAACGCTTTCACATTTCAATACCTCTTACAGTTGACTGTCGAATATCTTTTCATGAACTGACCTGTTGCTAAGGTGGATCCTACAACAGCACCACGCTTGACTTCACTGAGCTCTTCAGAATGATCCATTCTTACACAAACGTTTGCAATGATTGATTGATGATTGATCTTTTACACCTGTGGCAAAGAGTCAGAGTGACATACCTGAATTGAATGGTTAAGAGGTTTGTCCTAATACTTTTGTCCATACAGTGTCGTTCATTATGTGTATTTTCCAAGACAAAGAGGCTGAAAGTGTATGAAGTTTGACCATCGGTCTATTGTAAATTGAAGTCTTGGCTACTCTAAACCATTGGAGGATGTTTAAAATGCAGTAGTGGGAGGTTTATGATTCATTTCATCACCTTCAGGGGGCATCACCAACATATCTCTTATCTTCCCACACATGATAAATTTCAGCATGTGTCCCTGCACCTGCCAACTGCACCAGAGGAACTCCTGCACCTGCAGAAAGATTGCATGAAAGCACAGACTCAATCCGAACATTATTACACACTAATTGCTTCTAAAACAGGGCTCCAGAGCCTTTGGCCAATAATGTCCATGTTAGAGAAATGACAGGAGATTTACTGAATAACCGTACAAATCTGGTTGAGTTGAAGATCATAATACCACATCATCACTGCAGTCACTATAACACTGACAGAGTCAGTTGTATAGGCTATAGACAGATATCCTTCATTTTTCTGAAGAACCACCCTCAGGACCCATCGGCATTTGGGAATCATTGGAAATTAAACTCTGCCCTTTCTGTACTATATGTGAAAAAAACATAGTTACTGTTACATTTATTGCCATTTATTTCAAGCACAATTTCTGACCCTCCATAACTTAAAAACTTCAATCAAGATCTGGACGTGCTTCGACCTGATTGGACAATAAGTGCATAAAGTTGTGTCAGGGTATGGAGGTAGAGCACTATAGGGATAACCTGAGGAAATTCAGTTTTATTTGACTGTTAAATGTTACTCATATTTGTACATATTTAGTTTACTTGGTCTTTGCTAAATGTGTGTTGTACAACTGTATCAAAATAATTTACCATTGAGAATCATTAAAGTTTGACTGATTCTGATCATTACGATTCCTTAAATTACACCTGTATTGGTCAGTAACAGTAACAGTAACACTCATGGCCAGTATTGCAGTTATAGAAAACTGTTTTCATTAAATGTACTCATACCACAGTTTGAAAATACTACAAGTAAATTTAACATTTTATTTCAGTACATAAATATTACCAAACAAATAATACAAACTAGTAGAAATCATGATGCTACGTGGTGTCGGCTGTTATCATAGATTATTAGTCCTGGTGCATTTAAGCAGCATTTTAATGTTCTGGTTCATCGATTCTTTATTCCTTGTTGTCTGTTTCAAATTTTCCTGCCTAACTTGTGTCTATATGAATCATTTTGCCCATTTAACTTCATTTTAAGTTTCTTTTTGTGTTACAGTGGAGTGTTTTCAGATAAAAGAATACAGCGAATAAGCCATTCATTTGTATTTTTGAGTCTATTAGCTCAATCCCTTGTGTCTCTAAACCTTCCTGTATCTATTTTTTTAACAATATTTTTAGTAATTTTTCCATAACAAAACAGAATACAGAACATAGCAGCTCAGGCATAACAGACACAAAAAAGAAAGAAAGAAATTTAAGCAGGTTAAAATAGGAAGTGAATGTGGTAAGATTAGTCTACTGGGCCGTGTAACACCTCCTCTCCCCAGATTCAGTAGCTCAGAAAAGGCACCATGGCCAGGAAGAATGATGTTAGGAAGTACAGACACAAGCAGACAAACTAGGCAGATTTAGGGAACCCATGTAGAATACAAGATGACAGCATGGGTCCAGTGTATTTCAGGTACGGTTCCCAGACTTTATAGAAAGCACTGACTGTGGAGTGAAGCATAGATGTAATGTATTCATTGGGGATACAGTCCATCATGAGGTTGTGCCATGACTTTTCTGTTGGAGCAGCTTCTTTGCCCCAAAAGGGCAAAATGTTCTTCCTTGCAGCAAAGGTGAATAAATTAAATAGTCTCTTGTGTTTGCTGTTAGTGATACGAATATCCGGGAGGCCGAGTATAAGGTGCAGAGGGTCCAAGGGTATAGCTACACCAAAAATAAGAGATTCACTCACAATATCATACCAATACTTCTGTGGCCTCACACGACCAAAAACAATCTATGTAATTACCAGTCTCAGAATTTCTTTACATTTCCAGCAAAGAGGAGAAGAGTTGGCATTTATCTTGTTCTTGAGAGAGGATGTTATATATGTAGGCTACGATGTAAAATTTTTAACGGAATAGATTTAGTTAGATTACAAACAGATACATCCACAGCATGGGCCCACACTCTGCCAGTCCAATTCATCAACACAAATGCCAAGGTCACTCTCCCAGGCTTGCTTAATGGCTTTGGAAGTTGAGGGTAAGTTGAGCTCTGTAGAAAATGCTGACGCATTTCCTCGATATTTGAGAAGACGAGGCACTTTCTACATGTGGAGTCACATTATTAGCCATTAAGGTGGTATCTTTTGTGATGAAGTGCCTTATTTGTAAATATTCATGCTTCTGTAAGCCTGTCGCTGCTGTAGTTGCTGAAAGGAGGGCAGAGTTTGGTTAGCAAATAGATCTCCTAATTTAGTTAGTCCTTGGTTGCACCAGGTTTTAAAGCCCCGGTTCTGACAGAAAGTGTGGGCCATCCAAAATAGGAGTGAGAGGAGATGTCGGCTGAGCCTGGCCCTCTATATTACGAATGGAATTCCAAGCTGTAATTGTGCTTACAGTGACAGGGTTGGTGCAGAGTTCCTTGACCAATTTAAAATGATTCACAAACAATAAATTAAATAGGGGACATTTGGACTGGGAGGATCCGATATTAAACCAAACTTAGGTTGGATCATGTTTGAGCCAGTCAGCTATTACCGAAGGTGTGAACATGGTTAGGATGACTTTACTCACTACGTTTAAAAGTTTTTTTATGAGAGGCCATATTTGATACTTTTTATCAAACACCATAATAATTTCATGCAGACACAACTATGCTCTCACACACATACTGTACACCTATTACTACTACTATAATTCTGATATAACTCTGAGTACAGTATAAAATATTGGGTATTTAAAAAAATCTTTTCAACCGATGGAGTGCTCATCACATCCCTTTTTTTTTCCTTTATAAAGCTAATGACATAGAAATAAGTTCAGCAAATATAATATCAGTTAGCCTGATGTTTAGTAGGGGTCCTTTAAGTCCTTTAATAAAATGTAAAAGTGACATTTAATGACACTTTAAAAAAAAACTGTACTCAACATCCAGGAGAGAGAACCAGACATCATTACCACATCATCACTGCAGTGTTCTATTATAAACATTAGAATAGCTGAAAATGCCCCAGTCTGTTGTACGCTCAGCAAAGAGAGAGGAGAAAACACAAATCTAGCTTTAACTGAGCCCCTCACACACTGCAGATGCAAACACTTAAAACATGTAATTTTCCACTCTTTACAAATGGCAAGGCTGAGCTCATTACAGTTTCCTCCAAGATAAGCTGTGGGCTGTGGAGAGAAATTATATACTTTGAAGTTATAAGTAATTCCGTATCAGCAGGCCTCAAACTGCTGGACTGGCTCCATGCTGAGATTTGTTCCGATGCTTCACAGAACAACCAATAAATACTAATGGAAATAAACTATAATGTGATGTAGAGGCATAAAATGCATCAAATGTGTCTGACCTCAATCCATTCACCTGAGTTGAGGCACTATAACAATGTCCACTAGAACAATGTCCATGCATTTTACAGACCTAAGTACAGGGGAGAAACACTAGGTCATGCTTTTACAGGTTTTTCTTTTGTTTGCAGAAAATTGCTCCGAGAGAATTTCCCCATCTGCACCACTGAAGCGTCACCATTAACAGAACGCGAGTAATGGGAGCTGAGAGGATATAATTAGAGTGGCAGAATACAAATTACAGACTCATAAATCATGTTAGTGGGCAGACAATAATGCATACTACTGAAGTGCCAACAAACAATGGTCTAATTATCCACCCATTACCTGGTTAATAATGCTTTTCCAGGACCAGTCTAGTGACCTGTCGCTACGATGATGTTCACCATAATAAATCTGTTAGTCCAACATGGAAGACAGCCAGAGTCCAGAGAAAAAAAACAGCGTTTATTGCTTTTCATCACAGAGCACTTCAACATGTAATTTTTAACTGCATGGATTCAAGGGCAGATATTATGATACATAAATGTATTTATTAAACTCACTGCTAAAACTCAACCATCCATTATTGGTGCGATAACATGGCATTAATATTTGAAAGTAAAGAGACTTAATACTTAACACTACTTCTACTAGTGTTTTTACATTACTGTACTTTAAGTCAAAGATCTGAATACATAATGCATCTAGTACTCTACAACCAGGATCTAAAAACCTTCAGGTTCTGCCACACCAAGGTGAGTTTTGGTCAAGTCCCATATGAAGTGATGACGATATCTTTGTTTTCAGTAGGAAACTGTGAATGTCATTCTTTAACATTACACAGGTAAGGTTTCCTTCTCTTGTGCTGGTTAGCTTCTGTTACATTGACCTGCTCAGACATAAGTGTGTTTTTCTGGACTGAAACATAGAAACATCATGATAGCTGTTACAAACATTCCCCTTTACCTCCACATTTTGCAGTTCTGCCTCTACATGCTAAATGTTTCCCATCTCCCACAGCTGATTGGGTGTTAGGCCACCCTCAGTTCTGATTGGGTGGTTATCCCAACCACTGGAAAAGATATCAAGAATGGCCTCTAGTTTGGGCAAAAATACATGATGCCAACTGAAGAGGTGTGCAAGTCAAGCAAACCATCATCTTGTTGTGAGTGCAGCACACTGTTGTATATGTGGGTCACACCACACCACACGTCTCTCCAGAGTGGCTCATCACTGGAGGGAGAGTTTGAGTAAGATGAGATAAGGGTTACACACATTTATTCAACATATTTAATATCATTTTCTTACCAGTGATAGAACTAAAAGGTATGAACAGAAAAATGGTTCTTTTTAAAATTTTATTTGTCAGTCCCGTCAGTCTCTAAATGGTGCCTTTCAAAGAACTGATTTTAAACGTTCACATACATTTTTCTCTTAGTTCATTTTCAGATCTCATTGTCATTCTGAAGGCTTTTGTAGATGTTCTTACAGAGAGACGAGTTGGACGAGGAAAGGTCAAATCAGTCCCCATCAGTCGCACAGAGAGCAACCTTCCTTTTCCTCTGACAGAACATCAGCTGTGTAGTTTCAGTGTTCTCGACTCCATGGTCTCCTTTTATCCTACAAAGTAAACGTTTGTTGTGTGTGGAAAATGTGGTGTGATCCATTTAATCTTCAGGCCTTTTCTGTACATCTATTCATGATCAAACATCCCAGACAAACCAGCTTCACACTTCATAGAACAGAAACATGATAATTATGTCATGAACATCTCCTCAGTTCTTTACTTTATATCCTGTACATTCATATGGATTCATGGCATGTTATAGGTAGAGTAATGAGCTGTACATCCATACTATGTAGATATATGCAAACTTTATTTACTGCATGTATTTTATGCATTTATATATATAAATATAAATGCATAAAATATCTTGTAAGCTAGTACAGAAGGCATGAAGAGAAATGCTGATCTGCACACACTGTTCCATGAACTGCAATGTTGTGGATAATTCAATACGAGCTTTATTTTAAATCAACATGTCATGTCACCTACTGCTGCAGACGGTTCAGAAATGTTTCCTTTAAGTTAGAGATAGTTGAGTTGAGTTCTCTGTACAAAGGGTTTATGACATGAAAAATACAATTAAAGAACTCAAAACATTTTATTGAGCTATGCTGAACAAAATATATGATATAACAGATGGAAAATAAAAGTGCAACTCTCGGAAATGAGCCACAACAATGGTTACCACTCCCTCTGCCACCAGTGTATGAATGTTTGAGTGAATGGGTGAATGCTTGTTGTAGTTTCAGTTGAGAGATAGGACCCAAATGCAGACTTAGAGGTTTAATGAAATAATATGCAAAATCCAAACAAAGGCAAAAAGCAAGAACACAGGGAAAAAAACCAGAATCCAAATGGAAAGCAAACTTACAGAAGAGCGCGGGGGAAGAAACACTGGGAGCACTGGGACGTGGAAAAGACATGGCATTGAGGCAACATTAGGAACACGGGAGGAAAACATTAACAAACTGACAATTCACAGAGGGAATCACACAGACTAAATACAATAGGGTAACGAGGGAATGATACACAGGTGACACAGGGAGGAGGAGACAATCAACACAGGTGGAGACGATCAGACAAGCACACACTGGAGGGAAAATGCAGAAGAAAACATGGAGGATAGATAAATCATCAAAATTATCAAAATCAAAAAACCAAGAAGACTGAGCCAACAAACACAGGGAAAAAGAGCAAACTATATGTAAAGACATGGAAGATTAAAACATAAACAGAGGAACCAAAGGGGATAAAACAGATCACAAGACAATAGGACAGGAAGTGAGAAGCAAAACACAGAACATGGTACACAGACTTTCAAAATAAAACAGGAAACAGACAACCCAAAATACAGACCATGAAAATGCTGGCTTGTGTTGTAAAGCACTTTGAGAGGTCAGTCAGATTAGAAAAAGTGTTACATAAGTATAATCCAGACCATTTGTGCATCACACCTATTTGGCTCTCAGAACACCAGCATGCTATTTAAAATCACACATGGAGCAGTGTTATGCAAAATAAAGGTGGCACAGAGACGGGTCTTCATTGAGGTGCTATTGTGCAATCTCTGCAATCAAACAACAATACAGATGACTTTGGAATGGATCATTTCACAGGTGGATAAGACACTGGAACTCTCTTGAACACTAACATACACGTTATTCAACGTTGGCCCTTCCTCCCTGGTTCAATGGTCAAGAGAGGGAGGATGTTGTGGTCGAGTGACCAAGAATGTGAATGAAGAGAGGGAGCGGCATTCAGCGGGAAAAAACAAAGCAGTGGATCAGAGAAATAAAACACCTTTTTTTTAACTGTTTCACCCTGGTTACATCACAACTACTGCACAAAGGCTGAACATGACACAACAGTCAGAAAATAAGAAAATACATGCAGAAGGCCTCAGGTCTCTGCAGATACATACACCGCCACACGCTTATAGACATTCATAAGTCATGACTGAGAGGGTTCACTTCTGTATGAGTCTACATATTGTTTTTAGGGAAATCCTGTATACCTTTAAATCCTGTCTGCCTTGCACTCCAATAAAAGATGATAAGACTACCTGAATTTAATTACATTTATAAAACACACACACACACATACAGTGCATATATATATATATATAATTATAAATAAATATATATACACACTATCACAAAGTTTTATCATTGCATTTCCTTCCATTTCCCATGAGTTTTAAGACCACCAATCACGTCCCTGCCTCGCTCTCCCTCCCAATGACTGACCAGCACATACAGACTTGATCCCACCCATCACCCGGTCCCTGTGGCCGGGGGAAAAACTGCCTGCTTATTAATTTGTTTTTTAATTGAATTTCTCCCACCATTTCTCTGCTTAGTTAATCCCTGCACTGGCCTGTGGGCAGATGATTGGCGTGTAATTACCAGCTGCTGGCATGTGTGCTTTCTCTGGGCTCTCTCCTCATTCTGCTCAGCGCTAAGACAGCAAACTCGTTTGTTGATCTATCTTCCTCTCCGGTCTGCACCTCCTCCTCTCCTCCCATCTGCTTCCTATCTTATGACTGCTATCTCTTCTCTATTCCTTGTACTGCAGTTCTGTTTTTCCATCTCACTCTATCCATATATTGGAGGAAATATCACTCCCTAGAGGGAATTTAAAGAGTGGGAGTTGTGTGGAGAAAAAAAAAGAAAAAAGAAAAAAAAGAAACACTATTTTCTTTTCAGGATCAAGAGGAAAGGAAAGGGACACTTTACCCATTTTGTAATCATTTTCTGTGCTGGTCTATCGAGCATGGCATCAGTCAGAGCAGGGGCCGAGTTAAGCTTTTCCATTCTTTGAGGACACATGTTAATAAAACAGCCAGCAGATAACAGTAATTACCTCTCAGTGGCTTCTGCTCCTCACTTGGGACACAGAGAGAGAGAGGTCTGCATCTTCCAGAGCCCATACGTCCAAAAGATTAATTCTGTTTTTAATTAGAACACACTCCGAGTTAAACACCAAATGTAGCCTCCACGCCATCCTCCTCGCTCCTCTCCTCTTTGCTTCCCTGCCTGTCATCCCTCTATTAGCATAAGTAATTAGAGATTCCTATTTGCCTGCATGATCTCACAGTTTAAATTGAACGTGCTGATCTCTTTTGATTCTTCTGTAGTTTGAGGCTGCCTGTCTTGTACAATTAAGATAACGTGCAGGTAAGGTGAATGATGGTGGGGGGTGGGGGGACTGGAAGCCTGCAACCTCGCTCTTAAAGAATTATCTCCATTTTGTTGCAAACCCTCCAGAGTTCTGTGGAGATGTAAGAGGTGCGGAGTGGAGCTTATGCATGCTGAGGCTGTATAGGGCCCATCGTTTCAATGCAAGCTGAATGTTCCAGAGGCTCCAGGCTTGTGTGATTTCAGTGATTTAACTTCTGACTAAATTAACAAAAAGAAAAAAAAAAAGACAGATCAGCGTAGATTTCATCTGAAAAGTGATGTGCTTGTGATTAAAGCAGATGTGCAGACATCAGCTCATTGTGTAAAACTAGCATTTCAGTCCAAGTCTAATCAGCATTATCATCATTTACCATGGCAACGGCTGCACATGCAGAAGCACTAGCTGCTAAAAACTTAATTTAACGTAATATTTGCCTTTTTTCACTTTTATTGCTGAAACACGTATTACCTTTGAGAGGAATACACCTGTCATCATTGAAGAAGGAAGGGCAGGGGTTTAGATTTGGAGCAGCTAATCACAGACCAGCCAGACACACCCAGGAAGAAAAGAAAGAGATCCAGGATAGGAGCCAGATAGGAGCCAGAGGGAATGTCCTGTTGCAGAAAAATTAAATGAATAAATGGGATCACATCTTCACACAGACAGACCTGTCTCCACCACAGCATTTGGATCAAACTGGTCCACTCAGCGGGCAGAACCAATCCGATGGGAGACAGAGCACAGGATGAGAGACGGAGGACTGCTTCAAATACAAACCTCTCTCTTTTCCGAGGAATAGGTTGCTTGTTGCTGTGGAAACAACCAAACAAAAAAAAATATTGAAACATTTCTATATACAAAAGGCACCACTACAGCATATGGTTGAAGTGTGTGCACAATTTGTTATAGATATAGGAAATGAAATACAGGAAACAGTCCACACTTGAATTGAATGCTTTTCCACAAAGCGAGAAATTTAAAAATATTACAAACCATGAAATACCAGACGGCACCACTCTTTAATATGTTTGATGTATTGGTCAAGTTTCATGAGAAAATATTGAACCATTTTTGATTATGTCCCAAACAAAAAACGTTTACAGATAGAGGGACAGAATGATAACTGTATCCCCCCCCCCCCCAAAAAAAATCTTTACTGAAGACTCATCTATTCTCTTTGGCCTTTCCTTCAAGATGAGACCAGTACTCCCAACAGATTTTACAACTTTTATTTATCCATTTACTTTTATTGTTTTTATAATCTATAGTTATTATCTCATTGTACCTTTTAATATCCCAGCTGATTTTAATTTTATTATGATGCATTGTGTTTTCTTGCTGTACCGTTTACATTGTAAAGCACTTTGGTCAACCCTAGTTGTTTTAAAATGTGCTATATAAATAAAGTTTGACTTGACTTGATATAAACACCTCTTAATATATATATAACTTTGTTTTTTATCCAATTCTATTCAAAATGTACTTACCTGTATACGTAATATGTTCTACATGTGTGAACATGAAGGAGACAAACTTTCATTTTGTTGTGCAATCCAGGACAAACTAATTACTGTGATTATTGATCAGGTTGTGGTTACTGCCCTGTTTAATAGGAATATAGAAAAGTAATCATTTTAATTTTAATTATATTAGTAATTATTAGTAATAATAAGTTTAATAGAAAACTAATTTTCCTTCCACATCCAGGTGAAAAACGATTCATTCATTACTATAAAAACATGAGTGGTCCCAGACTGTGGCCAAGGGCAGTGTCCTGTAGCAGAAGACTGTTGTGGCTCTATGTCCACCTGTATAATTATGCTCAGAATTATGCAAATTAAACATATCAAATGTAACGTTTGGGAAGGATCATAGTTACAGTTATTAAAATGGTGGTAATTGCAGATTGACATGAGATTCACCAGGGTTATTCTGGTTGGTCTGACTCATTCTCACTTGATTTGGTTCCATAAATAAAGTTTAGATTGATTTAATTGTGTGTAACATCAGCCGAGCTTCTCTGTCATCCAGTGGTGCATGTACTCATGTTCAAACTCATGCACACACTTCACACGTGGAGCACGCTAATGCTTTCAGCTTAGGGGCTACAGTGAAGGTTTCAGCATTGAAAGGGTGTAAAAAGCCTTTTTTTGCAAATCAATTGTGGTTTTTTTATTGAAAAATTCCCCATCTTCCTCAGTTGTTGAGTAGAATGTTGCTCTGCTGTGAAGCTCCAGAAATGTTTTGTGGAATCCGAAACATCACCTGACCATCCACTGGCTTGGAGGCAAGGCGAGAACTATTCCTTTAGGTTCCTGATGCTGTACTGGTCAGTATTACTACAGTTTTTTTTTAATGAAGCTGTAGCTTAAGTTCAGTCAGGAAGACTAAACCTTTGACACTCAGGCTTTATTTCTCATACTTTATTTCTCATGTTGTTCTGTCATTCACACCTCTCATGTTCTCACAGGGGCGGCTGTGGCTCAGGGGTAGAGCGGTCGTTCACGGAACAAAAGGTCGGTGGTTCGATCCTCAGCCCCTGCAAGTCCACAAGTTGAAGTATCCTTGAGCAAGATACTGAACCCCAATTTGCTCCCCTGGTGCCGCGTGTAGTGGCAGCCCACTGCTCCTCAGGGATGGGTCAAATGCAGAGAAAGAATTTCCCCATGTGGGACTAATAAAGGTATCATTATTATTATTATTATTATGCTCTATCTTATTTTCCTGCTATCACAGTCCGGACCATCAGTAGTTATCAGCTGTTCTCATCAGTAACATCTATCCAATAGCACAGCGACACACCTTCATTGTCATGTTGCTGCTGTCTTTTTAAATATGACTCTCCGTTCCTCTAGTTCTTTCATGCTGATGTTTTGCTCATCCTCCACCTCCCCATCACCACCCAGTCTTCAAAGATTCTCTAACTTTATCATTCATCAGCTTCACCAGGGTCATCAGCCACCACCACCAGTGTCTGGCCTCCAAAAGGTGTGTGTGTGTGTGTGTGTGTGTGTGTGTGTGTATATATCTTGCTGCTGCTCAGGACTGATGTCCTTCGATCTCAATCTCCCTGCAGAGTATAAGCGCCAAAGACTTTCTGACACCAAAGACTTTCTGACGCCAAAGACTTTCAAACATACTAATTATCACATATCATTTGATGTAATAAACATTTTTATTTACTTCAACCACTAGTCTCTCCTGATCAAACTACTTTCAGATGACTTTGGCTACAAACAGCGTACGAGACCCTTTCCCCCCCACACTGAAGAGCACTAAGCCCCCCTCTGCTTTAGAGTGTCAGTGTGTGAAGCTACGTCTCCATCTCTCATCGGCTCCTCTTCTTTGCATGAATTACGTTGTCATAGCTAGAACAGCAGGACTCATCACTCAGAGATTATTTTGCCTTTCATGCAGATGGGCCTTTTTCAGGCGTGAGTGAGAGGGCTGCTAATTAAATCTGCCTCAATGGGCAAGCAGGAAGGCAGAAGAAGACACTTTCTGAATGGCTTTTTTGACAACATGATTTGCATTCTGTAATTAACTGCTTCTGTTAACCTCCACTTTCCCCACCCTGAAATGAAAATACACACACATACATACACACTGAACGGAGGCCACTGGTAAACATTTCTCTTCATGTGAATGAGCTCTGTGTTGCTGTGGTGACACGTCTTTATCCGATCCAGCACAGTGAGTGAGGTGGCAGGTAATCTGAAGTCTGACAGAGGTGCGTTTGGTTTGCATGAGAAAGGAAGACAGAGAATAATGACGT
The DNA here is from genome assembly GCA_037577475.1 of Chaunax sp. Z400. Lineage (NCBI taxonomy): Eukaryota > Metazoa > Chordata > Actinopteri > Lophiiformes > Chaunacidae > Chaunax > Chaunax sp. Z400. Next base: position 4,536,744 of record CM075190.1, on the reverse strand, counting down.
TAGAAACTGTGTTTAAATCAGGTGTGATGGAGGTCCTTACTAAAAGGTAAGCATGGGATTTAGGGCAAAATATATCAATCATTGTGTTCGCGTTAGCATGAGCCTCCACCATGTTAAAGTAGCCCAGGATGGACAATGCAACAGAGGCTCGAAGAAGAACCTTTAACATTTGTCATCTTTTTAGTGGCCACCATGGGTGTGTGTGTGTGTGTTATGTTGGTTGAGGGGGTTTTCATTATGACACAGGCTGCTTTACAGGACAGCAAACAAAAATAAAATGGTATTTTTGTTGTTTTAATAAGTAATAATGAGTATTTTGGGACAAGATAAATTCCCCATTTTTTCCCATCCTCTGAATGGCTCTGCTGGGAACGTAGCAACATCACTCAAGTTCAATGAGACGAGAAACACAAGCAGTCAGAAGATCTGACATTCTATAAACTATGACTAACATATTTGAAAGAAAGACATCTGTGAATGGTAACCACCCACCACAGTTTACAACTTCCTGCTTTAAATTTGAACTCCTGTACTATTGTTGCACAGGTCTACTTTTTAGCTACTTCCAAATAAAGTCGTCTAGATCATATGGATATGATATATCTCATTTGGACGACATGCAAAGCCTTCCAGCCACAGAGCTTAAGTTAGGGCCCAACAACTATGTGAATCAGCCTTAGGATGTCGTGTGTTTGCTTTAACATGCGATGCAAAACTCCTGTGAAAGCTGTGTGTGTGAGACCCACCACCTATTTGTTCTGTTGGAACTGATGTCACTGCAAAGCTTCAGGTTACATTTCTAATAAGTGATTTCCTTAGAATGAACAATTTGATCATCTTTTCTTGTACTACACATTTCATCATCTTCTATACACCAATCTCTTCTAGACTTAAGGCACAACCTGTGAACTGTGGAATTTTAAGTCCTGACTAGGACTGGACTCAACAAAAATGAGAATGAAATTGGCATTAAAGGATTCTATGAATCATTTTCTCAGACTTTCTCTGTGTCATCATCTGGCAGAAAACAGCAGCAACTCCTTCCTTTCAGCTAATGGAGGAATCTGCCAAAGCTGCTCATCTCTGTTTTTGACCACCAAAAAAAGTGCAGTCAGTACCTCCTTCTGCAATTCATCATAGCAGATGGTTTTAGCGTGCGCCCAATCTGCAGAGGCTGCAGTCCTTTCGTGCCAGTCGTGGGTTCGATTCTGGCTCACGGCCCTTTGCCGCATGTCTACCCCCTCACTTTTTCTCCCCATTTCCTGTCAAATATTCTTCAGCTATCCTATCTGAATAAAGGCAAAAATATCAAAAATAAATGTTATTTTCTGCAAGGAGGAGAGAGAGAGGACACGAGAGGAAGGGAGAGCAATGACACCTGAATGTAAAGAAATTGCGACAGCATTTGGTGAACGATGCCATCAATAAAAGTGGTGTGTCTACAAATGAGAGGAACCCTTTGACCTGGACAGAATGCTGGACAATCATCAAGTATAGAGAGACGCAGCAACATGTCGATGAATGTGTCATGAAAAGTTCTTTAGTGCGCTTGAAAAATTATTATGTGAAACCAAAACTGACTGGAACAAACATGTACAATGTAACAAAAACCTGAACCTTGGTTTAAACTTTCAGGTGTGAAAGTGCGATTAATAATGATTGATGCAGTGTCCTCCTCCAGACCAGGCCCCTTATCCACGTCTTCAGCATGGGTGCGTTTGTTTTAGTAGTTTTTGGTGTGACGGGTTGGAGGAAAGTCTGAGGCACAAACAGCACCTGGATCTTCGTTGTTGAAACATCACAGACGACGACCGAAACCTCTGATGTGAAGCTGTTCTGCCTCTTCATCAGGATTTTTTGAGGGTAACCCTTTTCCTGGATAGACCATCTCTGATGGAGCAGTAGAGCAACATTACTGGCTGGAGTTGATTAGTAATAGTGAAAGTTGTGTAAAACACATGCAGTAGAAATAGTAACAGTAGTAGCAGTTGTAGTAAAATTAGGATTTGGAGTTGAAGGAGAAATGTAGCCAGAAATGTTGACTTTGTTTGTTTTGTTGACTGTAATCACCGATGCGCAATGAATCTTGGGATGGATTCCTGACGGCCCGGGAAAAGGAGGCTGAATTTGTGGGCCACATTTCAAGGAGTCTCTAAATTGGGACAGGCGTAGTTGCGCTGCTGTGACACATTCTGTCTGTAAATGCAGTCTTTGGAGGATCCCCTGAATTGGGACACAGCTAAAGACATAAAAAGGAGAAATGAACTGTCAAGATAAAGCATGAAACACCAAAGATGGGAAGGAATAATCTTTTGAAATGAGGCAGGAAGAACAAGCTAAAATCAGAACTATGACATTTTACATTTTCTCTAAAGATGCCCTACTAGTACTGTTATGTGAAAAAGGGATATTACATGTATGAAATGATTATAACCTAAACCTCATTTGGAGAGATGAGTGATGTAATGATTTGAAGATGTTTTTCACTTTTTTTTAACATGAAAATAAGTATAAAGAAATAAAAAAAATTGACAGTGAAGTCACACAGTGAATGATGTGATCAGTGGAGGATTCAGCCAAAGGAAGCCACGGCCCCCTGTTTCACAGTGATCTCCTGTATTTCTGTTTATGGGTGCTGAAGGCCAGTCCACGTAACATGTAATACCCTGTGGATCGATAAGCGCCATTCAGAGAAGGACCTGAGTGGTGAGTACTGACACTCAGCCTTTTGTGAGCTTAACAGCTACAGCAAGTTGGGCCACAACTGAAAACTGTGTCAGCTGACCATTCAACAGTGGCCAGAGGAGGGTCTCCATGTAATGGCTATTGAACAGGCCCCTCCAAACGAGAGGTAATCAAAAATGAGTGTAATTACACACTCCTCTGTGCCTTTCTAAAGCCGGACCATTGTGCCCAAAGCTCTCCACATCTAATGATACAGGCAAAGGATCAAGCAGAGCTGAGGATGAAAAGTGGCAGAGCACGGATGCAATTATGAACAAATTGTATGGCGGTTTTCGCAATTTAGCCTCATGACAGGGCCAGGAATGATAGATAAAGACTGGAGGAGGAACGCACACAGCATGAACCAAATCAGGCGAACGATCTGCTTTTTAAGACTCAAAGCCTGTTGCTGTTGGACAGAAGTGAAGAATTTGTTCGTATCGTTTTCTATCATGCTGTTTGGTGGTTTATTTGATGTTATTTGTAATTCTACCTTACCTCTTTAGGTGATCCGTCTCTAAAATGAGTCTTAAACAACCCTACAGGAGGTTTGCAATTCCAGCTGTCAGTAACATGCACAATACAGTTACCAATATTGAAAATGATTTCTGTAGTTTATTTAAAACAACAGTTTAGCAAGAAACTAAGAACTTTCCATTATCTAAAACAAGATTCAAGATAAACTTTATTGTCATTCAGATGATCCACGAGACAAAGCAGCATCTAGCTCCATAAGAAAACACTAAAAAATAACAGAATGACTTGTATTGAGATCTCTCTCTCTCTCTCTCTCTCTCTCTCTCTCTCTCTCTCTCACACACAACAAAAACACACACACACACACCTAATTTTGAATTTATCAGGGATCATGTTACACCTTCTGTATAACCATGAGGGTAAAAATTGCTTTCTTTCTGTAGCTTTCATGGGAGGACAGGAGGATCACTTTCACACATGTCTTATTTGGAGCAGTTGCTTTGAATCAAAGAGTTTTTACTGCCAAAGACTGGTTCCTTTAAGCAAACATAAACACATCAGTTGTACTTGGATTCAGGATGAAACAGGCCAAGATCACAAAGACAGGTAGGACTTGGTCCTCTTCCATCCGATCCCTGGAGTGGTTTGTGGTAGCAGGTAGCAGGTATTCAGATAAAAGATCTAACTGGAGGTAACTGAGGTGGATCATGTGCAGCTCAGGGATGTATTGATGTGAATTAAGCCACTTAAACATATAACGAGACTGAGGCAGGCTAGGGCAAAAAACAAAAAGGCAGTCCAACACAAACAAATCCATGAAAACAACCACATTGCAAACTAGAAGGGCACTCAGAGAACACATGCACACACCAAGACTTTGTGTCCAGCAAACACAAAATGGTCTAAACCACTAAAACTGTAAGATTTATTATCTGTATGTAGTATATCTGAGTCATCATTCTATTTCAGTGCAACCCAAATAAAAACATATCTAATCTGGATCTATAATAATACAGCAGATAACTAATGATCACGTTTTGTTTCTTATATTACAATTTATACACATACAAATCAAAAACAGTAGAAGCAACTAAACCATCAAATATGAAGACACAATAAGACATGAAGGAGGAATGAAGACAATATGACAATTATGAAGACATTAGAGTGACAAACAACATACAGATATACTGGTATTTCACAGTTTAAATGCAAAAACTTACAGACGGACATCGAGGGAACCATAACCTCTTTGATGGAGGTAAAAGTAGGCAGGGTCCTAGGAAAAGATGATTCCAAAATAAGACACAGGGAAATGACAAAATGCCTGTCAGACAAGGTATGAAGGTGAACTGGCATAAAAAGAGGGGCGTGAAAGCAAAAAATAGCTAATGGATGTTATAATAGCAGAGATGTGATTTTAGCATGAACAACTAAACTATATTGAAATCTGTGCAAAAAGTGATCTTATAAGTGATCAGTTTAAGCAAACTGTTTAGCAATCATGGTAACATGTTTGCATTACTCTTTCACTTGTTCAACATATCTTCATGCATTAAAGAGTTTCATCCACCATTTCCTTTTATTTATATAACCTCTTCACAGTCAGAGGGGCTAGAGCTATCCAAGCACACACTGGGAAAGTTCAAGTCTATCACAGGTGTGACAGAAAGGCTACCCAGTAGAGAGTGTACCACTACCAAGGCAGAGCAATCCTACATGTCTTTCAAATACTGGATATTCATTTGAATATATTTGTAAAACAGTCATTCTCTCAGCTGGTACGTGGTGTTTCTAGATGATATGTTAACGTATAGTGGCTAAATAAAGCTCACCCCATACAAAGACATCATTATCTGGATCTGCAGTACATTAAACACACACCATAAATATAAGTGATTTTTTACATTGTGATATATTTCCTGAGAAATTAGAAAGAAATGTCTGAAATGCTCCATCTTCCACTGCTTTCCTCGATCTGCCTCTTTATCTGGAGTCACACAAAAATGTAATGACTTCTGCTCTGATAAATGCCCTTCCACCAAGTTCTGTGGAAATTTGTTCATTAGTTTTTGTGGAATTATTTCATAATAATGATGGAAATTTAAAAAAAAAGAAAAAAATCCCGGATCCAGATACCAATCCGTATCTACACCAAATTTGGTTATTACCCTTTTGAGTAATCCTGCTACAACCAACCAAGCAAACAACCAACCAACCAACTAATCAACCAACCACCCAACTAATCAACTAACTAATCAACCAACCAACCTACTAATCGACCAACCAAGTGACCAACCAAAAAACCAACTAATCAACCAACCAACTAATCAACCAACCAACCAACTAATGAACGAACAAAACAACCAACTAATCAACCAACCAATGAACCAACCAATGAACCAGTCAACCAACTAATCAACCAACCAGCCAATCAACCAACCAACCAGTCAATCAACCAACCAGCCAAACAATTAATCAACCAACCAATCAACCAACTTATAAAAAACCATCCAATCAACCAATGAACAATCCAACGAACTAACCAATGAATAAATAAATCAACCAACCTGCCAGCAAACCAATGAATCAACCAACCAATGAACCAACCAGCCAACTAATCAATCAACCAACCAGTGAACCAACCAGTAAACCAATCAACCAACCAATAAGCCAACCAATGAATCAAACAACCGAGGAACCAACCAGCAAACCAATCGACCAACCAATTAACCAACCAACCAACCAGTCCAACAGCCAATCAACCAACCAACCAAACAACCACCCTACCAGCCAACAAACCAATCGACCATCCAAACAGCCAATCAGCAATCCAACAAACCCACCAATGAATAAATCAACCAATCAAACAAGCAGCCAAACAACCAACGAAGAATTCAATGAACCAACCAATCAATCAATCTACCAATCAACCAACCAGCCAAACAATGAACCAACCATCCAGTCTACCAATGAATCAACCAACCAATGAACTAACCAGCCGACCAATCGACCAACCAGCCAACGAGCCAACCAATCATCCAACCAAACAACCAACCAGTCAACCAACCAATCAACCAACCAATCAACCTACCAGCTAAATAACTAATCGACCAACCAAACAACCAATCAACCAGCCAGCCAACCAATGAATCAACCAGCCAATATACCAACCAGCCAGCCAAAAGAACCAACCAATCAGCCAACCATCCAAACAAGCAAGGAACAATCAAATCAACCAACCAATCAACCAACCATCCGACCAAAATGATTTAAACCAACCAATGAATGAGTCAACCAATGAACCAACCAGCCAACCAATCGACCAACCAATCAACCAACCATCCAATAACCAAGGAACAAACAAATCAACCACCCATCAACCAACCATCAATTTAACCAATAAAAAATCCAAAGAACCATCCAATGAACCAACCAGCCAACCAATCAACCAACCAATCAACCAACCAATCAACCAGCCAACCAATGAATCAACCAATCAATCAACCAACAATCAACCAACCAGCCAACCAATCAACCAACCAATCAACCAACCAACCAGCTAATCAACAAACCAACGAGCCAAACAATGAATCAACCAGCCAACCAATCAACCAACCAACTAGCCAACCAATGAACCAAGTAGCCAACCAATCAATGAAGCAACCATCCAACTAATCAACAAACCAACCACCCAACCAAATAATGAACCAACCAGCCAACCAATCAATCAACCAACCAACCAACCAATGAACCAAGTAGCCAACCAATCAACCAACCAACTAATCAACCAACCAACTAAACAACCAACCAACCAACCAGGCAAGACACCTACCAGCCAATCAGTCAACCAACCAACCAACCAATCAGCCAACCAATCAGCCAACCAACCAACTAATCAACCAGCCATACAACCAACGAACAATACAATGAACCAACCAATAAATAAACCAACCAATGAACCAACCAGCCATACAACCAAAGAACAATACAATCAACCAACCATCCAATCAACCAAGGAACAAACGAATCAACCAACTAATCAACCAACCAACCAGCCAACCAATTGACCAACCAACCAGCCAGACAATCAACTAATCAACCAACCAACTAATTGACCAACAAGCCAACCAATGAACCAAGTAGCCAACTAACCAACCAACCATCCAATCAGCTAACCAACCAACCAACCAACTAATCAACCAACCAACCACCTAATCAACTAATGAAACAACCAACTAATCAACAGACAAGCCAACCAATGAACCAAGTAGCCAACTAATAAATCAACCAACCAACCAACCAATCAGCTAACCAACCAACCAGCCAGCCAACCAACGAATCAACCGACTGATTTGAGGCTTTCGTGAAGAAACACCACATCGTACATTTTACCACCGCTAGTGATCTGAAGGCTTCTGTGATTGAAAGATTTAATCGCACCTTAAAAACTAGAATGTGGAGATATTTTATGGCCGAAAACACCTGGCGTTACCTCGACGTCTTACCCGACTTGGTGGAAAGCTAAAACAACAGTTTTCACAAAAACATTGAAATGACGCCTAGGCAGGTGAACTCGGAGAGCGCCTTTCAAGTGTTTCAAAACTTGTACGGTACATTCCCCATCCGACACCGGGGTCAATTAAAGATGAATTTTAAGAAGGGAGGTCTAGTCAGAATATCCAAGTTGAGAGGGGTGTTTGACAAAAAGTACAAACAGAGTTTTACGGACGAACTGTTTACCGTGTCAGATGCCATTCCTCGTTTTCCCCCCATGTACTGACTCCGAGATTACGATGGGTAACCTATCGAGGGATCCTTTTACGAAGCAGAGTTGCAAAAAGTCAAAATGGGTCAAGACAGGACTTATCAAGAGGAGGAAATCTTGAAATGGCAGACCATCGGAGGTGAAAAACAGGTGTTGGTGCGATGGAGAAACTGGTTGGAGAAATTCAACAGCTAGGTCAAGTCCTCCGATCTCCGACCCGTCTAGGAAAAAAACAAAACATTTGCTCGTTCACTCATTCGCTCGCGACCCCGCTACATCATGGATTGAGCGTAAAATGATGGGTTTTACGTGACCCTGCCCTCCAACGCCAGTAAAGATGTGTTCAAAAATAACACCAGTTTCAGCTATATGTTAGATCTGGCCAAGGCCATCAAACTGAGCGGAGAATGGTTGGTGGGCCTGTGCATTTGGCTTATTACGAACTGAACGCCACAATCGAGGAGTGGCAACAGTTGGTGATTCAGAGATTCGGTCGAGGGGGATATTTTGATTGTCCCAAAGAACTGCTGGACCAAATCGTCCCCATCCTCAGAAAGTACGACCCCACCATCGAAGCATCTTTTAACGGTGTGACCAAACGCATTGATTTCAAAGGCACCGGCGGATTCAAGATCTGTGCTTTTTACCCGTACACAGACCAGTCTCCCCTGATGAGTTTCAGCATAGATCCTGCAGGGTCTGCCAGTCATAGGCAGTCTTAGGCATGTTTTCAGCCAAACCATATCAAAAGAAACTGTCCCAATCGCCAGCCTGACCATGCTCAACGTGGCTCCCCACCACAAAACACCCAACCTTTAAACTAGTTGGCCCGCATTTGCTGAGGGGATGTGTGGGCACAAAAGAAGAATCCCTCAGTAGTTGTGATGTTGAACAGCACTACATGAAAGCCTACGCAACAGCACCAGCTGGTACTAATATAATAGTGTCTAGTATAATAGTTTTACACCCCTGTCAGCATTAACGACACATTTCAGGTTCAACAGATGCATGATTCTGGTTCCATGGCCTGTACATTGAGTGAGCAAACTCAGGAGGTTGTGCTAGTAGGCTGTGGAGGGACACTAAGCAAACCTAAATGCATGTATAAAGTATTCCTCCTCCTCTTTCTTGTTTTACTACTACATTTAACCTTAATTCTAACACGAGGATTGGTATAATATCCTATATAGCAAAGAAATGAATCTTACTCAACTGGAACCACAATTCTGAATGATGACAAGAAGATGACAAGGATCCTGTGAACATCCCACTGCTGTAGCAGAATGGTACAGTCCAATTAGCCAGCCCCATCTATCTAAGATTGTACGATGCAGCTGCTCAGTCTTTTGCCAGGTTGCCAGGAGGATGGTGGATTCTAAAGGACACTGACAGGGAAGTTGTTAAACATTTGAACTTAACACCTAACTGAACTTAACTTGACTGCGTGCACTCAATCAAGAAAAATAAAGTAGGTCTTAAAAAATGTCTGTCTTGTATCCTGATTTTCTATAAATGAAAACATCACCTTAATAGGCTTGGTTGATAGTGTGGCTGGTAGTTGCAGCCTCCACACACTCTGTGATTGGCTGTGGAGCCAATGTGCCACAACCGATCCTGTAAACCAAATGAGATTGTAAATACTACCACCTTTGAGGAGTGTGTCAATTTTGGTGAGCATCTGAGCTTCCCTGGCCTCTCAACACCAACTTCATGTTTGATGGGGAACATCAACCATTGCTATGCTTCATCAAGGCCTTATGGCTTTACTGACCAAATTTGAGGTCATTGTGGTGAACAGCACATAAAAATCTGAAGTATATACCTTCCTGTTGCCACTAGGTGGCGCTGTGACTATTATAAAAATTATACGATATAGATGTGTTCAGGGTGGGACTCTTATCAAACGTGAAGTTTGGGGCAGATTGGATGATGGACAGCAGAGTTATAACAACTTCCTTTTTTCACGACCAAACATCAATATTCGCAGCACAGCCATGCCCACATCTTTACATGAAAACACACCAGCTTCATGAGGGCGGGACTTTTAACCAGCATGTGAATTTTGGTAAATATTGGACTTTAGGCAATGGAGTTATGAAAACTTTCTGTTTCATGGCGAGACATCAAAATTTGACGCAATTTGACGCATGGCCACACAGGATTTTAACAACTTTCATCCTCATAGAATTAAGATAGTACTGACCAAATTTGAAGTCGATTGGGTAAATTCTCTAGGAGGAGTTCGTTAAAATTCAAAGTGCGTGAATTTTTAAAAATGGCCACAAAAATCAAAATAGCAGACCTCCCGTTTGTTTTAAGGCATTGTTCCAAGAGACTTCCAAGTCAGTGGCATATCTATCCGAAGTTTTGTACATGTACGCTAAACTGGGGGTAGGGGTTGAACGTTAGGGGGCGCTAGCGAGCCATTTTTGCCACACCCATTTCCAATCACCATATCAAACATAAATTTCCACTCTGGCTGATTTTTCTGCCAACTTTCATGAATTTCTGAGCATGGGAAAGTCCCCAAAAGGTGATTCTTTTCAGATAATAATAATAATTCCTTGCAGAACAATAGGGTCCTTGCATGCTTAGTGCTCTGGCCCTAAAAATACAATGTAATATGGCGGTAGCCTTAACGCAAAACGAGAAAAATATCAAGGTCAATGTCAGAAGGTGGAACAAAGAAGTGCAGAGTGAAATTTGTTTCTACCAACTAATAGTCCAAAAACGGCTGCCAATCTTTCCACAAATCTAAAAGTTGAAAGTCCCATTCATCAAAGTCAAACCTGTAACACTTCAGGACTAAAGCAGGACATCACAGACCTGAATAACAATGTGAAGAAGAGATTGACGAACACACAGACAGACAGATCTGTCTGTCGATCAGTCTGAAGATCTGACTGCTACCTTTTACACATCATCCACAGATATGGCACGCTTCGAAGGCCTCATTTACAAATTACAGTTTGTGTTTGTGTGTGTGTGTGTGTGTGTGTGTGTGTGTGTGTGTGTGTGTGTGTGTGTGTGTGTGTTTGTGTGTGTGTGTGTGTGTGTGTGTGTGTGTGTGTTGTGTGTGTGTGTGTGTGTGTGTGTGTGTGTGTGTGTGTGTGTGTGTGTGTGTGTGTGCACGAGGCAGTCATACAGTCATTCATCTTGGAGGACCCGGCAGAGAACACCCCTGTCTCACTAATGGTGTTATTTGTTATTCAGACGCCTGGCAGATGCATTCTCTGATTCGCCATACCCTTCATTTTAGTATACATTAAAGTGAGAAAACACACACACACAAACACACCAAACCTAAATGGCACACACATGCCTAAAAATAAAGCAGCAAATAGAAACAGCCCTGACCATCATAAGTGCAAATTGCCCAAGCTCCCCATCACCCATAAGAAAACCAAACTGTGACCACATGACGAAATACGAAACAATAGACTTCTGGGTATCGGTATGTAAATGATGTCACACCCACGTTGTGACATAAGAGCAAATCCTCCAGATTGAAGGAGACCACACTGACTGACTGTGTCATTTGGAGTTATATTGTGTCACAGTTTTGTCACATTACGCTGGCTCTGTTTTTTTACATTGAACTAAGGATTAGCAGCACTACGCCCCCTATTGTCTGATCTTAAGTAAGTCAGTAAAACTTTATTTATATGGCACTTTTTAAAACATACAGTTAAAGTGCTGTAAACATATAACAGAAGAATGAAATAAACAAGCACATTAATAACACACAGAAATACAAGATAAAATGGACAACTCACAGGGACACAGCATACACACAAAAACTCACACACACCTACAGATGCATGCATACACACTCACATATACACTCACACACACTGAATGTTGTTGAGGTATAAAAATGGTTATCAAGAGAGGCATGTTTTTAAAAGCCCCATAAAACAGTCCAGATTTTCAGTGCATCTGACAGATAGGGGAAGACTGTTCCAAAGGGTTGAGGCGAACACAGCAAAACACGATCACCTTTTGTTGTGAAGTTAGTGCGGGGAATGAATAAGAGTCCATGTTATGAAGAACTGAGTGGTTGAAAGGTTAAATGGGGAACCAGAGGGTCTGTAATGTAACTGGGGGCGAGATTGTGCAGTGCCTTAAATGTAATAAGCAGGACTTTGAATTGAATTCTGAATTTTATCGGTTGCCAGTGGAAGGATTCAACTACGGGGGTAATGTGGGAACGACGACTAGTTCTTGTTAGCAACCTTGCGGTTGAATTTTGAACTAACTGTAAACGATTTAAAGCGGATTGATTGAGGCAGATGTAGAGGGAGTTACAGTAGTCTAAATGGGAGAATCAGCCCGTTCTGACCAAAAATCTGCATACGAACCCACTGTAGAACAGTGGAGCGATGTGAACCGGCCTGTCTCAGCTCCACTCCTAACCTTTTCCCCTTCACGCTGACAGTCATCGTCACTCTGCTTTGCTCTATCACTCCACTCAACACACACTCATTACATATACAACATTTTATGCCATCAAGAGTATCGCTATGCTCATTTATATTTTAAGACAATTTATCTTCACCTACAAAGAAAAGGCTCCAAAAGCTGGCGGTTCAAACATCACGTCTAGTTGCATTGGTATAAAGTGACACACTGCAGACCAGCGCCTTGCATGTAGTTGAAAGTTGCAACTCATCAAGATTCTGATCTTTGGTCTCTGCAGGGTAGCATCCGAGGGTTCCAGAAACTGGAAGAGCTGTGATGATAACCCAATAGCATCTCTGTCTAGTGTGGTGCATCACATATGCATCAGGCAGCACTTGCATAATATGGCATGGCAATCATTTACCATCCCTGTTCTATGTGTTTGCAGGGTAAGGAGTCAAACCAATTTTCAGATATTTTTAGTTGCTTTTCTTCTTCATTGAGTTCACTGCTAACTGCTGCTAGCTGCTTTTTAATTCCTTCAGTGATGGATGAGACACATAACTAGGGTTGAACATTGTTTGGATTTAAATGATTCTGATTCCAATTCTGATTCTGCTTTCCAGTTCCAGTTCTTGATTCCGGTTCTTTTAGGGTCTGGGTCAAAACAGGCCACATGCTTGTTTCACAGAAGAAAAATGTATTTACCTTTATAGAACCCATTCTGTATAAAGAATGCATCATTCATTATGAATGAGTCATTCATATATTTGTGTCATGTCGTGGGATCACTGCCACTGGCTCAAACTTGCTATGAGTGTTAGCAATCTGCTGACATTCATCTATGGAAAAATATATTTCATGATTTGCATTTGACACATTTTATAGCAGTTCGGTCAAGTATAACTTGTTTGCTGTCTCGCTGTTGAGAATAAGACGTTATTTAATTTTCACTTATGCCTACCTTACAGTAGAAGACTTTGAAAAGACTTTGAAAGACTTTTTACATCCACTCACATCTAAAGACAATTTGTCATCAGTCATCACACACTTTAGGATTTTATTTATTTATTTTATAAATACTTGGGTCACTAATTACAAGACTACATTGAGATTATTTCCCATCATGCTGCTGGTGGAAAATGTACAATAAGAAAGAAACTGTTAAACAAAAGAGCAGAAAAGGACGCAGCTTTTGGTCACAGCTGCCCTCGTGTGTCCGCAGTGATTTGTACTGAAACAACAGCCAAAAAGAATCAGACATGTCGCCATGGACTGTAGACACGACGTTGGTTTAGAGAACGGGGACAGCAACTTCTGCCCACTTCTTTTCCTTCTCCACTCTGCTTAGGTACCAGAGGGAGGACACATCAGACAGACGTTCGTCTTCACTCCACATCTCCAGTTTCTGCTCTTTTTCCACCATTCCAGAGAATCGAGGCCCCCGGAGTCCCTCGTATCTACCTGGTTTGCTGCTTCCTGTTTGGTGCTGGAGAGAGCGTACCTATTGGTTGTTGACAATGTTCACGTGATTGAACGTCACTATTTGCATGAACCAAGACTAAAGACTTATGATAATATTAAACACGTCTGATTTTATCTGAACGTCAAGAGGAGAAAAAGACAGACTTGAGACGGCTTTGACTGTTTAGTGACCACCTTACACCAAACGATCGAGATGACAGGAGCACCTCAACTCTGGTAAAATTATCATAATTTTATTAAGACATTGGAAATATGTCTGTGACCATGAAATCGCTTGAGAAGTCATTTGGTGTTTGGTCATGCTAGTTGTGCATGCTCCCTTTCAAGAAATAAATTTGGCACAGGTGTTGCACTGTGCCGACCCGCCATTTTTCAGGGCAAAATAAAACCACACTTTTGTGCACTGCTTGTTGTGGTCCATAATGGCACGGCTTGAAAGTACCCATCAAACCTGTGAGGCAGAAACTACGGAAGCTACATGCCACCACCATGGAAACTGAAACTTAACTTGAGTGCGAGTGAAATTTATTTGGCATCAGAATTTAAATAATTTTTTTTAATGATTCCGATGGAATCTGAGTTTTTGAACCGGAACCGGTTCCTGATGCCCAGCCCTACACATAATATATTCACCACCCCTGTCCTGTTGTGCTCACTGTTTTTAAACAGATGTGAATTTGGCTCTGTTACTAGCTCTGCTGCTGGTTCAGAAGAGCCCCCGCTTCATCTTAGTTGTTTTTATACAGAGCGAGGAGGCAAATAACACAACTTAGGCAGCTGAATAAAATTGTCTCTTTGTGTCTCTCACCACTGAGCTTCCACCTGCTCTCAGTATCTATGAAGGGAGCATGACCCTGGCTGTGTGCCACCCTTCTGTCTGAGGGTCTGATAGATAGATAGATAGATAGATAGATGGATAGAGACTTTATTAATCCCCACAGGGGGAAATTTGGTCGTTACAGCAGCTCCAAAAAACAGGTATTAGCAAAGTAGACATGTATAAATAATGTAACAGTCGTTGATCAGAGGAAGAGTTCAGCAGCCTCGCTCTGTTCACCACATCTTTGTTCATTCACTCTGAACCATGCATGTTTCCTCAGTACAAGGGATTTGAACCAGCGACCATCCTGTCACATTCTGCAGCACCTCCAGTGATTTCTATTGAAGTAAACCCCAAACTGACAGGATTTCTGATTAGTCATGCTATATTGTTTGTGTTTTTTTTTTTTTTTTCTCTTTCATGCTGCATCCATGCATGTCCTGCTTCACACCACAGAGAAAACCCCAGAGCTATATGTGTCTATTTCTGCAAATGTAAGACCTGTTTTAGTCATGCATTTTCATTTATCATACATTTCCCCTCTGTGTGTGATGTGTACATGTATGGATACATGTATTTCAATGATGGAAGCTCTATGGTATACACCTCAGGTCCCAGGAGTCATGTTTTTCATTGGTATGCAGATATGGAAATGTCTCTCTCTCTCCCTCCTCTCCACGCTGGTGGTGACAGAAAAACTAAAAGCAGGGACACTGAAACAATACTGACAATGTAAAAAAAACCAAACAATCATAAGACTGTCAATGAAAAACACATCAAAATACAGAAAAAATTCATAAAATGAAATTCTTTTAATGTCTGTGGTTTGTTTTTCAGTGCCAAATATTTGTTTCAGTGCCAGTACAACGTTTTGAAATATAAATGCACCATCTCCTTTTTTTATTTCACGTTTTGTTTTGAATACCAGTTTTGTATTTTCACAACCCAGTTTCACTGTTCTAGCCCCGTACCAGAGCCTCGAGAGTGACTGAATGTGGTTCTTTATGGCACAGCTTCAGCGCATATCTGTGTTTCCACTGAGGACACAGAGAGTCCGACAACAGCTGCCCAAGGCTGGATAGCTCTACTCTAACATCCACCACCAGCTGGATGTTACTGCTGCACTGAGGGGGGGTCAATCTGTCACACCATCCAGTTGGCGGTCTCTCCTCACCTCTCAGGTCACAAACTACAATCGAGAATTCGAATGTGCTGTTTAATGAAATGGTTGTCAGCGTATGTGTGCACCTGACAATCTTATGACATATAGTATGTGTTTAATTTGAGCAGAATCCCACAATTATTACGTTTTTTTTGCATGTTTTGATGCTAGATTGTATGGAACCATCTTGGGACACATTTGATATTCAAACGTTTGTCATTTTGAGCAGCAAAACACAGGATGTCCTCTGTCCTCATCTCTCTTTACAACCACCGGAGGGTGCTAGTGGTTTGTGCTCTTGTGCTCTTTTCCATTCCTTACCTGTGAAGGATGAGCTTTTGCATGTGTGTGTATCCATGTATGTCATACTGTATGATCTTGCAGAGAGTCATACTGTTGGAAATCCCATGCTTATGCAACAACCGTTGCACTCTAATAAAAGTGAAGTGGTGGGTTCAGTCGGGGTCAGCATACATCTTTGCGCAGTACACCATATATTACTGCATGATGTTACCAGCATTTTGTCAATAACACAACTTTTATTTATACAGTAAGGTGGAATAGTTGAGATGTCAATAAACTTCTGCTTATTAGTTGTTGGTTTGAATGTATTAATGTTTGATGTAGTCCCTAAAATTGTAAAGAGAAATTGGCAATAGAAACATGCACTTGGTCACTTTGTATTATGGGTCATCATAATCAAATTCAACTGTTATTGTGATGGCTTGAGAAAGGTGACATAATAGTCGAGTGATCATAAAGTAATGTTAACTGAAAATATTGTTTTTATTGGTTAAAGACAACCCATTTCCAAAAAAGTTGGGAGGCTGTATAAAATGTAAATAGAAACAGAGTGTGACGATTTGCAAATCATTGAAACCCCATATTTAATTGAAAATAGCACAAAGACAGCATATCAAATATTGAAAATGGGAAATTTGATTGTTTTTTGAAAATGATATGCCCATTTTTAATTTGATGCCAGCAACATGTTTCAAAAGGTTGGGACAGTGAAACGCTAAAAGAAAACACCTGGTGGAACATCTTAACATTAATGAGGTTAACTGGAAACAGGTTAATGACATGATTGGATATAGAAAGAGCATCAGAGAGGTTTAGTCTTTCTGAAGTAAAGATGGGGAGGAGTTCACCACTCTGTGAAAGACTGCACTGGAAAATAGGGCAACAATTTAAGAATTATGTTTCTCAATGTAAAATTACAAAGAATTTGTGGATTTCATCGTCTACAGTAAAAATATCATTAAAAGATTCCGAGAATCTGAAGAAATCTCCGTACAAGGCCGAAAACCAATATTGGATGGCCGTGATCTTAAGGCCCTCAGACATCACTGCATTAAAAACAGACAGGATTCTGTAGTGGACATCACTACATTAAAAACAGACAGGATTCTGTAGTGGACATCACTACATTAAAAACAGACAGGATTCTGTAGTGGACATCACTACATTAAAAACAGACAGGATTCTGTAGTGGACATCACTGTATTAAAAACAGACAGGATTCTGTAGTGGACATCACTACATTAAAAACAGACAGGATTCTGTAGTGGACATCACTACATTAAAAACAGACAGGATTCTGTAGTGGACATCACTGCATTAAAAACAGACATGATTCTGTAGTGGAGATCACTGCATTAAAAACAGACAGGATTCTGTAGTGGACATCACTGCATTAAAAACAGACAGGATTCTGTAGTGGACATCACTGTATTAAAAACAGACAGGATTCTGTAGTGGACATCACTACATTAAAAACAGACAGGATTCTGTAGTGGAGATCACTGTATTAAAAACAGACAGGATTCTGTAGTGGACATCACTGTATTAAAAACAGACAGGATTCTGTAGTGGACATCACTACATTAAAAACAGACAGGATTCTGTAGTGGACATCACTGTATTAAAAACAGACAGGATTCTGTAATAGACATCACTGCATTAAAAACAGACAGGATTCTGTAGTGACATCACTGCATTAAAAACAGACAGGATTCTGTAGTGGACATCACTGCATTAAAGACAGACAGGATTCTGTAGTGGACATCGCTGCATTAAAAACAGACAGGATTCTGTAGTGGACATCACTGCATTAAAAACAGACAGGATTCTGTAGTGGACATCACTACATTAAAGACAGACAGGATTCTGTAGTGGACATCACTACATTAAAGACAGACAGGATTCTGTAATGGACATCACTGTATTAAAAACAGACAGGATTCTGTAGTGGACATCACTGCATTAAAAACAGACATGATTCTGTAGTGGACATCAATACATTAAAAACAGACAGGACTCTGTAGTGGACATCACTGCATTAAATACAGACAGGATTCTGTAGTGGACATCACTACATTAAAAACAGACAGGATTCTGTAGTGGACATCACTGCATTAAAAACAGACAGGATTCTGTAGTGGACATCACTGCATTAAAAACAGACAGGATTCTGTAGTGGACATCACTGTATTAAAAACAGACAGGATTCTGTAGTGGACATCACTACATTAAAAACAGACAGGATTCTGTAGTGGAGATCACTGTATTAAAAACAGACAGGATTCTGTAGTGGACATCACTGTATTAAAAACAGACAGGATTCTGTAGTGGACATCACTACATTAAAAACAGACAGGATTCTGCAGTGGACATCACTGTATTAAAAACAGACAGGATTCTGTAATAGACATCACTGCATTAAAAACAGACAGGATTCTGTAGTGACATCACTGCATTAAAAACAGACAGGATTCTGTAGTGGACATCACTGCATTAAAGACAGACAGGATTCTGTAGTGGACATCGCTGCATTAAAAACAGACAGGATTCTGTAATGGACATCACTGCATTAAAAACAGACAGGATTCTGTAGTGGACATCACTACATTAAAGACAGACAGGATTCTGTAGTGGACATCACTACATTAAAGACAGACAGGATTCTGTAATGGACATCACTGTATTAAAAACAGACAGGATTCTGTAGTGGACATCACTGCATTAAAAACAGACAGGATTCTGTAGTGGACATCACTGCATTAAAAACAGACAGGATTCTGTAGTGGATATCGCTGTATTAAAAACAGACATGATTCTGTAGTGGACATCAATACATTAAAAACAGACAGGACTCTGTAGTGGACATCACTGCATTAAATACAGACAGGATTCTGTAGTGGACATCACTACATTAAAAACAGACAGGATTCTGTAGTGGACATCACTGCATTAAAAACAGACAGGATTCTGTAGTGGACATCACTGCATTAAAAACAGACAGGATTCTGTAGTGGACATCACTGCATTAAAAACAGACAGGATTCTGTAGTGGACATCACTGCATTAAAAACAGACAGGATTCTGTAGTGGACATCACTACATTAAAAACAGACAGGATTCTGTAGTGGACATCACTGCATTAAAAACAGACAGGATTCTGTAGTGGACATCACTGTATTAAAAACAGACAGGATTCTGTAGTGGACATCGCTGCATTAAAGACAGACAGGATTCTATAGTGGACATCACTACATTAAAGACAGACAGGATTCTGTAGTGGACATCGCTGCATTAAAAACAGACAGGATTCTGTAGTGGACATCGCTGCATTAAAGACAGACAGGATTCTATAGTGGACATCACTACATTAAAGACAGACAGGATTCTATAGTGGACATCACTACATTAAAGACAGACAGGATTCTGTAGTGGACATCGCTGCATTAAAAACAGACAGGATTCTGTAGTGGACATCACTGTATTAAAAAACAGACAGGACTCTGTAGTGGACATCACTGTATTAAAAACAGACAGGATTCTGTAGTGGACATCACTGCGTTAAAAACAGACAGGATTCTGTAGTGGACATCACTGCATTAAAAACAGACAGGATTCTGTAGTGGATATCGCTGTATTAAAAACAGACATGATTCTGTAGTGGACATCACTACATTAAAATCAGACAGGATTCTGTAGTGACATCACTGCATTAAAAACAGACATGATTCTGTAGTGGACATCACTGCATTAAAAACAGACAGGATTCTGTAGTGGACATCACTGCATTAAAAACAGACAGGATTCTGTAGTGGACATCACTGCATTAAAAACAGACAGGATTCTGTAGTGGACATCACTGCATTAAAAACAGACAGGATTCTGTAGTGGACATCACTGCATTAAAAACAGACAGGATTCTGTAGTGACATCACTGCATTAAAAACAGACAGGATTCTGTAGTGGACATCACTGTATTAAAAACAGACAGGATTCTGTAGTGGACATCGCTGCATTAAAGACAGACAGGATTCTGTAGTGGACATCGCTGCATTAAAAACAGACAGGATTCTGTAGTGGACATCGCTGCATTAAAGACAGACAGGATTCTATAGTGGACATCGCTGCATTAAAGACAGACAGGATTCTATAGTGGACATCACTACATTAAAGACAGACAGGATTCTATAGTGGACATCACTACATTAAAGACAGACAGGATTCTGTAGTGGACATCGCTGCATTAAAAACAGACAGGATTCTGTAGTGACATCACTGCATTAAAAATAGACAGGATTCTGTAGTGGACATCACTGCATTAAAAACAGACAGGATTCTGTAGTGGACATCGCTGCATTAAAAACAGACAGGATTCTGTAGTGACATCACTGCATTAAAAACAGACAGGATTCTGTAGTGACATCACTGCATTAAAAACAGACAGGATTCTGTAGTGGACATCGCTGCATTAAAAACAGACAGGATTCTGTAGTGGACATCACTACATTAAAGACAGACAGGATTCTGTAATGGACATCACTGTATTAAAAACAGACAGGATTCTGTAGTGGAAATCACTGCATTAAAAACAGACAGGATTCTGTAGTGGACATCACTGCATTAAAAACAGACAGGATTCTGTAGTGGATATCGCTGTATTAAAAACAGACAGGATTCTGTAGTGGACATCACTGCATTAAAAACAGACAGGATTCTGTAGTGGACATCACTGCATTAAAAACAGACAGGACTCTGTAGTGGACATCACTGCATTAAATACAGACAGGATTCTGTAGTGGACATCACTGCATTAAAAACAGACAGGATTCTATAGTGGACATCACTGCATTAAAAACAGACAGGACTCTGTAGTGGACATCACTGCATTAAAAACAGACAGGACTCTGTAGTGGACATCACTGCATTAAAGACAGACAGGATTCTGTAGTGGACATCGCTGCATTAAAAACAGACAGGATTCTGTAGTGACATCACTGCATTAAAAACAGACAGGATTCTGTAGTGGACATCGCTGCATTAAAAACAGACAGGATTCTGTAGTGACATCACTGCATTAAAAACAGACAGGATTCTGTAGTGGACATCACTACATTAAAGACAGACAGGATTCTGTAGTGGACATCACTACATTAAAAACAGACAGGATTCTGTAGTGGACATCACTGTATTAAAAACAGACAGGATTCTGTAGTGGAAATCACTGCATTAAAAACAGACAGGATTCTGTAGTGGATATCGCTGTATTAAAAACAGACAGGATTCTGTAGTGGACATCACTGCATTAAAAACAGACAGGATTCTGTAGTGGACATCACTGCATTAAAAACAGACAGGATTCTGTAGTGGACATCACTACATTAAAAACAGACAGGATTCTGTAGTGGACATCACTGCATTAAAAACAGACAGGATTCTGTAGTGGACATCACTGTATTAAAAACAGACAGGATTCTGTAGTGGACATCGCTGCATTAAAGACAGACAGGATTCTGTAGTGGACATCGCTGCATTAAAAACAGACAGGATTCTGTAGCGGACATCGCTGCATTAAAGACAGACAGGATTCTGTAGTGGACATCGCTGCATTAAAAACAGACAGGATTCTGTAGTGGACATCACTGTATTAAAAACAGACAGGATTCTGTAGTGGACATCACTGTATTAAATACAGACAGGATTCTGTAGTGGACATCACTACATTAAAGACAGACAGGATTCTATAGTGGACATCACTACATTAAAGACAGACAGGATTCTGTAGTGAACATCGCTGTATTAAATACAGACAGGATTCTGTAGTGGACATCGCTGTATTAAATACAGACAGGATTCTGTAGTGGAGATCACTGTATTAAATACAGACAGGATTCTGTAGTGGAGATCACTGTATTAAAAACAGACAGGATTCTGTAGTGGACATCACTGTATTAAAAACAGACAGGATTCTGTAGTGGACATCACTGTATTAAAGACAGACAGGATTCTGTAGTGGACATCACTGTATTAAAAACAGACAGGATTCTGTAGTGGACATCACTGTATTAAAAACAGACAGGATTCTGTAGTGGACATCACTACATTAAAAACAGACAGGATTCTGTAGTGGACATCACTGTATTAAAAACAGACAGGATTCTGTAGTGGACATCACTGCATTAAAAACAGACAGGATTCTGTAGTGGACATTACTGTATTAAAGACAGACAGGATTCTGTAGTGGACATCACTGTATTAAAAACAGACAGGATTCTGTAGTGGACATCACTGTATTAAAAACAGACAGGATTCTGTAGTGGACATCACTACATTAAAAACAGACAGGATTCTGTAGTGGACATCGCTGCATTAAAAACAGACAGGATTCTGTAGTGGACATCACTGCATTAAAAACAGACAGGATTCTGTAGTGGACATCACTGCATTAAAAACAGACAGGATTCTGTAGTGGACATCACTGCATTAAAAACAGACAGGATTCTGTAGTGGACATCACTGCATTAAAAACAGACAGGATTCTGTAGTGGACATTGCTGCATTAAAAACAGACAGGATTCTGTAGTGGACATCGCTGCATTAAAAACAGACAGGATTCTGTAGTGGACATCACTTCATTAAAAACAGACAGGATTCTGTAGTGGACATCACTGTATTAAAAACAGACATGATTCTGTAGTGGACATCACTGCATTAAAAACAGACAGGATTCTGTAGTGGACATCACTGTATTAAAAACAGACATGATTCTGTAGTGAACATCACTGCATTAAAAACAGACAGGATTCTGTAGTGGACATCACTGTATTAAAAACAGACATGATTCTGTAGTGGACATTACTGCATTAAAAACAGACAGGATTCTGTAGTGGACATCACTGTATTAAAAACAGACAGGATTCTGTAGTGGACATCACTGCATTAAAAACAGACAGGATTCTGTAGTGGACATCACTGCATTAAAAACAGACAGGATTCTGTAGTGACATCACTACATTAAAAACAGACAGGATTCTGTAGTGGACATCACTGTATTAAAAACAGACAGGATTCTGTAGTGGACATCACTGCATTAAAGACAGACAGGATTCTGTAGTGACATCACTACATTAAAAACAGACAGGATTCTGTAGTGGACATCACTGCATTAAAAACAAACAGGATTCTGTAGTGACATCACTGTATTAAAAACAAACAGGATTCTGTAGTGGACATCACTACATTAAAGACAGACAGGATTCTGTAGTGGACATCACTGTATTAAAAACAGACAGGATTCTGTAGTGGACATCACTACATTAAAAACAGACAGGATTCTGTAGTGGAGATCACTGTATTAAAAACAGACAGGATTCTGTAGTGGACATCACTGCATTAAAAACAGACATGATTCTGTAGTGGACATCACTGCATTAAAAACAGACAGGACTCTGTAGTGGAGATCACTGTATTAAAAACAGACAGGATTCTGTAGTGGAGATCACTGTATTAAAAACAGACAGGATTCTGTAGTGGACATCACTGCATTAAAAACAGACAGGACTCTGTAGTGGAGATCACTGCATTAAAAACAGACAGGATTCTGTAGTGGACATCACTGTATTAAATACAGACAGGATTCTGTAGTGGACATCACTGTATTAAAAACAGACAGGATTCTGTAGTGGACATCACTGTATTAAAAACAGACAGGATTCTGTAGTGGACATCACTGTATTAAAAACAGACAGGATTCTGTAGTGGACGTCACTGTATTAAAAACAGACATGATTCTGTAGTGGACATCACTGTATTAAAAACAGACATGATTCTGTAGTGGACATCACTGTATTAAAAACAGACAGGATTCTGTAGTGGACGTCACTGTATTAAAAACAGACATGATTCTGTAGTGGACATCACTACATTAAAGACAGACAGGATTCTGTAGTGGACATCACTGCATTAAAAACAGACAGGATTCTGTAGTGGACGTCACTGTATTAAAAACAGACATGATTCTGTAGTGGACATCACTACATTAAAAACAGACAGGATTCTGTAGTGGACATCACTACATTAAAGACAGACAGGATTCTGTAGTGGACATCACTGTATTAAAGACAGACAGGATTCTGTAGTGAACATCACTGTATTAAAAACAGACAGGATTCTGTAGTGAACATCACTGTATTAAAGACAGACAGGATTCTTTAGTGGACATCACTGCATTAAAAACAGACAGGATTCTGTAGTGACATCACTGCATTAAAGACAGACAGGATTCTGTAGTGGACATCACTGTATTAAAAACAGACAGGATTCTGTAGTGGACATCACTGTATTAAAAACAGACAGGATTCTGTATTGGACATCACTACATTAAAAACAGACAGGATTCTGTAGTGGACATCACTGTATTAAAAACAGACAGGATTCTGTATTGGACATCACTACATTAAAAACAGACAGGATTCTGTAGTGGACATCACTGTATTAAATACAGACAGGATTCTGTAGTGGACATCACTGTATTAAAAACAGACAGGATTCTGTAGTGGACATCACTGTATTAAATACAGACAGGATTCTGTAGTGGACATCACTGCATTAAAAACAGACAGGATTCTGTAGTGGACATCACTACATTAAAGACAGACAGGATTCTGTAGTGGACATCACTGCATTAAAAACAGACAGGATTCTGTAGTGGACATCACTGTATTAAATACAGACAGGATTCTGTAGTGGACATCACTGTATTAAAAACAGACAGGATTCTGTAGTGGACATCACTGTATTAAATACAGACAGGATTCTGTAGTGGACATCACTGCATTAAAAACAGACAGGATTCTGTAGTGGACATCACTACATTAAAGACAGACAGGATTCTGTAGTGGACATCACTGCATTAAAAACAGACAGGATTCTGTAGTGGACATCACTGTATTAAATACAGACAGGATTCTGTAGTGGACATCACTACATTAAAAACAGACAGGATTCTGTAGTGGACATCACTACATTAAAAACAGACAGGATTCTGTAGTGGACATCACTACATGGACTCAGGAACACTTCCAAAAGCCATTTTCTGTGAACACAGTTCGTAGCTGCATCCACAGATGACAGCTGAAACTCTACCATGCAAAGAGGAAACCGTATATAAACCAGGTTGCATTATTTGCAACCATTAGTGCACATGGCATGGGTAACCTGCACATTTGTGAACCATATATACAAGTTTTGTAAACCTTTGTAAACCTTTTCCTTTTCAGGGAAGGCCTTGCTTATTTAAGATAAGATAAGATATCCCTTTATTAGTCCCACAGTGGGGAAATTTACAAGCAAGACAATGTGAAATTACATTTCAGCAAGACAATGTCAAATCACATTCTGCATGTATTATACATGCTCTGTAGTAAAAGAGTCCAATGCTAAACTGGCCTGCCTGCAGTCTAGACTTGTCATCCAAATGTTTCCTGCATTATGAAAGGTAAAGTACAACAAAGGAGACCCTGAACTCTCTAGAAGCTGAAATCCTACAGTTCCTAAACGTGTGTTCTTAAAATAAGAGGTGATGCAACAGAGTAGTAAACATGACCCTGTCCCTACTTTTTTGAAACGTGTTGCTGGCATCAAATTCTATGTCAAATCTGTGAGCTGAAACGTTACAGCTGGGAAGAATGGTCCCACTGTGATGTGGAGCAGATGTTATGTGTTCATTGACAGATGTGTTCAGAATGTCCAGTAATGATCTGATAAAGCAAATACTTTAACTGAAACCCATAAAAACAGGGTTGATATTTCAATTAAAATAGCTGCCATTGTTGTTGCCTGGCATCCCCTGTATTACAGGAGGCAATTTAGGAGAACACAAAACCATTCAGGGCCATGTGTCTGAACCAAGATGCCCACGATGAAGCTGAAGTCATACCGATGAAAAGGCAGATGAATTTTCATTTTTTGAAATTGCTGGGGGAAACTGCTGAAACTGCTGGGGAAAGCGGCATGCGGACAAGTGCAATATATGTATGCTGCTTTCCCCAGCGCTCTTATATTCTTTTACTTTATCTGTTTTATCCGACTGACATTTTATGACTATTTATTTTACTGTTGTATATGTATGTATGTATATGTGTGTATGTATATATGTGTGTGTGTGTGTGTCTGTGTATGCTATACTTTATTCCTTTTTATTGCTGCTAATGGAGAGGATGCTGCCAAACGAAGTTTTGTTGTGTTTTACTATGCAATGACAGTTAATCTATCTATCTATCTATCTATCTATCTATCTATCTATCTATCTATCTATCTATTATCTATCTATCTATCTATCTATCTATCTATCTATCTATCTATTATCTATCTATCTATCTATCTATCTATCTATTATCTATCTATCTATCTATCTATCTATCTATTATCTATCTATCTATCTATCTATCTATCTATCTATTATCTATCTATCTATCTATCTATTATCTATCTATCTATTATCTATCTATCTATCTATCTATCTATCTATCTATCTATCTATCTATCTATTATCTATCTATCTATCTATCTATCTATCTATCTATCTATCTATTATCTATCTATCTATCTATCTATCTATCTATCCCTGGTGAACTTTCATCCATACATTTCAGGAGGTTCACAGCAAACCAGAGTTTTCAACAACTAAAGATGGGGACTTGTTTTAGAAGAGCACAAAATGAATCCATACAGCTCATAAGATGCAACAAATTAATTTGAAAAGGTATTGTTGACTGATTTATATGATTTGCTAGATAAGACCAAATCACAATGGGAGACAGCTCTACTCACATAATTTAGTATTTTGGATCTTCTGGAGACGTGAGTAAAGCTCTACGAGCATGAACTGCATGTTTTTTCTAGTTATTTTATGTTTTTACATTTTATGTAGGCCTCATCTTCAGCTGTTTGGGAGAATCCTGCAACAATTTTTCTCCAGAAATTTTTTGTGGACAAAGAAACTTCACCTAACTTCTCATCGGCATCAGGCTGAGTAGATGATGATTCCTTTAAGGTTGCCAGATATGAAATCAACAGTGTTTTCTACATATGAATAGAAAATGGCATGTGGTAAGGATTGCATTTTCTTTACAATGTATTTGCAGTAGTGACTTTACATAAACATTATTTGGCTTTCATGCCATCCTGTTCATATTAAATATTAAAGGCAAATTAATGTTCACACAGCTTTATTCATCCTTTAGTCATACAGAAAAATCAGTTTTGTACAAATTAGTGGTTTTTGCCTTCGTGTTTACAAGTCAGAAAGTGTGGATGGTGAGACAGAGAACAACAACAACAGTGAGTACTGTGTGTGACCACCTCCAGCATTTATCACTACTTTACACCTCCTGAATTAATAAGATGTTAATCTGGACTTGTAGGATGACGTCATTCTTCCTGCAGAGCTGTGACAAGTTGTTCATGTGTTGCTGGAGCAGGATCTCTCTCTCTCACCTGGTGATCCTGAACATCCCACAGATGCTCTATTGGGTTGAGATCTGGTGAATATGCTGGTCAAGGAAGGACAGCGACATTGCTCTGGTCCAGGTAGGCTACTCCTGACAGACATGAGCCACATGTGGTCTGGCATTGTCATGCATGAAGGTGATGCCTGATTGCTGTATCCTGGGAATGACATGTGGACCTAGGACCGTATTTGGGTAACAGATAGCTGTCAGTGTACCATGGATGTGGACAAGGTCTGACCATCATCCATTAGCAATGGCTCCCAACATCATGACATCACCACCAAAACGGTCCACTTCCTGGACGTATGCTGCAGGACAGCGTTTCCCACGACAACGATACACACGCCTACGACCATCAGCTCTGTGCAAGTTAAATCTGGACTTGTCACTAAATGTGATCTGCCTCCACTGTGCAATGAGCCATAACATCTGTAACATCTGTGCTACACGTGTCTGCAGAGTTCAGACCATCATCATCATCAGCATCCCAACTGTCTGGTCACATAAGTTTTGCGGAAGTCGTGACGTCATCAGTTGTTTCAGTAGGATAGTAACTTTGCCCGGGTTTTTATTGCCTTGGCCAGGTGTTTTCAGTCATTCACAAAAAAGTCTCACCAACACCATCTTTACTCTGAAATGCACCAATTACTGTTATGGCTATGTTATTACTAAATGAAGGTTATTCATGATTTAACATGTTTTGGGTTTGAGTACTTAAAAAAGTAATTTCTATGTATCACATGTTTGTTTCAATAGATTAAGGCAAGTGAAAGGAAAATATTGGGTTCTTAAAAATATGCGTTTTTTAAAGATGGTAAATATAATAGTGTGTGATATTTTGACTTTGAGGATGATCAATGAGTCTGATTAGCCAATCATGAGTCCTAAATTCTTTCTTTAACTTGTAGCAGAATACATGTTGGACCCAAACCAGTCATAACTCGCCACTATTAACATATGTGATACACAGAGGTGATGATCGGACATGGAAGAATAAGGACATACTACAGTATAATTCATTATAATTCCTCCAGTGTGGACAGTATGCATATGGGACAAACCTCAGGCTTCCTCTGTGGGAGTAAATGTGCTTTGTAAGGCTCTGTGACATGCCTGTTGCTGCTGTGAGATTGCTTTTGCTATCAGAAATGGGCAGAAGCTGGTGATGCTGTCGTTCAGGGGTTTCATGGTGTCACAGGAAACTCGTCTGGATCTCCTGTAGCTTTATCTGGGATGGCTGTTGGGTTGCCGTGGGCTCATCTCTATCTCTGGATCTTCTCTGCCTCTGAGGCTTTCAGCTCTTATCACAGTGAAATATATTAAAAACAAGATTAATATGAGAGAGAACACTGCAGGATCTTCAGCCACAGCCAACTTATTTGAAATGGTTGATGGGGCTGGAAATGTGGATGGGGCATAACATGACATGAAGATCAGCCTTGAAAATATAACAAGCCATTCAGTATCTTTCTTGAAACAGTCACTCGGGAGCTGGAGTATAGAACATTTAGGATAAAATACAATCCCATAATGTTTAACGGCACTATTTAAACAATCTAAAACCATTGCACACATTTTCATTTGTGTGTCCAATTCTCTTTTGCTCGTTAACCAGTGCACAAGGTGCATAGAGGTTGCATTTAGTCCTACTTTTCTCACGGTGGTCCTTGACTGGTGGAGCCTCTTCCTCGACGGTCTCCCAATCCTCTGTCCCATCAGCAACTCCAAACTGACTGAGTGAATGCACTGATATTTAACTGAGGAGGAAGAGGATTGCTGCTGTGCATTGCTGTGTAGTATAATAGGCCTGCTGATACGTGTAGATCACACACTGCAATTCAGGTAGGTAAAGTCATATAAATGAACAATCTGATTAATAGCACATGAAATGTGGTATAAATAATAATTAATTGAAGATGAAAATATTAATTACATTACCTGCAGTGATTTCTTGCAGCAGAAACAATAAGTACATCACTGGTGTCGGTGCCATTTACGCTAAAGGTGCAGCAGGATGTAATGTTAATTAGTGTTCTGAGATCTTCTACACATCTAAATGGTTACATTGTTTGGAGAAGAGCAGCCTGTCTACCAGACAAACCCATACACACTGGTAGAGCTGGAGTGTAATGCCCACACAGGTGTCAGTCTCTTAATTAGATGAATCGTAAGTAATTGTGTGCTTGATTTCATCATACTAGGACAGACAGGTTGATGATGGCAACTGTTGAGTTAAGACGAATTAATCTTGTTTTCTCATTTTAAGATTATGTCACTCTAAAGAAAGAAACGAACAGAAAGAATTGACACGCTATTTTTTACTTTGTTTTGAGCGGCTTGAAACTAATTTAATAGATTTCTCACTTTTCTAAAGCCTAGATCATTTTTCTAATTTTAAAGAAATCTTACAAAAGTGCAAATGTCTTTCTGCAACGGCAGATAAATTCCCTTGTTTGTAGTCTGTATCTTCTCAAATCAAGTATTTATTTCTTAAAAGATATCAGCTGTGTGCTGAAACGCTCAGAAGATGGACTGCAGAGTTGGTAATTTTTCCCAGTTTTTTACACATAGTTATTGAATCTATATTGTTTAAAAAATGTTAATTATAGTTGCTTTGTGAATAAATAGTTAATGCTTCTGTTTTTATGAGTACAGTTTCTGAAACTTCAGGACTCATCCTTTTCATATTGTGAAGGTTGTTACAAAATGTAATGTCGATATGTAAGGCAGGAAAAACAACACACCTCTCAAATACGAAGATAATTCAAACTGCTTTGCATAAAGCAAAGTTCGTCAGAGTAGTAGAAGTCTTTAGAAGCACAATAAAAATAACAGAGAATCAAGTTAATGAAAATGACATGTCAAAGATAAAGTGCAAATAAAATTATGACATAAAGATCATAAGACCATCGTTACAGTTTCAGTGGTTTTATGGGGCAGTAATACGTTGACTGGTCCAGTTCTTCTTATCAATACTTTTATGCATTGTACAGCATTTTTCCAGCATTTATTCAGATCATTTATTTCCAGACAAGGTCAACTGAATGATGATACATTCTCATTACTTATCTTTGTAAAATATGCATGAGAACAGTTTGAATCAATCTACTTAATTTAACACCACAGAGACAAAGGAAAAAGATAACAATTGAAACATCAAAGCTAGTTGCCATACAGATGTTCACCAGAAGATATATAATGATAATAGGTTGAAATATTCAGATGCAATGGGACAAATTATACAACCTTTGTGAGTCGGGGCAAAGAGTCTGTAAATATTTAAGAAATTGAAAACCTGAACATCCTGTTTGCAGAAGTATTCAATCCCTTTCACTTTGGCAAACCTCAAATCAGTTAGCTACACAATGTTACCTTCAGAAATAAACTAATTCTTGTGGTGGTCTGTTGGAGTGTAAAATTATAACGGATCACAAATATCAATATATTACACCTGTTTCAGAGAGGAGCCTCAGTAAGTGAATGAAACCTGAGCAAAGACTCATCATAACGACCTGGACTAAGAAAACACAACAGAACTTTGACACCATTTTGTCTAGTGTACAGGGCGGTCTGTCATTGTGTTTAAGAGGCATAGCGAGTCGACTCAAAAGGTAACTCACGAAGGACAAACATGGCGGAGTTGACTATTGAGTTGAACAAGTATTCAGTCAACAATTGTGCTACAACAATTACTGTAGTTTTACATGAAATGACATGAAATGTTATCCCTTCGTCTTCAATGATCAATGAATATTTTAGCCTAAGAAATGGAATAACAACATTGTCATTCACTGTAAACTATGGTAATAGTAGTGAAAACACTACACTAGAACAAAGTATTCAATATGGTGACCAAATGTTTCCTGAAAACAGTTTGATGTCAACTTCACTACTGAACTAAAACCAAGACTTTAGGTGTGATTGAGCACCTTAAATAAGGCCTAAAATCACCAATACCTACCACACAAGCCTACATGATCCAGGTTTGAAATGGTAAGGCACCAAAACTACTTTTTTACAGTTAGTAAAAGATCTCAGTAGTAGTGTAGCCCCGTGTAGTACTGTCATACTGCGTAATACTCTGTGAGACTGCAGCAGGACCTCTCTCCAGATGACATCTGCCGCCGAACAACCTCCTTACAATGACATCACTGCATGGGCGTGGGCCTACATTAATTGGGTTCTTGTGATTGGTCCAGAATTCACACATGATAGTAGCCTGGTGAATGTTTTCTTCTGTAAAGATTAGTAATGGCAAACTAAAACATTGTAGGCCTGCTTTCAATACGGTAGGAAGGTAGTGTTGCAAGTTGTCGCTTCTTATCTTATCGGGACCTTACTAGACGGGCTGCCCTCAGATGTGTCAGAACTGAGGCTCTCCCGCGGGCGACAGCATGTTCATTAATCTGCCGCCTGTAGCACTCTTAAGAATCATGGCAGACATTATCTCATCATAACACATGAGTAAAGGACTCAGTAAAACATGATTAAATGACTTCAGATAAAATGAAAATAAAACAAATGATTACTTAAGTAAAAGTAAATTGAAATGATTAAGAAGTAAAATTCAAAATTCAACAACGAAAATGATGTTTAAATGACTAAATAATATTTGAATATAGGAAACACACCTTTCTATCTTTCAGTTACTGATGTCAAAACACAACATGTTAAGATCTTTAGTGCCACTAATAAACTTCTTCAAAATCCCTTCAGACAAATAATAAAACCTTTTTTTTCTTTCTATATATGTATCACATCAAATATCATTAACATAAGATCTAACTCTAAGTCAGATCATAAAAATGTCATACAGGTAAGGCATTAAAATCAAATGAATCTTATTAATATTAATAGTAAGATTATAAAAGCACAGGAATGCAAAATGTCATCTATCAGACGATTCTTCTTGTCATCGGTTCTCTTGTGGAGATATTCCTCCTTGTGTTTTTTTTCTTTTTTCTTTTAGGCTTTGTATTTTAACCAGGTCATAAGACCTGCCCTGTCTGTCCAGATAGCTTGTTAAAAACTGTCCTTCCAGACTGGGTTAATTTATACTATTAAGTATAGTAATTTAAACAGAACAAATAACTATTGGATATATTTCATAACTTCCAACAGTAGCTTTTAAAAGCTTAGGTCAATCAAATCACAACTTGGACATTTGGTACAGAGCCATTGTTAATTGTATTAAACTTTTGCATTTCCTACTATGACATGTCAAAATGTCTAAAAGCACTGTAGAAACACACACTATCAGGAGCAACACTGAGAGGCAAACTGCTTGCATCCCACACAAAATAATAGGTTCAAACATTGCTGTTGCTTTAGTGACACAATGAAAGGTGTTTTTCACCAGTAGTTTTTTATGTACTTTTTTTAAAGATTGCCATAATGAATAGTATTACATACATTTCATATTTTATGTACTGTACTGCTACAGACAAGAATAATCAAAGCAGTGATAACTCTGATCTGAAGCAATTGCAGGCTTTAGTCTGAGGCTTCACAGTGGACACAAATGGAAGAATCATGCTATGCCAACTGTCTGCCTGTCACCCCACAAAATACATCCAGCCTTCATAACAAACATAATGGAAGTTGCTTGGATGAGTAAATTGATTTCAGTCTCACTTGAAACAGCTGCTTGTATTCCTGTGGGGAACCTCAGTCATTCCTGCTGGACTCCAAGCTACTCATTGACCTGCTGCTGGGAGTCAACATGCCACACAGCTAAGACCATACTAATGAAAACGTATACTGTGCTGACGTATGCTGCTTTGCACTGATGAATGGGTGATGTCAGGGAGGTGCTCCTCCGTCCAGCTCCAAATGTTGCTCTGTTCCTTGGCCAAGTGGCATCTCCTCATGAATAAATAGTAACTTTGCATCCTGTGCACAGAGTGGCTTTTCTTGTTACAGCTGAGGAGGAGGAGACTAAAACTTTCATGACTGCTTAATTATTAACACCACTGTTGGATGACAAAAAACAGCAACATCCTGAAGAATATATGGGAGACTAAAATATATGTATTTGTTTTAATTTGGTCTGTGGTGTCAGAGGATAAGTCTGTACTTGGCTTTCACACCAAAACAATAGAGGATAAGTCGTTAAAATATGCTGAGTTCATAATCTCAGTTCTCGAAAATGAGAAACGATTTGGACATAAAACGAAGGGAAATTTAAAAGTTATCAGCCTAAGTGATCATTTCTGTTGTAAATTCCCATTCGTGTTTCAACTTCCTGGTTTGTCCTTGACCTACCATATTTAATATTAATCTATTCATAATTGCATGCTACATGGTGCACACAATTTTGGTTTTACATTCAAATATATTAGCAGCTGATCAGACCAAACTATGGCTTGTGCAATAGTGTCGATAGGAATAATAAAAAAAAAAAAGGGTTCTGTGCTTGGACTAATATTGTTCACCATGGATGACATTATCCTTGGCCTTAGTCTCCAAGAAGCTTCCTGGATGCCTGGACCACCTCACCCACTACTTTCAAGCCCAAGTCAATTTCATGTTTCTGCCAGCCAAGTGTGAACAGGCCGGCATGAGAGTCAGCACCACAACTGAGGCTCTTTGCTGGAAAATGGTGGATTGTTCTCTCTGGCTTGGGGGTGTTGCTGATTCAAACAAAGGAGTGTAAGTATATTGGGTTCTTGTTCAAGAGTGAGAAATATGATTTGTGAGATGAACTAGCGGTTCGTTGCGGCATCAGCAGTAATGGGCTTGTACCAGACCATTGTGGTGAAGATGGACTTGAGGTGGAAGGCGATGCTCCTGATTTACTAGTCGATTTATGTTCCAACGCTCACCTACACCCATGAGCTCTGGTTTAAGACTGAAAGAATGAGATCATGGATACAAGTAGACTTCCTCTGCAGGGTGACTCAGCTCCATTTCCACTGAGTGGTATCGGCTCTACAATGACTCGATTATACTCAGCTTTTTGGCTTTTAGATTTGGTAAAAAGTAACTGGTACTACTTTTTTTAGTTCCTCCTCCGTTGCAGTTCCAAGCGAGCCGAGCAGGTACTAAAATCTCACGAGAAACGTTACAGACCACTGATTGGTCAATACCCAGCACGCACGGAAAATCCTGCACAGCACAAATCAATGGCCGCCACACTCAAACAATGAAGCTACTTTGGCGACCATAACTTTTCTTTTCTTTTTGCAGCTGCTATATTGAGGAGGTGCAGCTGATGAGAAGATCACAACAGATGGACTAGAGGTGTGTGTCACATTGAAGACTACGCCATGGAAGTTTCATGCAGTGTCCATCTGCCCTGAGGAGGTACTATTGCATCCCGTAATGGAAAACAGCCAGTAGAAAAGTACCGATACCAAGGTGAGTTGAGTCGAGTAGAGCCGATACTACTCAGTGGAAATGTGGCCTTAGAGATAAGGCGAGGAGCTCGGAGTTGAGCCGCTGCTCCTTCGTGTCCAAAGGAGCCAGTTGACGTGGTTTGGGCATCTTTTCCAGGCACATCCAATTAGAAAGAGACCCCTCTGTAGACCCAGAACTTGCTAGAGGCATCATCCCATCTATTCACCTATCGAGGAGCTGGAAAGTGTTGCCGGGGGAAAAGGACTTCTGGAATCCCCTTAACCGTAATAGGTCACATTCTTTCATTCACAAACAAAAGCTTGTGACCTATGAGGGTTGAAACATCGACTGAAAAGTAAAATTAGACTTTTCCCTTCAGGCTAACCTCTCTTCACAATGACAGCTTGGTCCGATGGTGGCATCCTGGAAGAGGCTGCACCAATCGACCTGTTGATCCATCAAGCTATCAAGTTATAACATATTATTGTGTTTTTTTCCAATTACTGATCAAACTAGTTCAGAAAAAAAATGTCAGCACAATTAGTGTCTTGTTAATTTTTATTAAATACACAGCCAAACCCACTGCATCATATCACATCTGAGATGGATGACTGCATCAGATTTAATTAAAGGCTAATATTGTCCCAAATAGCAGTGCACTGTGGGTACATATACACCCCCAGCTGGTGTGGCTGTTTGTCTAACTGTGGGAGGAATAATTGAGTTTAAGCATTAGGCTGAGCCGTGGGAGACTGTGTAATATGTAACAGGATGAAGGAGGAGGGAGAGTTTTGTCCCTGTGGGCTAAATCTCCAGACTCCTCTGCTCCTCAAGCCACCAGTTTGATGAAATTAACAATCCTCTTCACCCTTCTTGCCCTCCATCCTCCAGCTCTCTCTGTCCTAATGAGATTAGACCACTTTAGGAACATTATTTAGATTGTTTATCTCTCTCAACTCCAACTGAAATGAAGTGGATTCTCTTACACTGAGGCCTTCTTCAGAAATATGGATCACACCTTTTCTCTTGCCGCAGTGTTTTTAGCTCCTATTTAGCCAAATTACTGATGACCATAACTGTTAATTTGTATGTTACAGTTTGGAATTAGATTTAAATATATTCTTTTTATAATATAATAACTTATACACATGTTAATATAATGATAATGAATTTAACGATGAATTCAATACATTTTTGACTTTTTCTTTAATTAGACACACAATATCTGCAGCATTTCTTATTTGACTTCTGTGAAATGAGGAATAGCAATTATAGGATCCATTAATAATGTTTGCAAGTTAACGATCAGCTGATCTCACTGCATCCCCTCTCCATCTAAACACAAAAGAGTTTCCTGAAAGGATACTCTGTGACGACTCAATTTGTCCATGATAATAATGATACCTTTA
Organism: Chaunax sp. Z400; assembly: GCA_037577475.1. NCBI lineage: Eukaryota > Metazoa > Chordata > Actinopteri > Lophiiformes > Chaunacidae > Chaunax > Chaunax sp. Z400. Next base: position 4,500,353 of record CM075190.1, on the reverse strand, counting down.
TTAGTCCCACATGGGGAAATTCTTTCTCTGCATTTGACCCATCCCTGAGGAGCAGTGGGCTGCCACTACACGCGGCGCCCGGGGAGCAAATTGGGGTTCAGTATCTTTGCTCAAGGATACTTCAACTTCTGGACTTGCAGGGGCTGAGGATCGAACCACCGAACTTTTGTTCCGTGAACGACCGCTCTACCCCCTGAGCCACAGCCGCCCACGATCAACGTTTATGAAAAGGGTAGTAGTTGTAATGTTAAGAGGGATGCAGGGTCACGCCTCCAATATTTAAATACAGTGAAAATATTAACCTACTTTATCGATAAGAAAAAGAATTTAAAGAATTTAAAGAAAGATTGCTATGAACCTCCATCAAAAATAATCATTAGCGAAAGTAATCATAATCATAACTAAAATTGTGTTGATCATTATGCTACGACCGGTTCTAGCATTATGCTGTACTGCAGTTCTACCAGCCAACTTCATGTTTCTGATGGTCTATTTAGTGATGATGTGATTGAACAGAGCTGGTAGATATTAGGTCTGGGTGTGTCTAGTCCAGCTGCAACCAGTTATTAATGCAGTTTGGTAGCTTTTGGATTTAGTTTCTAAGGGGGCAAATACCTTTTCATGTGCATGATTTAGGTCTTGGATAACCTTTTTGCTGTATCAAATACAATTAGCATTTAAAACTTGCATTTTGTGTTTACTCAGGTTACTTTTGTTTTATACTAAATTTCGTTTGAAGATCCGACACAGTTTAGTATGAGATACACAAAAACAGAAGAAATCAGGAGTGGAACCAATACCTTTTGACAGCACTGTATTTATAGTAAATGCCCGTTAATATCTGAAGGTAAGCCACTAACAATGTTTTTCTTTCCCCAAACGTGTCCTGTTCTACCCTCAACTAACCAAGAGTGTCTGACTACACAGAAAAAGGAAGAGGCTACGGTCCCTCCCTTTCATCCTCAGCCCAGAGTCACCAAAGTTAGCGCACAAACAAGCATATAAACCTGGTTATATACTGTTGATTAATTATTAATTATTAGTAAATTGATTCCTCCGGCCCTCCATAGGTGGCCTGACTAATCCCTCATGACAGGAACTGCTGTATGTGAAACTGTATGGAGGGAACTTTCTCATCAGTTCTCATGTTAGTCATTCAGGCACTTGAATGATTCCCTGAGGTGATTTTCAGCCACGTGCATATCAGTGATCAAAACAAAGGCGGTGAAATACAGGAAGAAAATCAGTTCATGTGATGCAGATAACACTGATGGATACTCACAGCCATTCATGTAGATTAATTTTGTCACATCTATTGTTAATTAGCAGAGATTGGGGAGAAACTGTGATTATCAAATGAGCTTAGTGTATTTAGCCGGGACTAATCCCTGCTTCCCTTGTTTATGGGATTTGATGAGGAAGACAGCGGTGAGTCAGCTGGAGAGGTGACAGAACAACTGGATTTACACAGCGTCCCCACATGGAGAACAGGACTGAAACACAGATTAAACCGCCTTCACTGTGTCCTCATTAGCTTTGATGAACACAGTCGAGCAGAACTGCATCAGGTGAGTTCATGTTCATCTTCATTAAATTGCATTCAATAATGTGAAACCACTTTATTCAAAGAAAAATAATTTTGGGTAGCATGGCGGTTGGCAATGTCGCCTCACTGCCAGGACGTTCTGGGTCCGACCCAGGATCTGAAGGTGCCATCAGTATGTTCTCCTTTCCCTCCAGGTGCCAGGTGTTGTCTCTATATATGATGGCCCTGTTATGAACTAGCAACCTGTCCAGGGTTTACCCTCTCATCAATCAGTCACAGAAAGGCTGATTCAATTGATAGTATTCTTTATTACAGGAAGGTGATAAATGAAAGGTTTTAAGGGTTTACATGGCCCTCCTGACTCATTTCTTTTATGTCTAATATATACAAAATGTCTATCAAATGGTGAAGCAATAGATTGTTGTAGTTGTCATTTTAATAAAAACACTTCTTCTGCGCTGTTGTCATTTTCAGGTCAGGGGAAGCCAGTCAGCCAGTTCATCCTCTGCATTCAAACCAATGCACTGTAAGTTTAAAATAAACATCACAGTCAGTACCACATAGGAAATCAGCCTCATTTGAACGTTTGGCCTACTTTTAAACGATAAGGAGGCATGGAAGGTATTTGTGTATGTCAGACACAGATAGGACAGAGTTTGTAAGTCATGTGTTTGATACTGATAGTTTGTGACAGTAAAGCTTTAAATGTCTCCTGATTGAGTTTGTGAATGAATGCTTCTTTTATTATCAATGTAATTGAAAAACTAATTTCTATAAAACCAAAAACCAGTTCATGTTTCCCATCAGTAATGTTTTGAAACATTTCAATAGAACACCATCACTCAAACAGCATCTGTGGTTTGACATATGTTTGCCCGATGCATCACACACCACCCATCTTACTGTATATTTATCAGTGTGTTGTCATACTGCTTAATGTACAGTAGGTGAGAGCATCTCACTGCCGTTAATTTCGGGCTGTTCTCCTCCATCTGCCGCTGCAGCCTCCAGGGTGTCACCTCGTCACAGTCAAGCTGCTTGATTGGCTTTTACTGGGTGATGGACAGTCTCACCATTGAGCAGATGGCACCCTGCTGCACTGGCAGAAAACTGCAGTTCCCTCAAAATGTGTCTGTCAGAATCTGTTTGCGTTTACTTCATCCTTACCTCAGGCTGAGAATAAATTTTGTGTCCAGTTGAATTTCTTTCATATATGTCTTCACATCTGCAACAATATATTTTTTTTATAAAACATTATAATAAGGCTGAATATGTGTTGATTTAAAAACCTGTCATCGTTTTCATTATTTTTTATATAATGTTTGTTTTTCAGGCCTCCTGGGGAATGTTGGTAAAGTTGTCTGAAGATTTGTTTTTAATCCAAGCTTGAACAATGATTTTATGTTGGTGTGATTATACGAACTTAAATGGGAATTTCACTGCAATTTTGTTCCATTATTATACCGGGTGGAAAAGACCTTTGTACAAACTTCTGACCTCAACGAAACTAAACCTGTCAACTATGTGATGGAAAAGAAAATGTATTTAGTGATTGAAATGTACTCTTAATACATTAATTGGGGCTTTTTGTGCAGTGCAGATAAAAAGAGTGTGGAATTTACCAACATGGATGGCATTGCAATAAATTATTTTTTAAGAATTTGCTCCTATTAACAAAAATTCACAAATCAACATTGGCATAAGGACAGACAAAGGTCAGAAATTCCTAAACCAGGATTACCGCTGTCTGAATGCAGTTTTGGCCTCAGTTAACGTTTTTAAAAGCAGACTTGTTAAAGGAGCAGGATGCATCATCGTTTGTTTAAGGAACACCAGTGAGGTCAGAGGTAAACACAACCTAGACTGGCTTTGACTGCAGCTCTGAATAAAAGGATCTACACTTCCTGTTTTCATCTCCAAAATATTTGGGGGCTCTTTGTTTTTGAATATCGTGACCTGCAGCAAATGAGTCACAGCTTATCAGTGACACTGTTGAACATAATAACAAGACAGAGTAGCTCTTTGTAGCAGAAAAAGAAGCATTACTTGCTTTAATGCAGGAACCGCATTGTGAGATGGTGACAGGAGTTTTTTTCTCTAGTTATTGGAATCTCCTCTGGTTCAGCTTGGCAGATAATAGCTTTCTGGGGACGAGTACGAGGAACGGCGGCCGCTAATGAATTCTTGTATCACATCTGCTGAGGAGCTCATCACATGCCAGCTACTTACAGGAGGCTGATGGAGAGCTGCACCATCCTCACACATTAATTGTTAAGACTGTCAGAAGCAAGTTCTGCCTCCTGGTGTGATGGGCTCAATAGATGGCTTTTGTCTAAAAAAGGAAAATACATTATTCTTTAACGGACACTGCTGTGATCACAGATCTAACTCTTCTAACTCTCTCTTGTAGTCTTTTATTACTTCTTCTATTACTTTCACTTCACTTTTAATCCCCTCACCATTACCTTCCACCTCAAAATCAAAGTTTCTTTAGCTGGAACATTAACTAGAGATGAATATGTCTATTATATTATAAGACATGCAAACGTGTCACGTGAAAGGTGCATAAAGATTCATTTTGTGTTACCCAGTGTTGGAATTAAATGACATATATTTTTGTGGTTTGATCAAATTAAATGTATCTTTTAAGTTTATAGTAATTTTGGTGTGATCACAACAGGTTGTGGGTCTTCTGTTATCTTGGCATTACAATACAACTGCATGTGTCTCCAGCGCCCCCCCCCCCCCAGTGGAGCAGGCAAAGCTGGACGGCGGTGCGTCCGACCCTGACCACCTCAGCTAGCGCAGCACAAGAAATGAAACTGCAGAACATTCCGTTCAGTCTTTAAAAGTTTTCTCTTTCTGTTCCTCTCTTTTTTCATCAACAATATTGCATGTTGATTTAGTCACAGACAGTGTTTAATGACATCTGTGTCGTCTCGACATCGTTTCCTCCTAAAAAAGGTTGTTGATGAGCAATGTTCACGCTAACCAACCAGCTAAAGCAAATCTTACTTGTTGGTGTGACTGCAGGAATGACATAAAGAGATTCCATCAACAAGTATGAGAATCTTTTTTGCCTGCTCCATTTACAAACTGAACCTCATAAATAAAAGTTGGTTAATTCTACTCTTATTGAATATCGGGTGTTGTTATTCACAATAATCATCTGAAAGCAGCTCAATAAGTGTTAGTATGGACTCTGGAGAGGAAAGAATAGACGTTAGGAGGATGGTAATAAAGGGAACATGTCATATCTGCTGGTGAGAGGGGAAAAAGTGATTTTTAATCTCATCTCTGGCTCTGGTGCACCTTTGGACAGGATATTACTTTCTTCTACTGAGAAGTCTACATTTTCTGTCTTGAGCTCATCTAAAGATTGGAGATCCAGCAGCTCCTTATCTCAGAGAGATAGAATTAGATACTCTTCATCTGTGATGGACTAAGAAGATCCTGTCACACACACACACACACACACACACACACACACACACACACACACACACACACACACACACACACACACACACACACACACACACACACACACACACACACACACACATTCATTTATTTATTGTTGGAAATGTAATTGAACTTCTGCACACATATGTGAGTGTCACCTCCTGACAGTCTGGTAGTTGTCCAAACTGGGACAGGTGGAAGGATCTGAATGGGCTGGTACATAGATTATTGTAAATATATGCTTATTCTGAATTTTATGCAGCAACATGTCTCTAAAAAGTTGGACAGGAGAAACAAAAGATGGGATAGTTGTGAAAGCTCAGAGACACCTGATTGGACCATTCCACAGGTAAACAGGCTCATAGGTAACAGCTGATAGTGTGACAGGATCAAAATACATGCAGAATCTGTTTTTATATTTACTTCCATATTATCAGAGTGCTGTGTTTCTGTGTTTTTACTTTGCATGCCTTGAGTAACATTTACCTGGTTTGCTGTGGTTTTAGTTATGCTTTACTTTTTAATCCTTGTTTGTAGTTGGTTGAAGTGTTTTTCAAAAGTAGAGAGTTTTAAAACTAACTGATGACCATGGGAGCGCCACGTCCACACCTTCACCATCGGCCTAATCATCAGATGAGGGACAGGTGCAGACCTTTGCAAAGGAGTTAAAAGTACCGTTCTATTCATGAAATCAGCCAAACAAAGTCAGGAGGGGTAACCAGATAAAACTAATGACCTCAAAATGATTGACAAAACACATTTGTCAATAACCACCACTTGAACCCAGCGCCAAGATTGGTCGGACTCTTCTTCTGTTGCTTTTTCTCCAGACTAAAGGCTGCTGCCTCTTGTGTTTAGACTTAAGTACTGCACATGCTCAGTCGAACCCACAGGCCTCACCAGCTTTTTGTGGAGTTTACAGTGACAAATCATATCAGCGTACTTTGATGTCAAAATGCGTAGCTGCTGCATAAAATGCACAGAGGTTGGCAGGTCTGATGACTGAATGGCTAACAGAAGCACAACGACAATGAGAGGCGGAGTGTATTAGTGTAGGCGTGGCCTTAATGGCAGATTGAGACTCTTTAGGGAGTGTTGCTCAGGGTTTGACTCAGGGGACAAGGGGCAATTGACCACACTGTCTGTGACACTGACCTCTCCACCGTCAGTGCATTCATCATCCAGTTGTGACATACAGGGAAAACACACACACACACACACACACACACACACACACACACACACACACACACACACACACACACACACGCACAGATGTCAATATAATTTCCCCACCAGCATGTGTGGCATCTCTACACCAGGTGATGATATAAGACAGCATATTTTTAACCCTCATTTCCAGACATTAAAGGGACCTTGTGTTTCATGTAGGAGCTTTTTTATTTCTACACCGTAGACAGAGGGAAATGTGCATCTATGTTTGCATTACAGGCTTGTGCTCAGGATGTAAACACTAATGGCATCCTCATTGGCTGAACTGCAATGTTAGCTAGCATAATTAGCTTTCCCCTTGTCACATACTGTATTTTAGGAGGCTAACCTACATTAACTACATGCCATTATTTGATGACACCAGCGTTTTGCTACAGTACGTCCTCTGTAGGAGGGCTGCCTCACAGCCTGGACAAGCCCGGTCTCATCCCCAGGGCATCATACACCACTGTTTCAGTGAGTCCCTCAACAACAGCACAAACCTTTTGAGTTTTAATGTGCCTTAAAAGCAAACACTTGCATGTCAATGTCAGACAATCAGAGTAACTGCACAATGCAACATCGTTTAGCAGACAGTCCCAAGAAGGCTGGCAGTTTGGGTTCAGTGGTGGGTCAGACACACCTCTTCCATCCTGGTGACTGGAGGCTGATTCCCCCTGTAAAATATTACAGGTTGTTTCCTAAATATTAACCATGTTTTTGTTTTTTTCTTGCCTAAACTTAATACTTAAATTTAAACTCTAGTAGCAATTCCAAACTTTCCAGTGATACAAAATGTGAGATTGACATTTGCAAACCAACTGTAAACCATGGATATGTTACACTTTCATGTGGGGTAGATATGCACAAACTAAATGTTTCTTAATGTTTCACTATATACATTTTTTTGTAAACACTGTGATGAAGGTCTGGTTTGGATTAGGAACAAAAAAAAACATCACATATATGGGTGGAAAACAGCCAAAAATACCTAATAGTTTAGAAACTCAGCTCACATACATGTAATTTGATATACGTCACTTTAGAACTGTTCATTTGTACAGTGCCAGACTAAATGGCCCGAGAATATAGACGACCATGCAGTGTCGCGTCATGGCCATGGCAATCAATAAGTTGAAGTTTAGCTCTTGACTGTGAGGGAGTCAACCATACGGTTGTGCGCCAGGACCAATGGGCGATGGGAGATGGAGAAAATAACTGTATTTACCGAGAGATTACATTGGCCTTTCACTCCCTCCATCATCCATCATTGCTTGGATTTGATGAAGCGTAGGCTGGTGTCTTGCCAGGTCAGACGTCCTGGCATACAATGTAAAAGCTGGCTTCCAATCTTATCACCAGTGATCTCAGTAGTTTATAGCAGTTAGACAAAGTGTCGACAATAATACAGTTTGTTGATTTTAGTATAATACGGGGATAGAAGAGGTTTGATTGTGAACAAATGTGCTCAGTTAATTGTATTGTAATCTGTCAGTAAGGTTCTGAGATTACATTATTTAGCTGATACTTTTAAAGGGATTTACAATACGTCCATTCAACCATACATGTAACTGTTTTTAAGATCCTCTGTTACCCACAGTTTCAGTTGTTATTTATATATATATATATATATATATATATATATATATATATATATATATATATATATATATATATTTGATATTCTGTATTATATGTACACCTCATCCCAGTGTACGTCATTTCCTTGCTTGATTGGCTGTTTGATCAGGTCAGCTCAGGTATATTGAGCCCACACACGCAGAGGGAAACTAGTAGATCTTGTTTTGATACCCTTGGTGAGCGGAATGAGGTGTGTGGAGTAATTTAATTGTCTTTTCTGTCGGTGTTGCGGGTTTGAGTTGTCCAGCTTGTTTGGTACATTTCAAGCTTTGTATATACAACGGTGCCTGAGTGTAATGACCGTGATTTTTTCTTTGTATTTAAATGGTTTATTTGTCTCTTGGTACATCACCTGGCTTAATGAAACAGGTTGTGTATATGTGTTATGGTGTTTGGACCTTTAAATGCTTTTGCTGCCCATGCAATATGGTTGTAAGTGTAGTTTAGTTGCTCCACAGAGCCCCATTCATTTTGGAGTACCTCGTGAGCAGGTACATACCTGGAATACATACCCCTACATACCCGGAAGTTCTGACATATGTCTACTACTATTAGCATATCTCTGGTGTGCCTTCATTTGGATCAGTTTGAACCTAACATGAATACCATTGGTTAAAACTAAACAAAAGTGTAGTGTAGTGTAGTGTAGTGACTTTACCTTAAGATGCTGAGCCATCTGTATTCAGAGTGTGTGTTTTCTGCTCTCAGACAAAGACTGGAACTGCAGGACTACATCTTATTGAGGCAAGCTAATTCATGAGCTGCAGGTTTCAGCTGCCATCGCCAGGCCGCCAGGCTGCAAATAATTACATTTTAAATGACTGTGCAAACAACAGCCACCACATTAGTGTGTTAATTCAGGCCAATCACTTCTACTAAAGAAAGAAAATTGTAACAGGAAGAAACACACAGCCTTCATTCTGTCCCACACACTGATAAATGCACAGTAGTATCCCTTGCCCCGGGTGAGCATTTATAATGTTTTATTATTTATTTATTTCCCTACATCTGCATAATCATTTTGGCTATAGGTCATATGCGAACAAGATGGGGAGCTCAGAATGGCATGCATTATTCATGTTTGCAGGATACAGAGGGTGCCCGAGTTTTACAAGATATGCGAGTGAGATCTACCAAATGTATTCTTTTCTTTATCGCACAAAAGCTGCTTGGACTGGGAGGACCCGGGGCACCAGAGAGAGCACAAAGTGTGTAATGAAGAAAATGGTAAAAAGATGAGCTAACCTAGATAATCAATGTGGCCCATCCATGCTTTGTGCTCGCCCCGCCCCTCCGAACAAGAACGTTTGACTTCATAGAGAAGTCTCCTCTTCTGTGAGGTGAATTCATTGCCTGTAGTGGCAAGTGATAGTAGATAACTAGTGTAATAATAAAGCTCTGCTAGCTTATGTTATCTATGAGCAAGTTAAAAATACACTTTAATGAAATCAATAAGCATGGAGTCATGGATGTTCTTATTATTGTTCTGACTCACTCCTCTATGTGCTCAGAGGATGAGAGGGTGCTGCTTCTGTGTGTGTGTCTGCATGATAGGAGAGCCTTAGATCAGAGATAAATGACTCCATTAAAGTGTAAGTCTCAGAAAGCTGGAATGAGCCACATCTCCCCCCGCTGTGCCACTGTAGATTATAAACTCCATAAATCAATACATTTCTGTAAGAGGATAATGTTCCCCTTCCTGCTCCATCCAGACTCCAACAGTGGGGCTGGTGCAGCTGGAGACTGTGACATTCTGCCATGATTTCTGGTGTGAGAGGACCCAGGTTTACAAATTCTGTTGGCAGTGAACATGCCCTCAATGAGATGTGATGACAGGTTGATGTCAAGACAGGTTCACTCATGGAAATGCTTCGAATTCAAGGATTTATCTTGATTTCATGTGGTTTCAAACTGTCATGTTTCAAACGTGGATATAATGACTCATGATTTTAATGTCTTCTCTAAAAAGAATTATGACGTTAAACTGTGGAAGAGAACAAATCCAAACAGCAGCTGTAAGAAAACATGGTCTGGTGGATGAGCACAGACTGCACTTTAAAAATAACTGATGTTTATCTGGTAGGTTCGGACAAATCATACAATTAGAATTTCATGACCTGTTGGTCCATCCCATCCGTCTGTCTGTCACGTTTTATTTCCAGAGCATAACTTGACTTGATTCATGTTACTAACTTGACTTCTTCTCTGGAGTCTTTGTGCTTTCTCATCCCGCAGGTCACCGTGGACCGATCTACTGCTGGGATCATAGTTGACACCCACTAACATCATCATCATCATCAACATTACCATTATTATTATCACTCTTACTATCATCATCATTATTAATATTATTGTTATCAGTATGTTGTTGTTATTGTAGTATCCATCCATATCCAGAGACATAATCCCTCCAGCATGTCCTGGGCCTACCCCAGGGTCTCCTCCCAGTGGGACATGCCCAAAATACCTCCCCAGGGAGGCGTCCGGGG